>VWPW01020816.1:0-136517 GCA_013389825.1 Crypturellus undulatus
CAGAATATCAGCCGTTTAACAACTTGTATGTTGGAAACTAAAGTCATATTGCTAAATTCTCTTAGTTTTCTCAGCAAGTTCCAAGAGCTTTAATACAGGAATGAGGGGTGTTAGCAGCATTATCTGTGCAGAGATGTTTAGTGTTTCCCTAAGCTTCTCCAAAGGTTTTTAGGAACTTTTTGTAATGACCAAAAGGCTTCCCTGTCCTCTCTCCACATCCGCGGGGATTTCGGCAGAGAAGCAGGGCTGCTGGAGAGCACCAGAAGACGCTGGGTTGACGCGGACGCTCTTCCCATGGGAATAAAGCTGCTGCGGCTGCAGGAGAGCCAGGCTGGCCGAGCNTGCAAATGAAAGCACTATTTAGGCCAAAAGGTCTGAATATCATTAAGACTATTATTACTTTTTCTCAAATATCTGCAAAATAGGTAAGTATCTAGCAAAGAGAAGTTTCTCTGCTGTATTTTGGAAGCATGTTCAAACAACCCTCTGCGGAGCAGCGCACACTGCCCCAGCACTGCCCATGGGGGAGATCCAGCTTTGCCATCATGATTAAATGACACACACCTAAGTAGCCCGGGTTTACAAAAAGAAACTGGTTACGAAGTAGTTGTTTTCAGGAGCTGCCTTGGGTGCCTAGATTGTAATTAGCTGGAGGACAGGCTTGCCCTGGCACAAGTCAGAAGTGATTTAAACAGAGACCTTTCAAATTAAACGTTTGAGAGCCTGCTTGCTGGTTTTCTGGACTTCAGGAGAGCAGATTCACACGGCAGCATCTTCTGGGAAGTGTGGGAACAGCACCAGAAATTACTGTTTCCTATAGTACCACTCCTGCTTGTCCGTTCTTGAAGCATTAGAGTGGATGATTCATGAAGCTGAGGGTGATCTGCAGTGCTATTTACAGCCCGTGTTTGTGCCGCTTCTCAACACACTAAAGAGAAGTTTAATACCCTGTAGTTAGGTCTAGGAGGAAAAAACACCTCCAGTAAGAGCAAGCTGTGGCTTGGGGGACTCTTTTAGCTTTGTTCCTGTTAGATTGCAGACAGGTGGACCCAGGCAGGTTGTCTCTACAAGGTGCAGCCCCAGCTCATCACACAGGAGTGATCAGGCCTTGGCAATGCCACCAGGACACTTGTATGAAAGCTTGGCGTGATCCTTAGGGACATTTCATCCCACCCTTAAATCAAACAGAAGGGCTGTCCCTGGATAAGCCTTCGCATCGACAACAGTAAGTTCTTTCTCTGTACTAAAGACAAAGCAATGCTGGCACGAGGAGCACGTGTGTGTGGAGACCCCGCAGTACAGCAGGGCTATCCCAATAAATCCAAAAGAACACGTGGCATGTGGAGATCATACGAAGTGCAGAGAGGAGCTCCATCTTCTTCACTGCAGCACTAGGATGGAGCTCAGCATGCCTGGACCTCCTGCTTGGTTGCTACTGTGACAATTGTGCCAACCGTGACAATTGCACAAGCAAGATGCATGCTTATCTCGCGTGCAGAATGTTTGAAGTTGCAGACAATTTTGTTGCACGCGCTGCGTTGTGTTTTATAACAGACCTCTGAGGAACTTCCACTGGTGTCAGCGGCAACACAAGGAAGGGAAAAGTCAAAGCTTGAGAGCAAACATGACCTGTTGTTTTGTTCTTCAAAAGCTGCATCTTAAGAAATTAAGGAAAACTTTGGCTTGCAGCCAGCAGAACTTTCTGGTAGACCCTACTGGAAGACGGCACCGGGCCTTACAAAGGTTAATTTCTTTAGGAATTCACCCCTGTGCCCCTTCCCTCCAGAACAATGCTGAATTCATTGCTGAAAAGCCTCTGGCGGAAAGGAGTTACATTTCTGCTTGGCGGCCCCAGATCAGATCCTGAGTGGCATGGATTACATGGATTTCAATCATGAAATGCAGCAATCTTCTGCTTTAGCCAGATATATCCAGACCTGGAGGTTTGCTACAGCTGTGTCGACAATTCAGCAAGTGGCAGTGCCAGAAATTAAATACAATATTGCTCTTTTTGGCTGCCAAAGTAGCTCTGAGGAACCATTTACACTGAGTACTGCAGAGTCCAAAATGTGGGAGGTATTGCCCAGAATGCAAGTGAAAATGTGACTTTAGAACTCCATTCTGGCAACCAGCCCTCGCGCTGCAAACAGAAAGGCCCAGGACCATTCCCCACATTAACTAAGGAGAGTTAATTCCTCACTGGAGTGAGCGAAATTTGAAACAAAACAAATCACCAGACTGCGATCCAGATACTATACATCCCTAATCAGATCTGCTGCCCTGCTCGGAATTGCAGACTGACTAAAATTTACATTGAGAGGCCTTTTGGAAAGCCATCTGTCTCTCATAAATAGACCACCACCTATACAGCACGTGCTTAGCCATACCTTGGGCTTGACCATACAAAAATGGTAAGCCAGCTGCTTGCCTTTGCCCATCACAAGTTCCTATTAGCCCAACACAACCAGCTGGAACTAGAGAAACCATTCCCACAAATGGCAATTTGGTTTTCAGTAAGACCCTCAGGAGTCTGAGGAGTCATTTTTTTTTTCCTATTTTTTTTCTATTTTTGAGTGATTTTTTTTCTATTCATTTTCTTTTTTTTCACACGCTTTGTCTTTCCAAAGCTTGCTTTACTTTTTCTCCCGCTTGGACTTGCTTAAGGACGGTTTGCATACTTGTAAGAAACATTTCTTAAGTAAGTAGACTGTTCCCTTCTCTAGGCACTTCTCCCGGACATCAGGTCTACACCATTTCTCAAGCCTGCAAGTCGCAATTAAACCAAACGATACGACTTTCCAAAACACGTCGCTCTCAAATGCAGCAGCATTACTGCAGCGAGCAGAATGCTCCTCACCGCAGCATCTCAGCCCACCGTTGTGAGGGTGAAAATCTCCGGACGCCTCACTCCGGTGAATTGCATTTCCTTCCAAGGAAGGCACAGAAAACTCATTTGCCTTTTCGTTTCTTAAGCGGCTACAGTTTGTACCAGGTAAACTTGCTCTCCGCCACACACCGGCCCCGGGGCTGGCCCCCACGCACAACTCGCGCTACTTCAACAGCTTCTAAATTGATTTAAAGCGGCGCAAAAGCCCGCGCGGAAGCAAGGCTATTGGTTTGCAACCATCTTATATCAAATGAGACAATTACTGGTTGATGCAGCTATTATGGTAACATCCTGATTTAAACTAATTTGATGTAAGCTGGTTATAAACCAATTTAAGTGTGTCCAATCAGGGACATACCCTGGTTTAGCTAACGGGATTTTGCAGCTGAACTGATGCTCCCATTGTGTGTGGCCGAGCCCCCCGGCTCCTGCAGCCTGTTTCTCCACGCTTCTGTCCACACTCGTTCACGCCGGGGCTGTAAATGCTACCAGCTCCTGGCAGGGCTGCTGCGTGCCCACACGGAGCAAGCGGAATGCTAGGACAAACCCACATGGGATCATTTTTCTGTTGCAAAGAAGAAGAACATTAGTATTTTGATCAGACAAAGCGTTAGTCTCTCTGGCTGGCCTCCTGCAAACAGCGCGCAACTGTAGGAACCAAAACACACAGCTCGTATTTNGCAGCGCGCAACCGTAAGAACCGTTATAGGAACCAAAACACACAGCTCGTATTTTAGTGGCAAAAGGTTCATCTTCTCCAGCGCATTTTGGGAGTGAGGAAATGAAGATGTTGTCCTTGTGTGACGCCAGGAAAAGCGACTTTTGTCAACCCCCATCTCCTAGTGGCAGATTTGCCTTGTGTGAACGCGCACAGGGTCCGCGTTTGCTGCTGCTCCATCTCCACGATTGATTCCCGCTGCAGGAATCACGTCCTGGGCTCCCACCGGAGCGTGAAGCTCTGCGAAGCTCCTTCCAGCCATCCCCTTCCTTGTCATCTCCTCGGTCCACAGGGCCTCCCCGTCTATGGAAGGTGGCTCATCCTTTCCGAATTCATCATCTCCCCCTCCAAAAGCCGGCATCTATTCACACACCAGACATTCTCCAGCAGGAAAGACCACAGGAAAATACCCTGCTGCTCCTCTCACCGAGCTCGCTGCAAGTCACTCCGATGCACAAAACCCAGGAACATCTGATCGGAGCACGAGAGCTTGTCCTTAACCACCTTTTATTTCCTTCAAAACATATGAGTAAAACTAACTGCTTTATTTTCTACATTCTATGCAGTATTTTGAATCGGANTCACTCCGACGCACAAAACCCAGGAACATTTGATAGGAGCACGAGACCTTAACCACATTTTCTTCAAAACATATGAGTAAAACTAACTGCTTTATTTTCTACATTCTATGCAGTATTTTGAATCGGAGTTTTAACATTTTTGCCACAAAAAAAAAAACATTTTTGTGAGAATGTTCTATGAATTTCCTCATAATGTTCTACATGGTTGGAAAGGCATTTCTCATCCAAACCCAAACATTTTTGCAAAAAACATTTCAACTGGTTTAAACAGCAAAGCAATTTTGTAGTGCACAGATAATAGGTCCAACATAATGATATATTAGTATGTGGAGCTATCACTGGTCTGTGATACTACAATCTCTTAAAAGCTTCCAGCATTTTAATAAGAACTGAAGCCCAATTCAAAGCAAAGAGAAAACCCTTAAGCTCAGAACAGAAATATATAAACTGACAGGCTGACTACATTATCTAAACTGCTGTTTTATAGCTGTATTATGCACTCAATCTAAAGAAGAAAAAAAAGTCCAAGTAAAAAAATGTATAAAGATAAGGCATTAGCGAGGGGTGGAGTTGTGTTTTTTTTTCATTAGATACATTCTTTGATTCTCCTGCATAAGATGCTGCAGTCAGCAGTCGCTTAATTCTAAGTTATAATTAGGGTTATGCATTAAACCAGGAGTCTTGAGCATGTCTAACCTAGAGAAGTTCAATGCATAAATGAAAAACAGACCTGTGGCTGGCTGACTTGGCATCAACTAGGATACCAATATATAGTAACAGAATAAATTTAAATGAAAATTAAATGTGGTCATTATAGCTTAAATTGATGGCATATTTGCCAACTGTTTATGAAAGGAGAATTTAAAGATAAGCATGATTTTGGAGGAGGCACAGCGGCTCGCTGTGACTTTTCAGTCTACCTAAATGACGTGATTTTTTTTTTTTAAGATTAGTTTCCTCCAAACTGTACATGGTGCTTAAATACACAACTGCATGGTACATTTTAGCCGACGAAAAACTATTTTTAACTTTGAGAAATTTGGTTGCTTAACAACACTGTCTGTTAATACCAGCAATGCAAAGAGTGAAACAAAATTCAAATTTTCAAGATACTTAAAAGCCTTGCAAAACTGAAGTGAAGAAGCCCTGATTAGTAGGATGTTCAGTGCATTTCCACTTTATTTGGTATTTCTGACAGAAAAGATGGAAATACTTAGATATGTAAGGCCAGTTTCCTTAGAAAAATAATAATAAAAAAAGTGAATATTTTAGAGTAACTTTTTCCAAGTTAGTTCCAAGTTCCCCTGAATGCCTATTTTGTCCAAGTATTATGGGGTTTAGCAATAGAATGCACTTTACAAGTGTGTAGCTTAATTCCATGCAAAGCAAGTATTAAAATATGCAATTGCTGAAAAAGAGAGATTTACAAATGGGCAAAACTGGATGTAGGCAGTGGTTGAGCATAACTTGCATGCGCCTTGCAACCTGTGGGCACCTTTGCATCCCAGCTGCCTCCGCCGGCGTTCCGGCTCCTTTGGGCAGGAATGGCTGCGGGCTCCGCGCTCCCTGCGCGCACAGAGGCGCCTGCGACGCAGGGAACGTGCGCCCGAAGCTGCAGCGTGCGCAGGCACCAGGAGCAGAGAGGAGGGAGCAGCCCTTGCCCTGACCTCCGTGTCCCAGCTCCTAGCACGCGGAGCCTTCTCTCCTTGCGTTTAAAGCTCTGGAAAGGCAGGTGTGCACGTCTATGTTCCAGTGCAAATTAGGCACAGCACAGCAGTGGAAACGCTGCTTAGAAAAGGTGGAGTCTTCTGCTCTGTTTTGTTTTGGTTTGTTTCTCTTTTTATGATCATATTTGCTCAGTGAAGAAACGAGGTGCTGAGCCTCCTGGCAATGGCTCAGCCATTTGTATGTGTTTCAGCCAAATATATAACACAACATCTAAGCATGTGCTTAATTTTAAGCAAAAGAAGCCTCTTTAAAGTCATACCATAACAAGTCATGCACCTAATGCTAAAACACATATTTAAGTGCTTTACTGGACTGGAGCCAGAAGAGCTAGCTTGCAGGATCCAGCCTTCAATACACAGGTTTAGATCTTAATTTACAGACCTGATCTTAAGGAATAAGATTGTGCAAAACTGAAAAAACTTGTTTCGTTATCACATCCATTAACCTTCGGAGTCCTTTGGGAACACATATTCTGCAATAGACCCTGTGGACATGCCTTTATACACATCACTGTTGCAACCACACGGAAAAGTTGGCCAAAGTTCAAAGAATATAAGACTGATTTTATATATATATATAAATATATATATGGATGCATAAATATATAAACACACGCACATATATACGTGTGTGTGTGCGCATATGCATATCATGCATGCATGTATGCATGCATATGTATCAAGTTAAGAGGCAATGAATTAGAGTTAAATATTTGTTTTTGTAAGTTGTATTGATTACATCAGTAATGTTTCCTAAATAATTAAAGCTTTGCTTTGATCTGTGATTGTAGGTTTGAGTTTATAACAGATAATGTACGTATCTTTAAATGGCTCCATCCTACACGTACCGATTACACGGGCTCACAGGGGATCTCTGATGCTCAACTGAAACAAAAGGAGCGAATTCAGGGAGAAAAACCAGCATTAAATTATTCAGTGCTTTCTGAGGGGCGGCAGGTTTTAAACCCAGTGCAGGGGCAAATCTCGGAGCTGGTTCCCTGTGTGGCCAAGGCAGCATCGGCACTGCCAGCGCGCAGGCGGGCAAGGGAAGGGAAGGGAAGGGAATGGGATCAGACCTCTCTCCGCGTGGTCCCTGCTGCTGCTGAAGTGCAAAACTGCTCCCCGGGATGGGTGATCGCGGGGGCAGGACACGGTCTGCATTCTGCTACAAACAGCATCTCTCCTCCTCATTTCCTTCTCTCTCCTTAAGCAAAAGAATGCGAAGCAGGATTCTTATGTAAAACTCCTCCTTGCCTTGACACAGTCCTTTTTCCAAATACAATGGCTAGTTGAAGAGATAGAAGAAGAGGTTAATCATCCACCAAGCAACTACCAAATAAACAGCAATAAGCAGCCTACCAAATAAGCAGGAATCAGCCTAGAGGCCCTCAGCTCATATAAATCAGCATCGTTTCATCAAGCTCGGAGCTTACACCATCGTACACTCACTCCGGATCTAAAACCCAAATCTGCAAATGAAAATGATGCTAATTACAGTTCACCACCAAGCAACACTGCCTTAATTTTAAGGAAATGAAGGGAACGGGCTCGCTACCTCACAGTCGATATCATATTGCCACACAACTAACTTAAAGTTGTATAAGTTAGATTATAACTTTTGAAGAAGCAATTATGATTTTATTGCACCCACTCTGCTGATGATTAATGCGGAGAGCCTAGGGGAAAATGCATCCTATCATTTGCTCACATGCACTATAATTATGCATACCTCTCCAGGTACTGTAATTTAGGACTTAAAAAGCAGCATTCTCAACGAGGACTGCTGCACTTGTAAAACATTACAGATGTGTTATCATATAAATGAGGTAGCTTTGACATGATAGTGTTCTAATAAATCCTCAGCTAAGATTTGGAGACAAGATATGTCAAAAGCAAACTCCAAACTGTCTCTTAATCTTCTACATAAACTGTTTATTTCTTCTGAGCCCTACAATAATACGTGTGTCAAGAAGGCTTTGATGGTTTCTAGATTAAAGTACAGTTGAGTTGGATTTTTTTTTTCCCTTTACAGGTCATCTTGAGAATGCTCATTTTAGTTAAATTAACTCAGCTATCTGTAGGTTTTAAATGTGAAGCAAAATAAAACTGTTTCCACCAAATTGGGAACTTGTGAGATGAACTTAATAAATAACAAACTTATTGCACTCCATTTCAGCAGGAGTTGTTAAATGGCTATCGCTGAATGATCTTCTGTCAACTGGAAAGCTTCACTTCAAAACATTTGCAACAAATCCAGAAAAAAACACAAACGCTGTATTTAGTAATCAGAATTTCTAAATCGTTAACCATGCCCCCTCCCTTCCTTGATGATTATTCTGTTTATTTTTTATTTATACTGCAGTACTGACTTGACGCCTCTGACAAGATCGGGGCCCCGTTCTGCTGCCCAGAGTATTGCAAAGGGGTTTCCACCCACTGTACAGCTCGGATCACAGCCCAACGTGTCAAACTGCAGAGCCTGGAAAGAGGAACAGCAAAAAAAGAGGCACTAAGACGGGCCCATTCGTAACTTAGAAGCTGGGAGCAAGCCCCAGGTTTCTCGGTTCATGTACTCGGTCATGATGCTTCTCACAGGTCTTAATGTTGTCCGGTTGCATGGTCCTCTTCACTAACAAAAACACTGATTTTCTCTTTAANGGGGTTTCCCCCCCTGCACAGCTCAGTTCACAGCCCAACGTGTCAAACTGCAGAGCCTGGAAAGAGGAACAGCAAAAAAGAGGCACTAAGACGGGCCCATTCGTAACTTAGAAGCTGGGAGTAAGCCCCAGGTTTCTCGGTTCATGTGCTCGGTCACGATGCTTCTCACAGGTCTTAATGTTGTCCAGTTGCATGGTCCTCTTCACTAACAAAAACACTGATTTTCTCTTTAAAACACCCAGTACTCTTGTTGGATTGAATAACACTCACATACACACACATGCTCACAGAACTGTCCTGGGATACTGCTGGAAAAAATACCTCGGTCCTCTCTGCCTTGCACTGGAGCACTTCCGAAAGCTCGGGAAGGAAGGAATAAAAATAATAAGCAAGCAGGAGAGGCAGGGTCTCACGGCCCAAACGTGATCAGCATTACCCCGGCCATGAGCTGTGCCGAAAGCCGCCCCTGCGCTGGGTGGTACAACTGAAGATTTATTGCTATTGAAAATCAGTGGCTAAAATCAACATATATCTGTAGTTACTCATTCCAACTTGCATTGTCAGCCGTAATTTTTCATCAGTTTCATATTTTAGCCAAAACAACAACATAAATTTAAAAGCTTTTTAACAATGTGACCACAGAATAAAGTCCAAGAGAGACATATTTTATTTGATACATTACAAACACCCCAGTTTGTAAAAGCAGATTACTTTCAGGTGTATCTTATTGAAGCTATTTTTAAGCCTTGAAAGAAACACTCATATGTTTCATTCTCTTAAAGTTAGCTAACTTCTTATTTCCAGTTCTGGTTTTTTGATTCAGTTGATGAAAATACTTTATTATATTTCCCTACTTGCTTGGAAGAACGAAGCTAAAGCAGAGACCTTGCACTATTTTCATTTCAGATGGGGGAACACGAGTCGTCGGCACCAGCACCGCCTGGCACAAAGTCAGAGATTTTGCCCCACTGAAGACTTGACACTGGCCCAGAAACACCCGGTAATTTTGCTCGGGTCAGCAAAATTTTCAGCTCTGTGAATGGGACAAGAAATGAAAGACATATGCAAGAACACCCTTGAATTAGATCTTTAACAGCCGGGTGCCCGCACACCACTGCTGCTGCTGTTTGAAACGGTTTTCTCAGCTCACGTTGCATCCTTTCAGCATGCTATTTACCAAAGCCCAAAATTGAGAGACTGAACTACAGCAGTACTTGATCTTAGACACCATCTACCTTCACACATTTGTTGCATGAAGCCCTTCCTATTCCAGACCACCACCAACACGAAGAGAAAACTTGATGGCCAAATACTTTATCAGCCAGCTCCTTTGCAATTAGTATTTGCGAAAAGCATATGTAAATTACTGCCTTGAGAGTGGAAATAGATGTTCTCATAGCACAGAGCACACTCTAAAATATCTGGATGCTCCTTTGCAAGATTTGCCTCATTGCAAATATGGCTGCAGCCTCTTTCCATAATGGTCCACGTTTGTTCTCTCCCTCTTCAGAGTTAGCTGATGTAAATTGCAGGTTTCGATGTGTTCCCAAACGCTGTTCGCTTTCTCAGCACTTCAGCACTACAAGATCGGTATATTAGAATCCAGCATCCTCACCCCAACACTCTGCATTTTTCACCTCGAGTTCTCCACGCTTTGTGCAATCCTCTCCCAGTGACTTCCTTCTGTGACTCATCCTCCCGCACCAGCGCAGCACTTTTAGTGCCACTCGAGCAGGTTCTGCACATGCCTGACGTTACATCACTCCCCGCTGCATGATTTAACCGCCCAGCACTGCGAGGCAACCACGATCACCCCCACAAGGATCTCAAAGAAAAGGGCAAGTACCTAGCCTTGCATAGTTATTTTTATCACCTTTTGAAGATAAAGAAACGCGCATGCCAATGTTTATCGTTTTAACAGAGATCCACCCTGCCTACATTAAGTGATGCAAGTATTGCCACGGCTTTGCAAGTTAAAGAAAAAACTAATTCTCGCCCACGAGAATGCCTTCCCGGGCCCTCCGGCTCTCTGGGTAGGCTCAAATTGGCCTGAACGACCTACCAAGGAGCAGTGAAGTGCAAAGTTGACCTGACCACAATTGCGTTGAGTGCTTCTTGGCTATAATTCAGTGTAAGGCTACACCTCCTCTTAATGCATGGGTCATATCCTCCCGACGGCTCCCCAGATTGATACGGGCATCTGCCCGCGCGCACCGGCCGAGCAGGGCACAGAGGCAGCGCGCGCAGGCCTGAAATCACCCCCCGGCTACGGAGCAAGGAGGCCGTATTTCTCCCCGGTGTGTTTGTGTAAGGTGAGATTTAACACCACCGCTAATCCTTTGCAACCACTATAGGGATTTTTCCAGATGAAACCGTAAATTTGGTAGGAGTACTAAAGAGAGGGCAATTTTACACTTCCATTAGTGACAAAGTAGCTCGTTGCTTTGCTTGCAATTGGCCTTTGGAACTCTCCAACAAGCAAGGATATGCTGGACTGGGAAATACTGTATAACGGTACCACAACATTGGTGGGATTTGGGTTCTGTCTTCTCCAACCCCTGCTACAAATTTATCAGTCAGTTCAGGCACAATATTCACATCAGCTCTACACGCAAGGAGATGGACAATCAGGAAGGGTTTAATCTTAACATGGGGATTCTCAAAAATGTGTCATTGACATCTTGCTCTATATCCTCTGCGCTTCCAATCTGATGGTTTTGATCTAAATGTCCCTTTTTTCGTTTATTTGTTTCCCAGTGGGGAAAACAGAAGATAGAGAGCTGCAGGACAAGCCAGTCCCCTCGCTCAGGAGGCAATAAACAATAGCACATGCGTATTATTGTTTATTATTATTCAGAAGCCCTAAGCAGAGGCGAGGTTCACAAAGCGCGTTGGTGTAGATGGCGAAGGGAAGGCCGGAGGACTGAGCCACCAAGCACAGTGTCACAAATGGGAGATGCCTGCGCCAACATCAGCTAGATGCTCACATCGTGCGTGTCTAACCAACACCAAGTGACAGCTTAAACGGGGGTAAAAAACGCCACACTACCTGGTCTCATAGGCAAAAATGCCACAAGGTGCAGCAGGGAGCACACAGCCCCAGCAGAGCACGGGAACGGCGAGCAAGGCACCGAGTTGGCGACACTCTCCTATCTTTGTGCAGAGGGGCATTAAAAGAGCAGAAGCACTGTGATATTTTGCAACTTCATCTTTAAAAAGAAACCCAGTCCAACTAAGGGAATATTCCACCAGCTAATCAAAAGGTTATTGACAATCACTTCAATTCTCACTCTGGCACACCAGGCATTCCCAACCCTCCAGGAATCCATCATATTGCTCCTTGGAGAGTTTTCTGAGTCCCTGCACGCCCATGGAAGGTGGTTAAGTTACACAGAAATCTCTGCAGTGTTGCTGAGGAGCCAGGCTTTGGAGTCTATAATGAAAATCAACATCTGTGCATTCCAGAGACTTTGAACTTCAGGTGTTTCACACTTCCTGCTACTCAATTTATGGAAAATGCAAATGGAAGTAAAGCAGATAAATGTTCTTTAACAACAGGAGGGTTTTGTCGTATTTGGAAGCGCATTGTTCTGAAGGAGTGGATTAATTTAGCCACTACCCAGGATACCAAAGGCTCTGCTTGTACTTGAGACAAAACAGAACCTTTGCATATTTTGATAAGGTTACATCACCAGTACAGTAACAATAAAATCAGCTTGCCATTTCTGTGCAGACCAATTTTCAAGCAGGAGGTGTCTTGTGCTCCCCCTTAATAATGAATCAGGCTGACTGACATTTGAAATGGCAATAATTTCCCCAGGAGATGCAGCTGCAATCTTAGCATTTTCTGTTCTTGCTCTCAATCTGATTTCTCTTATCCACAGTATGAGGCAGCTGAGTATAATGCAGGAAGCATTATCAGCAACAATGCTACAATTAATGCCGAAAGAAAATGAATATTTGTCTACAGAAAAATAGATTGTAGAATACCTAGGGGAACTTCTGTACTTTGAAAATGAAGCCATTTTCTATGTTTATTGAAATGCACTCCTATTTCTGTGGTTATACGCTGGCTAGTTAAGCATATCAAGGTAATAAGTGCATAAACAGTTCTCACTGTCCTTTCTGAAGCTGTTTACTGCATGCTAAGTAGCCCAGGTCTATTCAGAAGACAGTCTCTCTTGGCTCCAGTCCATCCCTAGGTTTCCTCACCTTACTTTGTGCATCAAATTCAGAAACTAAAAAGGTCATGGCACTTTCTTTGGGATTCAGAGCTGCAGCTGCAGGGGACATCCCAACGCGGAAAGGAGTCCTCCAGCAGCATGAAGCACCAAACCATGGAAAGGGGCTCCATTATTGGTGGATGCAGAGGTGGACAAATACTGTGTTTTCCCATCTTTTCTGTCCCTATCTCAGGGTGCCTTCTTTTTCGCCCAGTATTTAAATGCCAGAAAGTCAAACAAGTGTCCCATTCAGCTCCAGGGTGAACACAGGATAAAGACACAGAGAAGCTATCGGAACATCCAAGCTTGCAACTAAGGTCCAAACTCAAAGGTGCTATTAATAGAGAGAAATAACAAGCTAGACTTCAAACAGTTCTGGACACAATAAGGCTTCAGAATAAGCTAATACCCCCTTGACCATCTGCATATCATCAATCAGGTCATCCAAGAAAAAGATCTATAAATACCCCATCCAGCCAACTCTGAAAAGGCTTTTGATACAATGCCTAAGTGCAAATTGTAGCATTTAGACTACCTTATTTGTAAGCACAAGAGTTATTTGTCCCTGCAAATCAGCTAGGTGGTCAAAAATCTTTCATGCTCGCATCTGATTGCATCCACAGGACTCTACAAACAACAAATAACAGCGTCATTCCAAACTCAAGAAGGTCAATGCTTGTGGTTGGACTGAGGCAACTTGCCTTAGATGGCTCAAATACGGTAGAACCATATCACTCCCTGTCAGTTATCTTAATTGTCTGTATCGGGATATATCATTTAAACAATGATTTCTATAAAAATAGTAAAAGTCCACAAAGCATAGGAAATCTGCCAAGGTCATCAATCACTGTGGTATAAATTAAGAAATGCCCCTTTTCAAGAGTTGACAGGGTGAGCTGAAAAATATTAGCCTAGGAAATCCCTTTATCCATGGGATGAAGGCAATGAATGCAGAGAAGAAATAAAACTGATTTTTATTTGAATCAGTGGCCCAGAAACCCACTGGATTTTAACCTCTCCAGCCTGTTTAATATTTCTGCTCCAGCCTGTGCTGCAGACCCTTGCGATGGAAGGCCCTATGGATCCAGAGAGAGCAGACTCTGAACTTTGGGGGACCCGGCTTTGAAGCACAGTGATAATTGAAAATAATGACAATAGTGTGTGCAGTTCCACAGACTTTTATGTGAAGTTTTTAAAGTCTATATGTGAAAGTCTATAACGATTCCTGTCATCCAAAGCAAAATTTTAACCTAGCCTCCTCAAATTCAGCATCATGCTTATCTTATATGAACATTAATGTTTACCTCATCCCTTCTTCCCCGCGCCGCATCAGATTGTGCTTCTCTTTAGTCATATTCCCCAAGTCTACCGGCTTTATTTTATGGTATGTTGGAGCTGCGGGTCTAGTACTGACAATGTGAAAACTATTCAGTACCCCAAGAGCACAAGAACATGACCAAAATCCTCACAGACATTGCTAAGGAGGTCTTTAATAATGTAGCCCTCAGGTTAAATAAATATCTTTGATCAACCGAGCATAGTTATTTATTATTCATTTACTTCTCTGCAAGAAGCGCAGGTCATCCACGGCACTGGGCACTGTCACGATCGTTTTTAACTCATCGGAGACAGGTCTTTACTTATTGGAAATGAACATAATCCTGTTGGCTTCAACAGCGTTTCATCAGCCGAAGTCATCAGCTAATCCATACCAGTTCCTCACGGACGATCCTCCCCGAGCAATGAGAGCGACGTCCCTTACATGACACCCCGTTTGCTACAAGGAAATCGGTCTCTATGTGGGGGATCAGTCACTTCTCAAAGTGCAGATTAAGAAATTAAAATTCTGGGAATATTTTGTTCATATCTAGTTATTTTGACTTAACTTTTTAATAAAGCACGAACGCATTCAATCTCCCTAGAACATTCATTTCTTTTTCTTAAACATCAACCATTTTGATTTGCAGTTGATTTCAGTGAGTTCGTACTAATAAACCAGTATCCTCCAACTACAGATCCACTCCAAGTCAATGAGATTTTAGTAGCTGCGGTGACTTTTTTTTTTCTTATTTGTTGCATGCTTCCCTTTTATGTTTATGAGCTAAAATAATACTGAAGCCCCACTTAATGTTTATATTGTTTTCCAAGGACTAATTTTCACCGAATAAAAGTGTAGGGAAAGATTTTTTAATGAAATAATACTGTTTACTACCAAAAAATATTTAATCATAATTACTTTAAGAAACATATATAAAAGTTAAGTAATAAAATAAAATGAGTTGGAGAACACAAAGGGAAAAAAGACAGAAAGGATTAAGTAGAGTCATATAAGGAATAGATTCTATTTAATGAAAATTTCCACAGTGTTCAACATTTTTATTATGGTTAATAGCACTGTGCTTCATTTTTGTCTGCAGTAATTGTGTATCCTTAATGAATGGGCACTCTTATTTCCCCATTGAGCACTGACAGAAATTAATAAACCTAATTCTGTAGGTTTAAGTTTAATTCTAGTGAAATATATAAAGCAGTTACATTTTCACTTAGCTACTAACTGGAATAGAAATGGGTTTAAGCTTTTCAGCAGCTTAATAGGGAACAAATTGGGTTTTCTTTTCTTTTTTTTTTCCTTCCTTCAGCACTTGGGTCTATTTTTGTTGCTGCATGCAAGAAAGGACATGTCGTGACTGCTGAGGCTGAACGCAGCCTACCGTAAGAGTTGTGGACATTATTATTTTTTTTTAAGAAGTTCCATTGCTAGACTTAGTCCTTTAGTTAATGATTGGTGAGGACCATCTCCTTGGTTTACACTTTGATAGAGACTGCACGGAGCAGCAGCCTCCCGACCACCATCTGGAAAAGTCATCCGTCGCAGGGAAGAGCACCCAGGACAGAAGCTCTGGCCTCCCTCTTTTTCCTGGTCCAGTTATGCAAGGAGTAAACACAGAAATAACCTGACCTGAGCTCTACCAGACTCCGTTGATATTGGGTATAATTAGCTAAGGTTGTATAAAACTGGAACTGGCAAATCTGTGGCTTGTGAACAACAAACCCAGAGTAGAATATTTCACTCCTAAATGTCCTCTTTCCTGGAAAAGGAAGGGGGTGTCCTGATCAGGAGTCCCACCTCGAGTGTTATGTATCTGGTACACAAATATGCACCACATGAACAAAACACACCATAAAACCACAATATCAAAGTCACAGTCCAATTATATACCTCATATTAGATATTTGATGGAATGCATTGGCCTCATAATGTAAAAAAATTGATAATCTTCATAGCAGTCCCTACCAGAGGGCACAATTCAAAACTAAAACTGAAGGGACTTTTAAAGGTAGGCAGATGCCTCAAAACCACAAAGTGGAATTCAAAGCAGAGTCTGATTGAGAGTTGTTAAATTCCAAGGCAAGGTGTCCTGCAGCCACTAAGACCTGGGCAGTGCAACAAATGTGGGTCTTGTTTCTTTTTGGATTCACAGTTTTAAGAGAAACTCCAGGTGCTGAATGAAGCCATTGAAAGAGTCACCACTTAAGGACTTGGCATACTGGCTTTAGAAAAAAAACAATATTGTGACCACAGGTGGACAATAATGAGACAAACACGTTTTAAAATATCTTATTTTTAAAAACAAGAATAGAAATATCAGTCTGGCATCATGACAGAAGAGCTCTTTGGGAAAAAAATACACAGATTCTTCCTATCCTACAATTTCACTTTAGAGTGGGCCAAATCCCCAGCTGGTTTGGATCAACAGCTGATTTACTCCAGCTAAAGACCTGGCCTGATATTTCATTTCTCTTATTACCTTATCTTTTACAATCCCCACCGTCCTCATTTATGAGCCGGGTTAGAGGTTCCAGGAGCACCGTAAGGGGTAACCATGAACAAAGGAGCAAAGGGAGGGAAAATCGCATCCGAGGGTTACGGCAGAGCCGCCTCCTCGCTGGGTCTGTCCCTGCCCATCTGTATCAACTCTGTAACCCTCCAGAGTTTGAAGTCGAATACTTTGTGTGAGTTTAGTGCTGAAAGCAAATGAACACTCAGTAAGCAGCAACAGGTAACACCCTTCAAGGCAACGCAGAGCGATTTCTTCAAGCCATACATAGGCTTTGTGCCTTACCTTACACAAATTAGTTGTAAGTAGCAGAGCTCACAACGCATAATAACGCCTATAATGCACAATATAGGCTCTNCCTCCTCGCCGGGTCTGTCCCTGCCAGGGGGACAGCGCTGCCCCTTGCTGAACGTCCCCTTCAAGGATCGTGGGCAGAGAGCTGTCTCTGCCCGTCTGTATCAACTCTGTAACCCTCCAGAGTTTGAAGTCGAATACTTTGTGTGAGTTTAGTGCTGAAGGAAATGAACACTCAGTAAGCAGCAACAGGTAACACCCTTCAAGGCAACGCAGAGCGATTTCTTCAAGCCATACATAGGCTTTGTGCCTTACCTTACACAAATTAGTTGTAAGTAGCAGAGCTCACAACACATAATGACGCCTATAATGCACAATATAGGCTCTGCTGCTTATATAAGCAAGAGAAATAAGTCAGGCACCTCCTGAGGGCAATTCAGGATTTCTTTGTGAATGGCAATTTAGGAGCTAGCTAGTACCACTGCTGGGTGAGATAATGTGGCTGAGCACGAAGGAAGATGATAGTAAAACCTAAATATCTGAAAATGCCCATTAAGGTTGCATCTGAGTGCTGAGAGGAAAATCTCAAGCATTTAGCCAAACACTGCTCAAAGAACACGTTCCCCAGCCTGTGGTTAAGAGTCCTAACGCTAAAAGAACTAAATATCAAGAAGAGTTGGAACAACATCTTCCTTACAAAAACTATTTAGAAGAAAATTTACTCTTCCCAAACAGTAGCTGCTGTCTAGTTATCTCTGAGGTGCTAGAGACCAGTTTTTCAGATGTTTACACACCGTGATGATTTAATTATTTTTCCCAGAACACCTCAATACCTATTCAGCTAGTGGCAAATAACGAAGAGCCTCACTTCAATAATCCAGGCTGAGGTTATGCCTTTTGCTTAGTCACAGACAGGCATTTTCCTGCCCTAGTTCCCACACTGCACCCATTAGTAGCAGACTAATAAAGATGCCCTGCAGCACCAGCCGCCCTGTTAGGTAACAGGGTTGGGTTTCCACCCATTTTTCCTAATGCACGTCCAGCAGGCACAGACCTCTGCTGCTTGCCTGCCGTGCCAGTGTCCCGGACAACCTACACGCATTTAACGTGCAGAATATAAGCATCTATGTTATTACGATAAACTACAGCTTCATCTTTATTTAAATTCCAGTTCTGACCTTTGTGTATCATCTTTCAAGCTTGCCTTTAAGCAAGGAAACCCAGCGTGCCACGTTCTGCTTTAGAGCAAGGAAGGAACAGCGCAGGTGCGATGGAGACTGGATCAACCTGCTGGAATTCAAGTTTGTGCAGCGTGATTGATTTCTCATCACTGACAGGACCCATCAAAGCAAACACTGGCTCCTGTTCCAGAGCTGCACCTACTAGAGATCTATGCAATTTTACTAAATTAATATCTCCTCGTGACTTTGGACAAAACTGCTGCTTCCCCCAAGGCTCTATTTCATTCCATGTCCTACACATTTCCCAGGCAGCGGAGCATTGTCATGCAAATCCGACAGGCTCCCTCCTTGGTGTGCCACATCTAAAATCCGCCCCTACACGTTGGAGATCAAATTCCAGCACCTAATATACAGCTTTAGCCCTTCGGATTGCAGCACCACCCAAGAGCTCCAGGAAATGGAGCTCTCCTGCAGCCATCAGGCTCTCTCGAGCACGAACGCCCGGCTCCACGGGAAACCCAGGCAGGAGAAAAGAATATGAATAAAGAGGGACTAAAAAGAAAACCTGCGAGCACGTGGGGTCAAGACTTTGGGGCCCTACATGATTATGTTTGTTCTCTTTTGGGATTTTGCTTTTGTTTTTCCACTGAACCTAATGTTTAACTCTAGGAACCACTCTAGGACATGTCATGAAGGCCACAGTCTGCTCCTGTTCCCAGAACAATACATTTCAAGGAAGAAACAAAATAATCAATGAAGCAGCGTGACATGGCCCCACACGTGCTTTAGTTTCCTGACAACAATAATTAGCCAGGTTTAATCATCATAACGTTTTTTTTAAAATTTAACTTGGAAGTGGAAACCAGTTAGCTCAGGAATTTTGCCACCAGAATTTTGGCTCTGCTGCAGTCCACAGTGACTGCAAATAAAACCAGACGCTTCTCTAAATTTCCAGTGGTAAATAACTTGAGTTGGGAACCACCACTGATTCATCATAGATCAGAATCCATAGGACATGAAAGTCCTGGACTGGCATGGAAATTAAAGCCTCCCTTCACCAACACTAGCGGTCTCACTGCAACACAGAAGTGTCAGATCCATCCTTGGTTCCTGTATTAAAGCCTAATAAAGGGAGGATTTGTATTCCCAAATTGTTAGTTACAAGAATTTTCAGTCACACACGCACGTGCACTTGAAAGCAAAACCAAATCTGATTCCTGATGGCATATTGCCCATTGACATATATAAGGCCTTGACCCTACGCCATGGAAGTCAATAGAGGCATTGCTTTCCCTTCAATGAATCGAAGGGAAGATCAAGCTGTTAATAAATAAAACTTAACATGATAAAGACCCATTTGGCAGCAGTCCATTTTACTGAAACCAAAATTGCTCAAAAGCTAAGAAGTCATATTAAAAAATCAACTAAAGATCAACATGGAAAGGTCAATATGTGTGTGTATATATATCAGAATGAGACATACAGAGAGCTTCATCCTCTGAACCCTGTATAATTCCAAAACCTAAACCTAAGTCAGTGTTTAAAATAGTAAAAAAATTCCTCGAAAATGTGTCATGCTCCTCTCTCTTGTAGGTCTTAGTCATCACAGACGTGGGACATGTGCTCTTCTTTTAATTGGAATAAATCCGCAACATCCTATTCAAAGTAAAAGTTATGCCTAACTGCCCGCTCAGGATCAGATCCACAAAAAATCTGCATAACTCTTTAGGGGACTGATGAATAATATCTTTTCCGAGTAGGGCAAATTACTAGTTTAGACAAGTATGGGGAATTCAGAGACAAGTTATACATTTGGTCTTTAATATATCCATAGAGCCAAGACCTAGTTATCAAAAGAAACTAAAAATATGTGCATTTCCTATTTGTTTTAATGGCATTGTGGAGGTCAGATGAAGACACTACGTGATTTTTACACATGTAGAAGCCTGTGTCCTGTTCCAGGGTGTACAACAGACTCAGGCCAAAACAGAAGCCAATTTTAATACCATCACCTGAGCACGAACAATTGAGGAAAATAATCCGCTATAATCCTATGAGTTCCTACGGGAAAGACTGCAGACTACAAAGCCAACAAATGCAAGACAAAAAGCAGCAAAAATGAGGGTTACTTTCACCTTCAAAGAAATAAGCCACAGTGATGGTATTGACCAACTCTTGTCCATTAATCCGAATTAGGAAGATTCAGAATAAGGCCTGAAGATCTCAAATCCTTAAATTTCAATTTTAATTTAGTGGGGTAATGTTCAAATTTTACTCTTTTTATCTAGCTCAGCAGGAAAAGAATCTTGAAAAAGGTTCTGCTTTTTCTTGTCCCTTACTTATTGATGTAGATATGGTGAAAAAATGCAAAAAAAACACAATCAAATAAATTACTGTTCATTTAATGTATTAATGCATTGGGGAACATTTAGGCTTCTCAATTTAAGAAACAAAAGTTCCCCTTGCACACTCACAAGTGCAAGCAGCTAAGTGACAGCCGAGATTTGTCCCCGTGAATCTGCTGAACTCAAGCTGCAGCAGGCTGTGTTGCCAACAACATACAGGTGTAGACCATATGAGCTGATAAAAAAGGAGGAGAAAAAAAAAAAGCATCTTGAGGAGCACAGCCACATTTCTGTGTGCACAGCACCCCCATGCCGAGTGCACTCAGGCATCTGGAACTCCCCACGCTGATCCGGAGTGTTTGTTTATCCCCTTTCCGGGAGGTTTAAGCTGCCAGGTAGCTCCCACGGAAGCTGCTCTAACTGAAGGACTGAAGTGCTCAGCTGCGTCAGGGCTGCCCATGTCACTAGTGACTCTCTTTTAATCCCCACAACCCCCATTTCACCCCTGGTGCCAAGCGCTCGTTTTAATAAAGCAGGAGGAGGAACATCCAAGCCCCCTCTACCTGGGGACTACCCCACACAGAAAGCCCTGGGATCACCGCAAAAGAACAGGGGCTTATTTGAACTCTTATTTTAAACAAAAGCCTTCCAGGTACAAGCGCAGCTGTCTCTGCTAACAGGGAAATTCACTTCGATTAGATTAGAGTAGTCAAGCTCAACTACTCCTCGGCGCTTCAAGCCTGAGCAAGTAATCCCTTACTTAAATGAATCGCTGGGTCGTTTTAATCAGGTAAGTGGCTTGGCCGAGGCTCCCGTCGCCGCCGGTGTCCGAGCTGCCCTGCAGCCGTCCCCGGCACGAGCAGCACGGCGCACGGCCCCGCTAACCGCCCGCTGAACCTGGCGCGGGCCAGCGGCCTCCGATGACTCACGCTCCCAGCACGTGCTCCCGCCTTGGGAGCCTCGGTCATGGACGGGCTGCCTAAGCGAGGCACATGCGAGTTATTCAAAGCATTGAATAGTACTCGGTAAGTGATTGCAGATGTTACTGCGCTGAAGAAGGAGAAGAAAGAGGGTATTTGAAGGACTACAGGCTTATTAATAACACTGGCTGCTACTTTATATTGCCATGGGAAAACCTGGAGCAGGAGTAAGGAGTAGCTTCTTCTTATTTCGGGGCATCTTATTTGCACTTTGTTACCTTGCACTTGCTCCAATCCTTTTTCTATCCTCTTTCATCTGGAGAATGGTGGAGAAAGGGAAACAAAGGAGATTCGCAAGGAAAGCAACCATGCTAGTAAAGGAGTGAAAGGAGCTCAAACATTTCAGGAATAGCAAGAGATAAGATTGAGGTGAATAACTTAGAGTCCTCAACACTGCAAAGGTGCTGCAGTCCCTGGTGAAAAAGTCCTGTTCATTTTCTATGGAAACTAACTCCTAATGTACGATGAATGTATTATATATATTTCTGTCTTGCAAAAAGTGCCAGCTCCTCTCTGGGGCAGTAGAAAGAGAGGCCTCGCCAACACACACACAAATTCTCTTCATTTTAGCTCCACGCTCAGTCCTTGGTGGAATGCACCACTCTTTACTACTCCTAGGAAAGTTTTACAAACTGTGAGTCTCTGGATGATAATAAAAACAAAAAATAGGAATAAACACGGCCACTTTTGCAGTAATGGAAGACGAGACCAATGCAGTTTTGTAGCTCTGCCAGTTGCCTCTTCCCTGAACCAGAAAGACACGGCAGGAAACACCCGAAGCTTGTGCCCTTCTGCACATGGAGAGTTTCACAGAGCTTCATCATTTTTACCCTTGAAAGAGCCAACACAATTCATCACCCTAAGATTTCATTCATCCTAAGATACAACACTATTAAAAATACAATTGTTAAAGTACAGAGAGATGCAAATTACAATATATAATACAACACAGTAGATATATGACACAACTAGAATGATTTCTTTTTGGATAGGAAGATCATAAGGGCTTTAGAAGTACTTCATTTAAAAAAGAAATCTCTGATTTCGCTTCTTCAGCCCTCAGCTGAGATTTCAACAACTGCTTTCCACCACGGTGACAGAGGAGACAAGGTGCACACAGGTTCTCCCAGGGGGACCAATCTCCACACGAGCACAATCTCTGATATCTTAGGTAGCAAAACAGGTTCCAGAAGCAGGTTTCTGGTAGCAGAGTATTTTCAGATGCAAAATGCATAAAGGAGGAAAGGGGCAACAGAATGAAGTGAGGCTTCTGCCAAAGGATGGTATCAAAGACCTGGCAGATGCTGCTGATTTGTTGCATGGCCTCAGACAAGACCAGACCCTCCCTAAGCGCAAGGAATTTTTCAGTCATTACAGCAGGACAGGGCTGATACTCTTCCTTTTCTGAAAGACTTCAGCTGTGGAAAAGCGTAAAAAGAAAGTTACATTTTAGTCCAATTTTTTAAAAAGCCAAAGAATAAGGTGGGAGGGCTACCTATTCAGTGGGAATCCAACAAAAAAACAATTGTCTTGCAAGGGCAATTGAAAATCAAAGTGAATGAGTATTTATAGCAACTGAGCTGTTTAAAACAACAAACTGAAACTGCAGCGGCAACTACTTCACAAAGTCATATTCCTGCAGAAGGAGAAAAAAAAAAGATCAAAGATCTGCAGGCAGCCAACTCTGCATACAAGTGGCTTTATCAGCTCTTGGCTGTGTTAAAGAGAGCCAGGCATCCTGAAAGAGAAAACATTTAATGAGGTGATGAACAACACTTTCTTGGCCTTAATTATAAGGATAGGACTAAGCAACAATAATTGCAGGATAAATTATTGTCAAGAGATATTTCCAAACAACAACAAAAAACCCCATGTCATTATCAAACAATTATTTTAAGTCTCATTTACATATAAAAAAGAATAAGTGGAATAGTCCTCTTTTTCTTCTCCACTTGTGGGGGTGGTGGCAATTTTCGGGGTGGTGCATGGGAATTAGCCCCACTACTCCCAATATCGCTAATGACAGATTAATTCTCTGCAGATCATGCTGGGAATTGTGCACTTGTATCCACTAGCTACTTCTGGCTTAATTTTTCCACGTAGCAACTAGTGATTTGGGGGTGACTGAACCCGACAGCTGAGGAAAAGATTTTTTTTCAAAAGTTGAAGGCACTTATCTCCTTGAAAACATGGGAGCTTATAATTGTTTTAAGTTATCCCTCCAAAAACTGATTGCACCAAATCACCGGTTGCTTTGGAAAATGTAAGCTCTCTCTCATGTATATATGCATGAGAGAAGTTAAATATATACCGTGGTTGTGAAGATGGTACCTGTGAGGAAATCCCAATAAAATAAAGGGATGGCATTTGAATGCCTTTCCCATACGCTGGTATTTTGGCAAGTAACTCACACACAGCGGTGACTGGTTATGCTTAGAACAGACCAGGCTTATTATCATATGAATACACACAATAAGAAATCTCCTTCCTTTCACAAAGAATGGAAATAAAGCTGGGTGCCACCACCGTCTTCCTGTAGTCTCATCCAGACAGTAGGGGTTATGATAAATTGTTTAAGGAAAGCTGGAATATTTTCTCCCTTCTTCAAAACTCTCATAAATATGCCAAACCACTTAAAGCAGCAAATAGATTTTGCAGAAATCAGAAACTGATCGATATCTTTACTCTCGCTACCACTAAATTCTGACAGAAAGAAACAGAACTTGGACAACAAAGACTCCAACACTTGTCTGTTACACCGGATACTAGAGCTACAAAATATGATTTTCAAACAGGATTTTAAAAAGCACATTTAAAACATTTCACCCATTATCCTAACAAAATGTAAAATCTATTGAACAGTAGTAGCAGGTTCCATCTTATACGTGAGACATATTTTGAAGTCCATAAAGACAGTCAGGAAGACTAGTTTTCTATAGGTTTATATTTGTGGTATTGGTTAAAGGTGCCAGATCTCCATGGCAAAAGAAAGGCTCCATTAACACACAGACCATCTCACCTACAAGGTTCTAGCTCACAGCGCACAAAAATGAGTGTATAAAGTGCAAACAACTGAGAAAAATGTCCTTAGACTAGAAAAATACATAGAGAGCTACGAGGTAGTAAGAAACAATTTAATCAAACATTCAGTAAATTCCAAGATCTGGACAAATCAGTGGAATATGAATAAGATCTTTGATACTAACTACTTAAGCCTGGGATTATTTTAGTGACAAAGACAGAATTAAAATATGTTTTGTTTTTTTTTGTTCCAGTACTTTGCTTACTGACATGAGACATCATGCTAGCTGCTTCTGCCTTATTGTGATTATTGTAAATTAAAGCTTTGGCTCGCAAAATACAGAGAAAAGCACAGTTTCTATTTCAAAAGCTCCCTCTAGCTTCCCCCAACTGTTTGTTACCAAATTTTCCTAATGATCTGCTAGAAAAAGCAGCTCAGAGTCAAAGGTGGTCTCATCAGTCCTAGGCAAACACGGGCACATATTGTGTAACCAGTTTCAAGTAGGTTTTTCATTTGAAAAAGCCACACAGTTAAAGTGACATTAAAAACCCACCTCTTGGAGATCAAAGCGGGTTTTTAGCAAAGTGACAGACCCCGTAGCTGTCCCACAAAACCACAGCTGCCACAACGGACCAAGCTGAGCACAGTTAGACTGAATTCCCTGCAATCTCCCTGGTTGACACTAGGGAGAATCCTAGTGTCAAATTGGAAGGAGGTCCCACCGCACCAGGAAAACGCTCCGTTCTCCCGAAACAGAGACTTTTCCTCCAGGGACAACCCAAGGACCGGTGAGGGCNTAGACTGAACTCCCTGCAATCTCCCTGGTTTACACTAGGGAGAATCGTAGTGTCAAACTGGACGGAGGTCGGTCCCATCACACCACGAAAACGCTCCGTTCTCCCGAAACAGAGACTTTTCCTCCAGGGACAACCCAAGGACCGGTGAGGGCCCAGAAGCAGGAGACAGAAGAAGTAGAGAGATGTAGAAGTAGAAGAAAATGACAGTGATCTCCTGGAAAGAGAAATGAAGACGTTAGAAGATGGGATGCCCATGNTCCAGGGACCACCCAAGGACCGGTGAGGGCCCAGAAACAGGAGACAGAAGAAGCAGAGAGATGTAGAAGAAAATGACAGTGATCTCCTGGAAAGAGAAATGAAGATGTTAGAAGCTGGGACACCCATCAATGCTGTACTTTTAGCCAGAAGGACACAGGGGAAATTCCTCACGTTGGGTTCCCCACAAAACTTGACCCAAGATGGGTGGACAAGGAGCTGCTCTCAGAGTTACTTAGAGTCTATTCAGTCATCACAGTAAAACTAGTCTGGGAGAAAGAGATNAAAATTCCTGATGCTGGGTTCCCAACAGGACTTGACCCAAGATGGGTGGGCAAGGAGCTGCTCTCAGAGCTACTTACAGTCTACTCAGTAAAACTAGTCTGGGAGAAAGAGATGCCACCCCGTGTATTCCAAAAACATCAGACGAGAAATCCATCCAAGACTCAGCACAGTGGAACAGCTAAAGCTGATCAATAATATTTTCTGAATGACGATAACTCCTCTGAGGGAAGGGTGGTGCTTCACAACCATTTCCACTAAAAAACTGACTTTGTGGTGCCCTGCCTGGCATAGTCTGATACCGTCTAAGGCAGCGCTTGTCACAGAGTCACCGGTAGCAGCCACCAGCCAGCTGGACACACAGAGACACTGGAAGCTGGGAAGAAGAGCGTGCAAGGAGAGCACACGAGAAACACGGGCAGAGCCTCAGGGGGAAATCAGCGCCACTAACAGCCACCTTCATTGCTCTCAGATCTACAACATCTGGAAAAGTGGGGGAGCAAATAATGCATAATTTTGTGTATTTTTATATATATTTTAACCCATCCTATTTTTACATGTATTTTTAGAAATGCATAATTTGCCAGTGCTGCAGTCATGTATAGGAGAAGGTAAAAACCAAACAAACAAAAAAAAAAACCTAAAAGGCAAACAACACTATAAGTTTAAAAATTAAGACTTTCATAGGCAAACTGCTGTTGTCACTACAGACACACCAGAAAGAAGTACTGCATTCACCACCCTGCCTTAATATTAAAGGATTACATAAGAAAAGTGAAGTCTTTTATAAACTCCAGCAAACGTACGGACAATGTCAAAGCTATTTGGTCACAACTTGGAGCCATCATTCTGACCTGGAAGGCTTGCACAAGAAGCTATTCTGCACTGCACCTGCCACAAAAATTGAATAGAGAAAATGAATGGAACAAGGGAAAACTCGGCTTAGGTTTCTCAAGCAGCGTAAAGTGCTATAGAGCAGCAATATTTACAGGAGACTCCAGAATGCTAAAGCCTTTATTACTGACTGTGATGTACAGACTGGCTTGTCATACATACAGAAAGACACACATGAATGGAATTGTCCTCTGCAGAAGTATTTTGTCCTTAGAGGAACCCATGACTCCTCCTCATGACAAGTGGAGTGCTGTAGCATCCCCTTTGCTTAGCCTCCAGCATGTCTGTGTGCGTCTACTCGCGTGTGCTCAACGGGATCTGTCAACTACCAGAGCCAGCCATGAAGCACAGAGCTTCACACCGAAACCAAACTGATCAGCGGACCAAAAGCCAAGGCACATAAGACAGTAAAAACCTTTTTTCTTCTTAACTTCACAAATTGCCCTAATCAGAGAATCATTTCAAGACCACCCACCAGCCCAGTTTCAGTGGGCTGACTTGCAAAGAGGCTCAACTCGGACACAACCAGGTGTTCAGCTTCTCAGGATGCCCAGGACCAGCTCCTACCAGCCAGGCCCGTCAGCCTTCACCACCTTTGCAGCACACTAGAGCAGTTATAGTACGTTATACATTATAGTTATAGTTATACGTTATACATATAGTATGTTATACACAGTACTGCAGTATTTATAACAACACATAGTCACAAAGAAAGCAAATTCTCTGACAGAGGTGAGGAGCAGGAGAGGACTCTCCTCTAAGCTCAGCAGAGCTGATATCCATCAGAACCTGAATAATGATGAAAGCAGGACATCTCACACCAAAAGTGAGTATCAAATCCATCCACCCACACACACAAACATCCAGCAATTTCTTTCTGTACTAAAGACAGACACGGACCCATTTAAATAATTATATTCTTCTCGGAAGTCTCCCAGCATTGCTCTTTTAATGTATTCTTCTCTAAAGACATTTGTTGCATGTGTGTTTCCATTTTCCTTGAGATTTCAAAAGAGTTGGCATAGTTAACTTAGAATATTGCTAGTTAATTGTTGGTGAGAAAAGACAAATTATGAGCAGGGGAACTGTTCTGGGAGGATTTAGTGTATTTGAATAATTTAGACCCCTGCCGTTAACGTGACAGGATTGTTTTTCTCCCGCAGTAGCCTGCTGCTACAAGAATTAAAACTGTCGTGGCAGGCTACAGCTTGGGCTAGGCCTTAGTAATGAGCTTTATCAGTCAATAAATGATTTTATGTAGCAAATTAAATTGTAAATTTGGTTTAGGTGGTAAATATTTAGAGAATAAAGATATCCAGCTAATGAGGAGAATTGGGTGGGGAAAAAATATAATGCAAATGTCAATCCTTTAAATCTTCTGCGGAATAGGGTTTTGCAGAAAGTTTATAGCTACTGTCTTCTGGTTTTTGTTGCTGTTTTTTCTACCTTTGCAAACAGCAAGGGAACAGTATCTTCACGGTATTTACAGATGCTAGAGAAGGAGGGGAAGAGTTTTGCGGGCTGCTGTGTTTGCCAGAGCACCAGGCACGCGCTTGGCTCTCACACCAGAGCATCGAACGGCCTCGCGTTGGAAGCAGCAGCAGGGACAGTGCAGGCGTTGTGCTCACAAGCACAAGGCTCAAGGACAAGGGAGGGAGCCTGCATCCTGCTCCCAGCTCTGGCCTCTACCTCTACACAGAGCTCACTGGGAAAGAGCTCTTTGGTGCTCAACGTGCAGCGGGAGACAGAAGCAGCGATCGGCAGAGGCCACCAGCTTGAAACCCCCTGACTGACTTCTGACAAGGTGACCTTTCAGCTCGGGAGCTGGCTTCTCCCTGACGGCCCTCCCGCACGAGCGCTCCTCCGTGTCCCAGCCTCCAGGGCAGGTACACGGGGAGGGATTCTGAGAACATCACACAATCGGCAGGAGGGATGTATTTTTAAAAGGCACATCTGGATTGACATGGATGAAAGTATCCCAAACCATTAAGCTGCATTTGTTCAAAGGTCAGGTGATTAGCAATATGCTGCTTCAAAAGCAGAGAGAGAAGCAGTCTACCTACAAGCTGACTTCCAAGATGAGACCTTGACTTCCAGCTATGCTCCAAGGACTGTTCTTTCTCCACAGAAGGTCTGGAAAATTTATTAATCTTAGCAAGGGCATTTATTACCAAGATTAAATGTTTGCATTTATATATGTATTTTTTCCCCTGTGGCCAAAAATTCAGCTTTTGAGTGGAGGGGGGAGCTGCGAAAAATGTCAGTCAACTCCATAAAGAATTGCTGGAACTCATCCTAAAACTACGAGCATTAACTCTGCTGCCCTTGGTCTGTTTTCTAACAGTAGTAGCGTTTACTTTGTGATTTCTGCTGGATCTATTATTATATGCTTTCTGACAAGGAAAATATATGCAACCCTGATAGAATGTGTGAAACCATGGCGTTATTTATGCCTTCCAGGTGACACAGCCAGATGGCAGAACACAGCACAAACAAAGCCAGAAGTGCCTATCCGCCGCGTAGGGCCAATGCATAACCTGCTCCAGGGTGGGGAAACCATCTCCTTTGAGGAGAATCACAAAACCACCAAGGATCAAACCCAGAAACTCCAATTTCAACCAGCTGCAGGCTCAGATACGGGTCAGGTCACAATACCAGGACACATGGAAAGGTACCTGGAGATTGGGCACCCCGAACCATCCCGAAGCCCCCACACAGGGATGGATTTGCTGCACTGAACGTGCTCAGTTCAAGGCTGGTCTTGCCATTTCAGAACCCATTTGATAAGGCAAAGAACAAAAGCTTTCTACCAAGGCAATCAATTATACAAGCCTTTAAAGCAAAATTTGAAAAGGACACAGTTACATATTGAAAGGAAATTGAGCCACAGAATATCCTAGTAAAACTCAGTTGGACCCACACACTGAATGCTCCAAACAATATGCTATTAAATGCAATAAATCCGAAGAGCACTCTGGAGATTTGTTTGGAAGATCAGAATATATATTATGGATATACTATGGAAGGCTGTTTTTAACATGAAATCTACTCAATTGCAAGCTGTTGATGTTAACCATTTCTTGAAAGACTCAATATACTAATGCAGTTTATTTACATGGCAGAGAATGAAACTTCATGTATCACCTTCTTCGTGCCTTTCTTTGATTAGATTGCCTCAGTTTAATTACCAAATTCTGGTAAAGGACTTTCAGCACAGATGTAATTTCATGCAGGTGTTACCTGGTGTAATGAAACCAGATGTTTCCATCAGAATAGGCCTCCCTCATTTGAAATGTGTGTGTTGCAACAGCCTGATTTGTACATCCATCAGTTCAATCTGAAAAAAAGAAAAAACAAACAGTGGTTGGGGGTGTTGGGCATGATCAGATTTGGAGAATAAAATGGATATTGCCACCTGTTGTCTCCTCTTTTCCATTTGTATATAAGCTTTACTTTTAAATATTTTCTCCTCATTCATCTGCTTTGATCAATTCACCAGGCTGGGCACTTCTGCAAAGAATTTAGGAGAATGATGCACACAGGCCCAGATTTATATGTGGAAAAAGGCAAGGATATTCTTAACTAGGCACATAATCATTTTACTAATGTTTAATCCTCATGTACATGTAATCCATGAAACTCTTTAACCAGCTCCTACAATAGGGTAGAAAGTTCTTGGCTGGTTACAGAATGGAATTAAGGATTGCTACTGTAGAATATCAGTAGCACTTTAAAAATCCCAAACTCAAAACTTTTTGGCTTTACCTAACTGTGAATAAGCTTGCAACATCCACACATTTCCTTTCATAGGAAGTTATTCTCTGGGCAGCTTCAGGATTGATTTTACAGCATAAAATGGGGAGGGAATTGAGTAATTACAAGGACGTTCATGAGAACTGCCCGCTCAGATCTGTCACCCATTAGCTTGTGTATTTTAGACAATTTGTTTTTCCTGGTATAACAATGACAGAGGTAATACCTCCTGCCTGACAAGTTTCGTAGAGCTGTACGTTTTACAGCTGGTTCCCTGCAAGGGGCCTTAGCAATACAGCACGAGGAGGGCAGCCAAGCCCACCATGGGCATCATCCGCACTGGGGTTTACTTCTAATGTCATTATTGTGACATTATTGCCTGGCCAAATGACAGACCAAAGGCTTTGAGGGACAGAAGTGCCACTGAAGAGCAACAGTGAGAGAGGAATCAAGCTCATATCATGTCCAAGTTGACAGAAGTTCTTGAGCAGTTTCTGCAACCGTCACGTTTTCAATTACTTGTCTGATTACTCACAACAACCGACGCTCCTGCTTTGGGGGAGTTCTGTCATTATTAAAAGCAAATAGAGAAGATGAAAATACTCAGGAGCGTTTCTGTGCTCTCCACCTCTTCCGTCTGGATTCTCACACGAAGCTTCACCCTTTGTGGAAGCTCCTCAAGCATTTTGGTAGGCACATGAACAAGAGTTTGCAAGTGGGGTCTTAAAACCCTGGAATTACACACAGGCAGAAACACCCAAGGGCTTGCACACACGTCCTCACACACATACACAACAGCATTTTATATTGGCAAAGTCCAAATCTTTCTTCACAATCACCTTCTTGAATGGATTTGTTTTTATGTTGTCTTGTTTCCAGGGTTTTTGGGGGGGTTCTGAGGAAAGGGGAGGTATAGGTAAGTCACCGAAACTCCTGTCTGCCCTCATTATTTCAATTCAGGGACTGACAGTACAAGACTTAATACTACAATAAAGCAAAACTGGTGTCAGCAAAAAAAAAAAAGTTTCGATGACACACTGATATGGAACACTATGATACACGGGTAAAAACTATGTGAAAACCAGAAACACATAAGACTGCAATTTAATCTTTTTATTTGAAATATAAATATTGTTACTATCAAGCTTGACAGTATAGAAAATGTGTGCCCTGCAGCCTTCTGACAAAACAAAATTTATATTTAAAACTTCCTGAAATAATGCCTTTCATATGTGGAGTTTTGTCACATTGCAGCGGCTCTGAGCCTACCTTATGGTCCTGCACCTTTAATTATTTTATGCCTAGAAGACACATTTTAAATAGAAGAGGCGGGTTACAAGAGTTTTGACAGCTGTGGATGATTAAAATACTGACAACATGCACTATATAAAATTCCCTGAGGTTTTAAGCTGGGTACTCACACGAGAGTTAGCGATTAAGATTCCTCTCCTCCTCCCTGCCAAAAAATCCCACCAGCCTGAACCGTTTGCACCACCGGCCTGTTGCCCCCTCCCCTTCAGTCAGTGCAAAGTTTTTCTTTTCCTTTCAATATCTCAAGGCCACATACTTGAAAATTGGTCAACAAATTTGATTTAGTAATCTGTTCCAATTTAAGACGCCCGCAGCCAGGTTTCAGGACCAGCTGTTCCATATCATTGAGGAACGGGAAACCGTTCGGAGCGTATGGAGGGTCTGGGGCTTTGTTTCCATCCACCCCTTCCCGCCTCCCCTTTACAGGAGTGTTACAGCTTGGGCTAATCTTCTGGCCTCTTGACCTACAGGTTTGGGTTGTGCAAAATATAATATTATGATGACAAAAGAGTGGTCCCCAGTGCAGAGAAGCACTGAAGCTCGTGCCCTGCGCTCTCCTCGCAGCCTGCTTGACTCCAGACACTGGAGTTAGGGGCAGAGTTACACACTTGGTTAAACTGGGTCTTGCCCATCAAGCTCTCTGGATTAAAAGCTGCACACGAAAACATTAATTACACTGAGTTTGAGCTGTAGCCGTGACTGTGTCAGTTTGCCTCTCCCTTTATTATATTACTGGCTAAGGATTCAAAGAAGCTCTGGAAGAAGCAAATCGCCTCTAAAAATATATGGAGTCATGCAAATATGCAGAGTCAGACTATCTGGGTTAGGGTCATAAGTTATTGCCCATTTTTATTATTGTTAATTCATTTTAATTAATTTAGACACTTCAAAATGCAAGGAAAGACAAAGAAGGAAATCTTATCACCCAAAGAGCAGACTTAGCATTTGGACATTCCTTTCAGCCCCATTAAAAAGCTCTGTGAAAAGGCAAAGATGAATTTGGGACAAACCAGCCTCCACACTGCCGGTGGGAAAGCGCATTCTTCTTCAGGCCCATGGAGCTCCCTGGCAGAGGAGTCTAAGGATGGACAGGAATGAAAAGCTGAGAGCTGCAAATAAAGCAAAAGCAGGAGATCTCCTAAGCAATGAAGAAAAAGCAACATCAAGTTGATGCCATGGAAAATGTAGGAAGAGATGCCCAGGCGTCCAATGATGCAAGTGGGGATGACGCAGTGGGTTCTTCTCCCTTTGCCAACAGTCATGCACACAGCTTTGGTTGCAGGGCTCATAGGAGACTTAATATCTCGGAGGTTAACAAAGACAGGGAAAGGACAATGTTTTTTTTTTCTTATGGTGCAGTGCAAGTTATTGAAGCAGAAGTAAAACTGCGGTAGCAAGAGCCAAAAATAGTTGAAGTATTTGATTAAAGAAGTACAAGGACATAATGAGAATTTATCAAGAGGTCCTGTTGTATTTGGCCAAGAGACAAAACACTCCTTTTAATCTTCAATATTTGTAAAGACAATATTGGACGTAATTTTTTTATTAGCGATATGGAAAGACCTTTTCTTCCTTGAAAACTCACAAATCCCCCAGTTAGATGCTGGGGAGTGAGCTACAACAATAGAAATTTATAAAATGGTGCTTTACTTGCTAAGAAAACAATACCTGCTATAAAGGGTGTTGGGAAAATGACCTTCACAAACAAGTGCCTTCAGCCACGTGACTGGAGCATTTCTAAGTGCATTGGACAAGCGAAACAGATCCTTCTTCCTTCCCCCTCTCTCCCCACGTAAAACAAATTAGTTTAGAAGACAACTTATCTAAAGAGGATGAAGCATGTCCTAAAAGCAGGTTACTGCAGAGGTCACTGCAATCTAAAAGGAGCGAATGGGGCATTTGAGGAGTCTCTTTGGAAAACGGACTCCGAGGGCGGCTATTACTCCAAACAGCCGGCAGTGCCCACGGAGAGCCCGCAGCGCTCCTTGTCCTCAAGCCAGCAGGGAAGCAAGCAAGGATGCAAGGATTCGGTGCCAGGGAAGCAGCCCTGCACGGACAGGCTGTGCGCACACTGGGAGCAAAACGGGCACCTCCGCTGGAGCCAGTTCCCCAGGAAATGAGTGGTATGAGGTGCCCAAGACCAGCAGAACTCCGGGGGTCTGCCTTTTTAAAAGCCTCTGGGAATACTTAAAGCACCCCCATCACGGCACCCTCGGGAAAATGAGCTATTAAAAACACAGAAAAGCAATGTGTGTCGGAGGAGACATCACACCAGGCACCGCGCCGCCGGCCCGGTGCTGGCGCTCGCGCTCCCGTACGGCAAAGAGCGAAATGCATAACCCGGTGTCCTTGTCTCCAACCTGCAGGGTTATATTTAGGACAGTGCTGAGTATTTTATGGCTACTGCCGTTTCCTCACCAGAAACTTTCCAATACAGAAGTTCAAGCACTGGTCTGTAAAACGCCGTGTCCATTAAAGCAGTTAAGCCCACAGCTCACCTCTCTGCAGCCTGCCCCTCCGCGGCATACATCACCCTCTTCCTTACTCATTGAATCATCACTTTCCAGCCAAGCTGGCATTTTCGCAACGCGCCGCTTCTCATACACGGGCTGATCCGTTCAGGGTCTGCTTCTCGTCTCTCTTCACCCAAGTAGTTACAGCTTAGTATTTTTGTAGCCAATGATGAAGATGAGAATGAACTGGGAAATAAAAATGTGACAGGCAGAACTACAGAAAAAGAGAACGTATTGCACGTGTGATGGTAACTGGTTTTCTCGACTGGCACAGCACAAACCAAGGCAATGGGAGCGGGTGGCCAGCCGCTACAGATGAGTCTGTGGTCGGTGATAGAAAGTAAGGAGGCGTGGGGAGAAACAGCTTAAATTCAAGCCTAAGGTTCAAGTGACCTTAGACACATTAACCATTTTTTTGAGCCTGGTCTTTGGGATCAAAGTGGAGAATAACTGTGTCTTAATATCAGCGTTTTCTCTGGAGGATGATGTTATGAAACAATAGGAATAAAACCAGTAATAACTATCACCTTCTCAGGGACTTTATAAAACTTAGATATTTCAGATTTGAAAGTATTCAGAGCTCCAAGTGCTGTAGAAAAGCAGGATATGTTTGAAATCAGGCACTTTGGGCTTAATTTATGTTCCCAACCACAGTTTTTGGGATCCTGTACATTAGCTGTACGTATATTTTTACATATTTCTAAGAAAAATTGGCCTCATAAGATGATGAACAGCATACCTTACCAGAGAATATACGACAGGTTCTAAAAATGGTACATTTTTAAATTGGTATAGATATTTATACTTGCTCTGATCCTTTGAGATGTATATTGAAATTTGTAATATAAACAGCAAAGGGTATTCCAAGACAAGCAAATTAAAATGAATTCTGCATCATTCTCTCCTGTCCTATTATTGTAAGCTCTCAGGAGGGCCACAAAAATTTGTAAGTGAATTAAAACTGCATGCGAGTCTAGCAAAAGTTACTTTAAAAAACCTTAATCTCTTATTAGATCACAAATGTAACTGATGTTCAACAGAGCAGGTTAGGCTTATTATCACAACATATAAATAGAGTTTGTGATGGACTGTAACTGGTGTTCTATGTTTTTATAATGTTTTACATTTTGTTTTTCCCATATCCGTATATTTATCCATATCATGTGCCATCAATTCATGATGACAATACTTTTTTCCTAGAAACTAGTGGAAGTCCTGTCCCTAAGAGAGAGCCATTTATCAGCACCTGATAAACCCACCATCCAAGGAGCATCTCTTGGCAGTAGCTTTGATGCTCTTCTCCTGGGTCACTCCTAGCAGGTAATAACCCAGACCTGGATGGGACCTCCCCACCCCTGAGTCATCAGGAGAGCCAGACCCCATCCCCACCATCTGTCCACCCTGCTCTGGAAACCCTCTGCTGCAGCCTGCATCATTACTCAGCTCCCCCTGAGGCTGCAGAGTTTTCCTCCTAGTCATCCTAATTCATCTTGGAGGAAAATTAAATTGGTTTCTTTTGAATTCCCTCAAGTAGAGAGAGAACAATAAGCACCATCCTTAGCGTAACAAACCCTCATACTGGAAAGACTATCACAGTGATTTCTCTGCAGGTTTATCAGTTCACACAACTTTTCTTCATAGATCATGTTCTATAAATCTCTCTCCTTTTTTTTTTATTTTTAACACACTCTAGAACTTGATACACCTTCCTGGTATTTGAAGCATGGTGCTCAATGCAGTTCCTCAGCTGTTGGCTCCCTAAAGGATTTCTTTTTTCTTTCTGTTTTCTTCGTAAGGAGAAGGTAACTAACAGAATAAATATCGAAACAAGGAGGTTTTCTGCAGGTGCCCGAGCAGCGATGCTGATGCAAGGGACAGCACAGGACACGAGCCCAAAAGAACAGAGAAACACAACTATTCTTGTCAGCAGCAGCTAGTTATTCCCATCAGCTTTGCACTAAATACAGCACCAAATCCTGCCTTATACACAAGAAAAAGAGGAAAAATTCCAAGCCAAGAAATAGCAGCAGAGCCCGGATCTCCAAAAGTTTTGCCTTTAAGACCCAAGGGATGGCCTCAGCCTGGACGGCAGCTCGGAACCTTTCACAAACACTGAATGTTCCTAAGGACGAGCAGAAAACAAACTGCTGCCTCGGTGTGCTGCCCCATCTGCGTGTTTTGTAACATTCCATGGGAAAAAAGAGGTCTTTATGAAGAGCTGATTCATGTGTTATGTCACTTGTGCACTAAATACTATGTTATCTTCTGAAATTATAGAAAGGAGCAGGATATTTTTAGTAATTGTTGGCTACTCAAGCCACTGAAAGAAAGTATGTTTCTCTGGGTACAACTAATTCTGCTTGTGGTTTCAGAGCCCACTGCCAATATTTCAATAATATATATACATTACGAACTGCTACAGCTGGCAAGGTCTATCTGTGTTGTCTATTCCAAGGAAGAATTTTGCTGCCTGTTCAAAATGAATAGATTCAGAAGTGGAATCCAGCATGGAAAATGAAGGAAGGTCAGGGGAAGGGTAACATTTATGGAAGATTGAGCATTTTAGTGTGCTACTGGCTTCAGGGGCTGCACTCCCTAAAAATACCAGTTTTTATGCACCGGAATGCTGAACAGCCAGCCTGTAACTACAGCGCTTGTTGGAACCTTCGGAAGCAGACGGTGCTTCAGGAGGAGACAAGAGAGAAAAGCGAGGGAACTTTTCCATTCGATACCGCTCTGTAGCACCACGCTCGAAGCAAACCAGCAACCTAGACGGGGCTTTCAAGCTAAAGGAAGATGTTCACGTGTTTTGGGGCCGACGGGGAGCGCACAGAGGGCTCTAGGATGGCTCTGATCCCACCCAAGCCCCGCCAGCACTAAGGCACAAATCAACAGTGAGAGTTAACGCTCGACATCCGAATCCGTCTGGGGGGACGTACCGGGGGGCACCGGGCCCACGGGCTGGGCGAGCTCTTCGCAGGGAACAGCTGCTTAGTCCGACGGTGTAAATCCAAGGGGACTATAAAAACCTCTCGTCCCCATGTGACTGCGCATCAATCTAACGGTCTGAGCTCAGCCCGCCCATAAAAATTAGCTTTCCACGTTGGTAGGAAAATGTTTATCGTCCGAAAGACCCAACGGACATAAATTCTGCACAACAGAACCTCTTAAGTCTACAGAGGCATTTTGACAGGAAAGGGGATGAAAATAAAAGGTGCTGTAAACAAAGAAATATAGAAAACGTTCTTCATTAGCAACAAGAACAGAGTTCCCCTCTGTGCCTTCAAGGGGCTCGAGCTCCTGCAGGGACTGCCACATGCAGCCACCTCTGCAGAAGTGCGTAACAAGGACATAAACCCATAAATACTATTTTCTTATTTGCTCAATGGCTCTTCCAAAGAGCCCTTATTGATATCACTAAGTTACACGTGGAAAATACTCTGTAATCCATAATATCAATTAAGAATCCGTTTTCCCTTGGTTAATTCCATGATGGAGCTTGCAGTGGCTCTAGCTGGAGCGCGCTGGACCTGTAACTCCTCCGCCTGCCTTTCCCGTGCCTCGGAGCCGGGCTCGGGTGCGGATGGCGCATCCGCTGCGCAGCCCCTCGCCACGCCGGGCACAATAACCTCCCCGAGCAGGACGGGAGCTGCTCCCTGCACCACGGGCACGCTGGCACGTCCTGCTCCCTGCTCTGCCCCCGTGCGCCGTCTGCTTTGCTTCACCATAAACTGACTTACTGCCAGGAGAGGAACGTTGTAACTCATCCGAAAAGATTCTGTGCTTTAAGGAACAGGCACCTTCCTCCTGGATCTTAAATAATATATCACGTAATGCAATTATTCTATGTCTCCTGGTCATCACATGGTCTGGGGAAATCGCAGTCAGACTTTCCCTACTGGGAAGCAAGGATTCTGCTGTACTCTGGACTACACAGAACTGTATTCTTCCTCCTGCATAATCCCACCTCCTATCGGAACGAGCACATTTTAAAAATTACAATCCATTCTTCATTTCACCTACCCACGTATTAAAATAAAATGCAACAAACACGCTTTGGTATAGCCACTTATTCCAAATATACCAGCAATTGCACTGTATGCTGTTTAGTAGAAACCCCTTCTCCCAACAGGTCCTGGTTTCAGGTGTGCAAGTGTCCCCCGTACTCCATCGCTGCGGTCGTGCTGTATTACAATCGCATCTCGAGTCACAGAACATGGCCATTTTTCCTAGATCAGACACCTGCTATCAATTTGAATGGTATCTGATTGAATATTTGTGCAGGAAGGACAAGAATCAATTATTCATGAGTACTAAACAATAGACTGTATAAACACAGTTCATGAACCTGAATCCTTTACAACCTGGCTTATCTTCGATACATTTATAAGGGCAGCCACATCTTCTAAAATACTGACATATACATGGCACAAAAGAAAAAAAAAAAAAAGGAAGATAAAAGAGGAAGCATGTTTTTTTTAAAGAAAATGTGAGATGTTTTGCATTAGGTGGCCTTTCTTTTCTTTTGCCCATAAAAGTGGTAATATTTAACTGGTTGACTGAATTTAACTAGACATCTCATATGACAGCCTTTTCCCTGAGACTCCCAGCTCGGATTCTGCTGAACCAGGCCATTTGGGTAATTCAAATGAACACCAAAATATATGCAACTTTTGGAAGCTTCCCCAGGAGCGTTATGTGAGTTTTGGACTCCCACCTGTCCTTGGCAATTTAGCTGAACAAAATATTTTGAGGTTCCCCTGTCACCAGGTCTTCTCCAGTGGAGGAGAATGCTCCACGCTCTTTTCCTGGCAGCCTCTCCAGTTTTAGGTTTCGAGCACAATTCAATTAAACTCTGCAGCGCCGGCCCGGCTGGACGGGCTCCAGCCTTGCCCCTCGCTGTCTCACCTGGGCTCCGTCGCGGGAAAAGCCGGATCCGTGGTTCCAGGGAAAACCTGACATCACGATGGCACAATACAGACGTCGGACTCCTAAATACTGCACTCGTTACAAAAAATCCTTCCTCCCTTCAAACAGACTGCGAATGCTGTTGTCAGGTTTAATATATCTGCATGTATATTATTTTTATTATCTTATGGTAATGGTTTAAATTTCAATACAAATGTTCAGCGCATGTAGCAGTCTAAAATTACAGTATCCATATTTAAAGTCCCAAGATTACAGCTTCTAGTGGCGGGCGCCTGAACTAACATGAAATACAATTTGAATTCAAATCAATCCTCCGATTGACTTAAAAAAGGCAACTAGCGCTGTTTATTTGTTTTTATGGAAAATAATACAGGCAATTAATTTCTTTCGTACCTTAAGTGTCTGAGTTAGAGGAGTCTCTAATGCGACACAGCATGCTTGATGAATAACATCTGCGGTGATTTACTTCAGAGCAAGTGACTGGCAGTTAGTGATTTTGATACAAAAATTGTGGTGTGATAGGCAACGGGCAACTCAGCTGTGCAAACAGAGCGAAAAAGGAAATTGTCTCGGGTTACCTCTTCTGCTGGGGAGTCAGCAAGGGAGGAGGAGGTAATTCTTTCCTAGCTCCAGCAGCTGCTGCTTTAAGAGAAGAAACGACAGGGTTATGGGCTCTCCCTGTGCCATGCATCTCCTTCATAAATTTTAGCATTGAATTATAAATAAAACATCCGAGGACTCGGCTCAATGAGAAATATGTCTGGACTTTGGCACTGTATAGGTCTGCACAAATCCATACAAGCTGCTTAACATTGATTTTCCTTGGCGTCTGTTGCGGGCCGATGCGGGCTTCGCAGCAGGCAGACGGGCCCCTCACCGCGTCGGGCCCCCTGCCATTAATTACAGCCGAGTCCCCGCTTAACGACTGCGCCCGACGGGATCATCCAAGGATGCGACCGCAGCTCTGCCCGCTCCCCAACCTCCTTGCAAACCAGGTCTATGTCTATGGGCACATTGTGACCGCCCGCGGGCTCCGCCAAGGCAGCTCCACGCACATCCCCTCCCAGTGACAGGCACGGGGCTGTGGGGAGCGCGGGAGGAAGGGCTCATCCTTCATACACCTCCAAGGGAAAAACGCTGCAGCCGAGCCAACCCGGCCCTCTTTCTCAACACGGAGAGCTAACCAAACCTCTTGAGTCTGCAAAACCGGGCGGAAAAATTGCAAAAAAACAAATTTCGCCTGTGGTATTTTCACATCTTCGCCCTGGCCCTGGCTAGAAAAGTAAATGGTCTCGGTGGTTAGTGCCTGGGGCCAGGAGCGAGGAGCTCTGGGTTCTGCTCATGCCTCTGCTACTGACTCACTGCAGCAAACTGCTCGGACAAAATTCTTGAAAAGCGTTCGCGAATTTTGGGAGCCAATTTTTTTGCACAAACAGGAAGAGACATGTAGGCGCAGAGCACCTACCGCTTTGCATAAAGCCAGGGGGAGATTCTGGCATGCACTGCCCCACTGTCAGCCATCCAGACCATGATCCGGAGCTGCATTTAGGAAGACACAAAATGTTCTTCCCTCCGAGTCAGAAAGCTGAGAGCTCCTCCTGTGCCCAACAGATATTCTTCCACAGCGGCAGGATCCAGCATTTAATCACGGCCTAAATTACTCGACACACAAGCTCGAGCACTCCCCATTTCTCTATCCGTTCTTTGGGTGGGCAGTATATGAGCGTCCTAAGAGTCCTCTGACTTTCTACCATGGTGTATCAGAGAGCCCAGCAACCCCTCAAGATGAGATCTACTTCAGAAAAGCAAAATATTGCTGCACTATTTCAATGAACCTCAAAAGTTGGATAAAGTCTGCACAATGGAGAAACACTGCAGCGTAGACATATTTGTTGGGTGACCCTAATTTTTGCAAATTGGTTTTATCCTAAGTAACACTTCCCTGCATATAAAGAATATAAAAAAAAAAATCAGTTTCATCCTGATGAGGTAGATTTTGTCACTTGAGCAAGAGCTACTGAAATAAATATCTGATTAGCAGAAAGACATGCTCATGGTCATTTGATAATTTTCTTCTTGATGGCCACCTGGACACGGTTCCAGGTAGATCTATCAATTGCAGCCAACCCTTGCAACTGGTTCATCCAAATACTGACTGCTGAGCATGTAAAACAGCTTGCGCAAGACCCTGCCCTAAGAGCAGGAGGTGGAGCTCTCATCAAAATCAATGCTGCTCTCACATATAAGAGGTCACTGATAATTATGTGCATGTATCTAAGAACGAAATTTGCCTCATTGACTGATGCTGCCTCTTCACTCGCAATAACGCGAAGTAAACGGTAAAAGGACAGGACGGAACAAGACATCCTCACTGTTCTTCCACCAAGCGAACGCTGGGCATTAGCTCACAGTTCATCTGCTGTTGAAACAGCTGCATGTTGCATTTCCAGACTCATGCATTTTCTTTGACAAGGGCAGATAATACGTGGCACGCTCTTCCCCTCTGCCCAATTTCAATTCCTGTGTTCCCAGAGAATTCTCTCCCTAGATTTATGCAAATCTTTGTGAAATTAGTTGTTAATTGAAGAAAATCATGGGGCTTCAATACTGAGCATGAGCACCTTCTCCACCTCTTTCCACACTTCTGAGAAAATCATTTAAAGAAGAGAAAAGCCACATAGATGCTATTGCTCCGTGAGCGGAGCACAATCAATAGTATTGTTACAACTTGCTGTTTAAGTTGGAGAGAAATATATTTAGAGAAGAAATGAGAAAATCAAATCAACCATATCTGAAAACGCATGGTGAACACGTCCCTGGCCTTATGTCCTTTATGGAAATTGTGCTTATACAACAGATAAGTCAGCAATACAGTCAATAACAGGCAAACCTGATACTTCCAGAGGCACCGAGGGCGAATGTCAACCACGGCTCATGAGTCGCTGCGAAGCCCCGGCCTCTCCGGGGTGGCCTGACACGTTAACAGGCTTCTCCTCCTCCCTCGCACGGAGGGCTGGCACAGCCTGTAGCTCTGCAGCAAAGGGTGTCCCAGCCGGGCAACCTCAGGGAAGGGGGCAAGATGCAGATTGCACGGATCTGGTGTCCCTCGTTTCTCTAGGTTATCCCATGTTTCCATAGCTACAAACGTTATTTGTGCTCGGAAATGATCCTGCCCGCTTTTTATCCCCGCGTCCCATAAACATGTATTTGGATTTCAAATCTAATTCTAAAGCTTCTGTGGTTCTGTTGTTGTTTTTGCACGTACGGTATTTCTGTCCTGTTGTAGAAACTGGAAATGTCTCCGGCTTTTGCAANGGCACAGCCCATAGTTCTGCAGCAAAGGGTCTCCCAACCGGGCAACCTCAGGGAAGGGGGCAATGCCCCCCTAACCCTCCCAGATGCAGATTGCACGGACCCGATTTCCCTCATTTTCCTATGTTATCCCACGTTTCCATAGCTACAAACGTTATTTGTGCTCGGAAATGATCCTGCCCGCTTTTTATCCCCGCGTCCCATAAACATGTATTTGGATTTCAAATCTAATTCTAAAGCTTCTGTGGTTCTGTTGTTGTTTTTGCACGTACGGTATTTCTGTCCTGTTGTAGAAACTGGAAATGTCTCCAGCTTTTGCAAGCAGGAGGAGCAGGAGCGCGGAGCCAGCGCGGAGCCCCTGGGAGCACGGTCCTCTGCAGCCCTCTTGTTTGCACTGAAATGTCTGGTAAGGTCTTCTGGGAAAACATACCACGTATCCCTTCAAGGTCCAACCAAAATATCATCTATCCTGTCCTCAATACAACAGCTTTACTGAGATAAACAGTTTGGGGGGGAAAAAAACCCTTCCACTGTAAATCATACTAACCAAACACTGCATGGCCAAATTCTCTGCCCTCTGCTCCAACGAGATGCTGTTTGTTCAACAGGGAGTTTGATTATTTGACAAAATTTAGGAGGTTAAAATTAAGACAACATAACTTGCGTTCCTCTAAGAAATTATTCTGTTCTTATTTTCTCGCTTCTCTTTTTCTTGGCACCAGGGGACTTTAGGTCAGAGCTAAACAGCTTATGAACTCATTTCCTAAAATTTTCAGTCTCCCAAAAGCTTGCTTTCCTTGGATTATTTTTAATTCAGTCAATTTGTAACACATATTCAGGCTGTATCCTCCACAATATTTTATGATAAATCCCATTCAATTTCACATGTACAGTTGCAAGCTTTATTGCTTAACAAACATTTCATCTACTCTCCCATAATTTATATCTGAATGGGTTTATTATAGACATAGCATTTCATTCATTGTGCAGTTAATTCTGTAACATGCTGCCTGTTTTCTGTATGGTCGCTCTACCATTATGTGCTTTCAGTACAATTGAATTTTTCCTTGGGAGCTTTATAAAATGGTTTATGAATATGTAATACAAATTGTATTAACAAGGCAAATGTACTTTTTATTTCTTTTGTGAGCATTTCCAGTCAATGGCTAGTAAGGGAACAAGCTTGGCAGAATGTGTCTCCCTCATTACCTATCCACTAGGGCTATCCCTACAATATTCTTTCTAAGGCTCATCACTTCAAAAACAAAAGTGTTCTAAAATCTCATTTGATGTAGCAGTTGGCTTTATGAGAGAAACCACAGAAAACCCCCACAACACAACTTCCTTGTTTCTAGAAACTTTTTACCTTCTGCTCAGCTAAAAAGATCTTTGGTGGATCCAGTTTTGAAGAGGCATCATCTTTCATGACATTCGCTTCAGGCAGTCTATTACCTGGATCACCAGGATGTGTTTGTCTCGCAGGAGCATCTAGAAGCACCGGTCCCGTTGCGTGACGTGCCCATACGCACATGAAACAAGGAGGCGATTCCTGGGCTGGGATTGACCTTCACATCTGATGAGATAGAGGTGGATATGACTGAAGAACTGGAATAAGAGCAGGACTAGGGAGGGTTACAACATATCCAACAGAGTCAGCGTGCTCACCAGCTTGGGAAGGGCTGTTCATGTCGTGGCCGGGGAGGGAGGCACCGACGACACGAAGCAGCCACACAGTCTTGAGGGAGCGCCCGGGAGGAATGTCAATACATCCACAGAATTGAAAAAATGAGAAGCAGTGGGATCTTTATCTAAATTAGATGGCCTCCATCTGACGGAAATGATTTGCATACTTAGAAATGAAGCGAGGCCCTTGGCCCGCCTGTGAACACAGGCAGCTGGTGTGCAAAGGCAGCCGCGAGCTGATCCTACACTACAACCTCTAGGCCCACCACAGTGCTCTGCTAGACCCCACGGCGGGATTCACTAATCCCTGACACCCTTCCTAAATCGTCACCTCTCTCTGTGACTGAAGATGGGCCCCATCCTCCCTTGCCCAGCACGCACGCTGGAACGACCCAGGCCCGCTGCACGGGAGGGCTCAGAATTAGCAGCAGGGACTGCTGAGCCATACCCACTCCTTACTAAATCCCTCCAATTACAATTTTACTGGCATTTGATATTAGTATTAACAAAGGACCTGAACAAGCTGCAAGTACGAGATGTTATATTTTAAATAAAAGTCCAGGTAATGCGCCACTGGGGACCCGAGGATCAAATGAGTTTTTATATTTTTATGTAGAAAGTAATCACTTTTTCATGATTGTGGTTGCTACATCACTGTTATTAAAGAGTTTATTACCCTTTGGAGGATACTGCTCTTTGGAGCTACATGCTTGCAGACCAAAAGAGACAACGTAGCTTCAACCCTTAATTCTCCATCGAGCCCCAGGAGAGCAGCAGGTCGGAGCCCTGGAGCGGGCAGGGACGGCGCTGACCACGCGGAGGCAGAACTGGGTGCCACGGAAAGCAGAGAGGCTCTATGGGCAGCTGTCTGCAAACCTTCACACACCGAGGTTCTAGCTGGCTTTCAGGGAAACACGCCAAAATGTAACATAAAAGGAGGCAGCAACCCAGCCAGGAAAGGCAAGTTATTACAAGAAATGGAAAATTACTTAACAGGGCCAGTTATCCCTATTCAAACTTTANGGAGGCAGAGCTGGGTGCCACGGAAAGCAGAAAGGCAGAGAGGCTCTACGGGCAGCTGTCTGCAAACCTTCACACACCGAGGTTCTAGCTGGCTTTCAGGGAAACACGCCAAAATGTAACATAAAAGGAGGCAGCAACCCAGCCAGGAAAGGCAAGTTATTACAAGAAATGGAAAATTACTTAACAGGGCCAGTTATCCCTATTCAAACTTTAGAAAACCTCAGAACTTCTTCCTGGGCTATTACATATCTATCATTTATTACCAGGTTCACCTTTAGCCCTTTCCATCTTGGCAGGATTATGCTCTCTCAGGAATTATTTTTTAACAAAATAGCCAATCTATTAGAAGACCCGCTCAACCCTTCTTTAGAACCAAGAAGAGGTCAATATCCTCTTCCCACTAATTTGTTTTTCAGCAAGCACGATGGTGAATATCACAAAGAAAAAGAGTGCCAGCTCCTGGAATAAACACAGAGCTTCCCTGAATCCTAAATACCTCTTCTTCCATCTCAGATCCAGACTGCACTCATGAGAGCAGGAAGTTCATTCCACAGGTTTGGGATTCTACACCTCCCAGAGTTTCCCAGACTAACACTATAGTTCAACACACACATTGCAAAAAGCAAGTGTGATTACTGAAGTTTCCTGCTTGGGACTCCTGTGATGCAAATCCCTGGGTGGTGCTATTCTTTGGGGTTGTTTCTTTTCGAGGGGGAAGATATCTATGTGATATGCTAACACTGGAACGCAAACATCTAAAGACAACTCTAATAAGCACGTCCATATCATTACCTGTTGCTTCACTGAGACGAGAAAGGAATCTCCTGGAGGAAGATGAGCAGGAATGTATTATCACAGCAACTTAACAAATGCAAGTGTCCTACATTGGCCAAAAGGTTGTAGAAGGTGACAGAAAAACTAGGGCTCTCTTTCCTTCCTCTCAACGCTGGTAATACAACCTTGCTTCATTTTCCCTGACAAGTCGTTAAATAAATACCTATACTGGATATAGGAGGAAATGACTCATCAGTACCACAAACAGGCGGTGCTTCGGCTTCCATGGCATGGCTGTAGCAGTGCTTCTGAGTACAAGAAATCCATCAAAAGCACCAGCACAACAAGGGAAAACCAGATATCCCGAAACATACACATTCATGTTGAAACTATCCGGGTTATCTGTGTGTAGCAAGTTATCATTTATCACATTCGTCTTTCAAGAACTGGTGTTAGACATCACGCCAGGAGGAACTGTGTTCAGACCAGGACCAGGTACCACCACGGAGCATTCGCTGTCTGTGGCCATGGATGCTTCCACCACGTGCCCCTCCAGGGCAAGGCTGCAGCAAGCAGCTCCCCAACTCTTCCAAGTTTTACACTTGCCCTTGCTGCACACACACACTGAACTCAGCCCTTGGCCACCTCTACTCACACATCATCTAGGTCATAAACCACACAGCACATTAACGAGACCAAATAATGCCGAATCTGCAGAGCAGTCACATCAGTGGTTATACAACTTTGCTTAAGACACAAGGGTTAACAACGTCCATGGCACAGAAATGCACCGCTCACTGGCAGGGACCATGGAATTGCTGCCACTTGCACTGCCCGGCCGGACGAATGATTTTCACCTGCTTTGGGGATAGATACTGGATCTCTTTGACCACTGCTCTGTTGCCTTCGAAAATGGAATTGTGCAGTCCTGTGTCTCTGTCCACGCATTAGGCCCCTTCTGTGTAACAGGCAGGAAAAATACATTTCAATATCAAAATATAGCATTAAAAAAAAAAAGAAAAAAAAAAGAACAGCTATCTCAAGACTAAGAAAGATCATTGGGAAAGAGGTTGTGGTTCATATTAATGAATACTGCCCAGTCTTGTTTAATGAGATTCCGTGAGTAGGAGATAACATAACAAGTCCATGAAGATCTACAAACTGTTTTGAATTTCTTTCTATAAAATCATAAATGAATAAATAAATAAAAGCAATCTCACACCAGCAGGAACAGGCTATAGCTTTTGATTTTTTTTTGTATATTCTAAAAACTAAGTGACTAGAAATCCCATTTTTAAAGAGGACTTTTTAGGCCGATTATAGTACACTATTTCCAAGAGGTGTATATATGTGTGTATAGCATACAGTATAAATTAGTATAATAGATATCTTATTATCAGTTTTGTAAGGAACACTCAGAAATGATAGAATTCTTTTCACTGATCTTCCACAACTCCCATAGATCATCCAGCCAAGCATCACAGAAGAACAGTATTTGAATAATCTCTACTTTGAGTAATAGCTTGAACACAAAAGATTACTATGTTGAAGGCAGCCAGTGGACATATATCACACTATCACAATAACGTTCCTTCTTACCACTTCATTTAGCGATTTCATCTCTCTTGAAAAAATAAGGCTGCATGATGGTTCTGTCTCTCGGAGTCAAGAGGAGTGCATTGATACTATCTGTTTTAATACATCACAGCACCCTCAATCAGTTTTCTGTAAAAATGTAGACAATCCAAGGGAGGGGTTCAAGGAAACAAATCTATATCCAGTGTTTGTACTGTGCATGTTTGGCTTTCGCTTTTCTGCAGCCTTTTCATTACTGGCAGAGAGCACTGGCCTAACCCCCTCTATAGAAAGAATAATCGTAAATCTGCATGGAGTTCACGATGATTAGTTGCCTTTGGAGTTAGGCCAAAGAATAAGCCTTTCTCCAACACAGACTTCAGCTCAGTCAAGAATGCATTTATTAATCCTTTCTATCAGCCTGGATTAAGCCATCCAGGAGCCCGAGTGACATCAAGTGGCTCTGTGCCTTGAGATACGCCTCTTAACCAAAGGATCTCCAGAGCAGCAAGCAGAGGTTGCCCCGAACACAGTCCTGCTGTGTCTCCTGTAACTCCAGAGCCCTCTGAGGCACCTGGCTCAGCACGAGGCTCTGCTCACACCCCGAGCACCAACAGGCTCTGCTCCTTCTTAAGCCAGGACACAAAGCGTCCGTGTCACAGGCCGGAGACTGTATGAGTATTTGGACAGTATAACATGCTGGGAAGGACAGTGTAATCAAAGAGAAGACCAATTGTAAGGAACCCAAGGTAGCTAAGAGCTGCTGTACTCCTACCCTTTGACATCAATGAGAAGACTTGAGCTGCCACCCAATGTGTTGAAGGCTCCTAGAGCTCTGCTTAGTCACAGCCCACAGTATTACTTGCATAAAAAAACTGCACTCTTACTTTGATTCAACTACTATTTTCATCAAAGTGTCTTAAAAATTCAGTCCTTTCATTTCCTAAGAGCTTAGCTGAAAAGTCTCTTTGTGGCTTTTAGCCTCTACAGGTTTCCCAGTTTTAATTCATTTTAAAATTCAGATTTTGAGGTTGATACTCTTTTTAAGAAGCAAGATTAAGTTCAAAGCCGTATTTCCACTCGCTTTTATCTATTTGCCTCTCCGACTTCAACAAAACTAGCAGGATTTCTGTGGCGCGCACAGAGGCCGTCGGCGTCTCCTCCCCGCACGGCCGAGCTCAAAGCGATGCCCCTCTCAACGCGGCTGAAACTGCAAACATTTCGCAGAGCTCTAGCATAGTGTGGCCACCTTGTGAATTCCTGGGGGATTCCCAGCACTGACGAGAGACAGTGACATCCCTCGCCGAGGACTAACAGACTGTCACCTTTTCCCCCGTGAACGACGCAGCTGCCTTGCACTGCTCAGGACTAGCACTGAAAATATCCCCCTCCTCGGAACCCTCCCTGCCGTTCCAGCAGCCCTAGGAACACCGGCTCTTTGGCTTCAGCCCTCAGTAGATGCAGCCAGACTAATCCCGAAGTCGCAGCCGTCTTTTCTGGTCTAACAACCTACAAGAGACGTGGGTTTTGCTAACGGCCTGTAGGCTGGCAGGTGCTATTCCGTGTTACATTCTAGTCTATCTCTAAGTATCTGCTCATCATTCCCAACATGTTAAGTTCACTGCTTTATCATATTCTGGAAACCTCTAGCAGCAAACGTAAAGCTGGAGAGGGAAAAAGGGGGGATTTGGAAGTTTTAACAGAAAAACTATAATTCATAAATATTATGACTACAAGGGAAAATGAACCACAGCTTGATCACACAACAAGAATAGCAATTAGGAACAATTGTTGAATTTGGTTTAGGTATGCAGCATACGTAGGTAAATACACTGAATGCTAATGGTTTTATAATAGTCTTATTAATTCACACACATAGTTAATGTTTAAGATAAACTCCCCATCTTTAGAGTAATTTATGCATTCCACTTTTATAGAATTCCAATTGAATGAATATGAACATAATCATTTTGCACAAATGTTCTCCAAGGAGTGTGCAGAGAGTCTGAGGCAATGCCGAGGCTCCCCACAGCTTTATTCATAATGGATCAGTCTATTCATTCCTTATTAATTTAATGGAGTACAACTGAGCAGTCTAGCAGCTTGAGCTTATGAGTGTTTCACAAATGGGGCTTTTTGCCTGTAATCGCTTAATCCTACTGGCTAGGCCTCATAAATTGAATAAAGGAGTGAACTAGGTTTTAATTAAGTCTAAGGAATGAGCTCGTCTGAAAGATACTCCAGCCTCTTATGAGCGAAGTGGTGAAATGTGCTTGTCCAGGACCTTGGCAGGGGCCAGCAGCTAAGGCTAGGTGCATTAGAGACCAGTTGCTTTGATGTAAAGTATGCGTTAATGCCTTTTTTATTTTTTTTTTTTAATTAAAATTTTCCATTCCACTGTCAGTGCCATCCGAAAGCCCGAGGGAAAGCGCCGCAGCAGAGCTGGCCGGTGCTGGACGCAAGCGGCGTTTGGGATTTGCTCCTCCCGACTTCCCAGCACAGGCCACAGAGGAAGGAGCCCGTTGCCGTGACGGGGCACTCGGTGTTGGCCCGAAGCGTTTCTAGGGGCTCACGCCAGGGCTGAACACCCAGGCAGAGCAGGGCTCGAGCCAAGCCGGTGGCGAACGCACAAAATGCTGAGCCCGGCGCTCCCCCTTTCTCTGAGGCCCCACACGGGTTTCTGGCTCAGGAGGACCAACTCAGACCCCGACTGCTACTAAACCAGAGCGGGACACGGATTAAACATCCTCTCCTACCTCCCGTAAGGGGGCAATCCTGCTAGACTTTTCTAAGGAAAGCTGAAACTGAGGGAGAGCATGGGTCTTGCAAAACGTACCTGCAATCGCTTTCCTTTAAAGTTAAGTCACTGGAAAAGCAATTCTCTTCGGGGTTTACAAACAGGATTGTGAGGAATCCTAAACCACGGGCTGCCTTTTTTTCCTTTTCTTTTCTATATACTGAATAGAGTAATGCAACGTTTCTGCTATGGTTTTACTGCTGTCAAGTATCCCAAAGTATTCTTTTACCTACCTGTGGTTGTCCTATCTTGACACAACAGCACAGCAAAGTTCCAGCCAAAACCATCTCCCTATTTGCTGCAAGCTTCATACGAGCCCATAACCAGAGACTGCTCCCCTGACAGTCTAAGGAGCATCCACCTACGGGCAGAATTTCAGGGACCTGGCATTTGCTTTCCTTCCACATTCGGAAATCAGGAATGGGAAACACAGCGCTGGTGAAAGGAAGGCTCATTTGCCTGTCTTGCTTCGTGTGGGTTTTACTGAATTATACCGCTGCCCTTTAGTCATGTTTTGGTATTAATTTAGCTGTAGGTTTAGGATACGCCGGCGGCAGGAAGGCGATGAATTTTAACTAGGCACCCATCTCCCAGCGCGTTCTCTAGGGCTCCTTTGAAAACCCAGGCCCTAGAGCTGTCATGCATGCGAGCGTGCTTGTTTCTGGGCATGTTGTATATATTTGTGCATGCACACATTTACATAAATAAATAAAGTGACATGATCAGATTTTCAAAGGCGTTCGAAGCGGCGCAGCCCCCCGTTGTTCTCAACAACAGCGTGCGCATGCTGCGCTCTGCCGAAAATCCAGCCCAAATCCCTCACTCCAGGGAACGCTGAACTTACCCATCCTGGGCCTCAGAGAGAATGTACACGACTCCTGATCAGAATTCAGTTTTAATTGCTTTGAGAGCCTCCTATCCAAGCAGGGGTGAAACAACGCGCCTCTCTCCATCACCCGCCTCTCTCCATGGTTGGTTTTTCAGTTTAAACCCACTTGTCGGAGCCTGGTGCCAAGGTGAGGCATCCTGACGCCCTCAAGGCACAGAACAGGTCGGAGGCGCCGGAGCCTTTGGGGCGCTGCCGCAGCCCCGCCGTGATGTTCAAATGGGGTGAAGAAGAAATAAAGTTAAACAAACAGCAGAAGTGCATTTTGAAATGTAGGAGCAAGCTGCAGCTACTGAGAGAGCTGTCGTGATTGCTTAACTGGAGTCCTTTAAAACAAAAAACACCCCTGGTTTTTATCACCCTGAACAGCTTGTTTCCTGTGCACGGAGCCACAGAGGCAGGCAAGGTTCCTCTTGGGCACGATGGACTCAGGAATTTCAAAGCTGGTACCTGTGAGGGGGCAGCTTAGCTCTTGGTCAGGATCTAACATTATTTTCAGTTTTGATTTCATTTTCTAAACTAATGAAAAAAACCATTTTTCAATTATTCATACAAGTAACAAACAAGACGACTACAGCGTATGAATATTAAAGAGTGGAGACCTCCAGATGCACTTCTGGCTGCACTTCTGGTAGTCACACCCGCGGGAGCCCCTTTCCCTGCGGTTCTGCAAGGCAGCCTTACTTTGGAAAGAAACGTTTTGGGAAGAAATGTGACAAACGCAGAGCAAGGGCTGACGGCAGCGGGGCCTTCGCCAGCCTGCCCGATGGCCACGGGACCTGCTCTTTTGGTTGACCCATCGCCACCTGAACGCCCTTTGCAGCAGCACCGTGCTCAGGGCAGCCCCTTGCCCACGAGCAGCTTCCTCCCTTGCAGCGTGAGCAGCGGATGAAGCAGCAGCTTGAAAGTACTTTTTAAATGAGTGGGAAACTGTAAGTGCACTGCCAACCGCCTCCTGAATAAATGCATAAGGACCTCTAAATCAAAAGCTGCATAATCAAAGGACTACTGATCTATTTTTAAAAATGGATAATTTTTCTCACATTTTAAACCAATGGCACTTAAAAGAGAGAACATATAATAGACTGCAACATTTGCTCAAACTCCTGCAATTTTAAAGGTGTTGCTAACACAGATCTATTGACTGATCCACGCTAATTACTTAAAAAAGATGCTCCAGGGCAAATCACACACTCGCAGTCAATTTACAAAGGAGGTTATTCAGCAGCTGACAGGGTGCATACCTCCCTTTGAATAGCTGTCGGACTGAAAAGAAAACAAACACCAAACACAGAGTAAATATATAGAAAACACGCTTAAGCCAACACAGAATTCTTGTCACACCGTTAATTGTTAATGTTAACGAGTAATTCCTCTGTTTTCCACCATCCCGCACAGAGAAAACGCACAAGTGGCATAAATATTAAATCTGCATAAGAATTAGTCGTGAAGAGCTAATTTGTAAACCTCCTTGAAAAATATTTGGGGTGTTTCTGCGAACACTTAGCAGTTATGACAAGAAAAGCAACCACGGCAGATAACTTCACAGGAGCGCAATACATCTACAGAGAGCACACGGTGTCACCCCTCTCATTCTGAAACGAACAGGGAAGGAGATTTGGGTTGGAAGCTGCTCTAAATTCTGTTCTTTTCTAGCCGAGCAATTCCCTTGCATTTCATGGGAAGGGAACAGGTGGCAATGAGGAGCATGCACCTACCTAGGCACTCCCTGCTTATTTTACTCTGCGCTGAGCGGACCTGAGACGCTCCACGATTCACTCAAGCATTCAGTGCAGAGCAAACCCTTGCTGATACCCACTGATGTGCAGCAGGCTGGGACCGCTCTTTTGCAAAGGACACAACTAACAATTAGCAATTAACAGTCCGCCGTGGCATGGCCAGCACAGAGCCCAGATGTTCATAAAGGCGTTTGGATAAAATCCACATTTGCAGGAAAGCAATGGGTAACGCTGCTACCTCTGTCACACGGCAGCTGAAGGCACCGGCAGGGGGGCAGAGTGGCCGCAGCCACACGTGGCCATCGGTGGGGTTATCAACAGCGGCTCGTCCCCAAGCTCCCTGCTTTACTACATGGAATTAGACATTAGAAAGCTGCTTAAACAGGTGGGACAGAACCGCTGACGGGCGAGGGGTATTTTTCACCTCCCTCAATTTGATAGAATATAGATACAACCAGAAACCAATTAGCGTTAGCATTGGGGTTGAAAAACAGGATGCAAGCGCTGTCTACCCCAACAGCTGTTCGGCATCTGAATGAAATACTGTAGCCAGTGCTCACCCATCTCAAAACATCCCTTTTCTAAGTCTCACAGGTCACCTAAACACATTTATTGACTTCATTATTTTTATATAGGAAGAACAAATTGATAGTGCTACAGACCCGAGCAAATAACTCACAATAAAATCTTTATCCAATATATTTCATCTTTTATATATATATATTTCGTCTTTCTTTTTTATCTGTTCCTACAACACAGTGAAGTTCTTGCATTTAACTATTATGTACAATCTCTATCTGAGAATTTCTGTGGTAAATTTTTCTGTGCTACAAGATGTTCTTGGAAAGTTCAGAGCGAATATTTACCATTAAGATCGTGTCTATTATTTAGATGAACCATGCAGTACTACTTCTGCTCTCTTGTAGACCTGTATAATTTATAGCATAGTGTGACTTGTAAATTTTACTAGTTAGTGTACATGACAAATCCATGACCAGTTGTTTAAAGTAGCTCAGACTCTAAGACTTGTCAATAATTAATTTCATGGGGAGCAAAATTAAAAGGCAATTTGAAAGGTTCACATCCCAGGTGTCCTATCCAGAAGAAACAAAGAGCAGAAAATATGATAGCATTGCACAAATCAGAGGTTGATTAGTGAAACCTACTCTGAAATGAAACTCCCTGCGGTTTATACATGAGAGCCTGGATAAATTTGGTTGACTTCTTTTTTGAAATAAAAAATATTTAATTCTGAGCATTCATTTCACTCATGGCCTGAGCAAGAGACAACCAAATTCTCAGACCGTGCCAGTCACCATCGACCCACTGCTATGAATCCGATGGCCGGGAACTTACAAAAGGAGAGACTATAAACAATGTTCCCGAAACAGCCACTTTTTGCACGAACAGTGTAGCCTGCAATGTGCTCAGGTGGGGCATATTAATAGGAATCTAGATGAGCTCTGGGTCGTTCAATGATACGATGATATCAATTCCTGCTGATAGAGATGGGCACTGATTTCACAATATGCAGTTCGGAGAAGCGGACTCGCTTCGCTGGGCTCATATTCAGATCCTATTTGGGAGCAGGCTAAGGAATTGAGATGACCTCGAGTACCGTTACGTACATTTTTAGAGTGCTCTTAGGGATGAGTCTCTTCAAATTGAATGAGGTCTGGAATTTGACCCATGCCCATTAAAACAAATGGACCAACAAGTCAAGCCCGTAGCTCATTATGAGTATAAAAATAATTCAGAGCGAGGCTCCCCGCCGGCGCGGCACGAAGGGGTGCTCATCGGCAGGGCCGGGTCGAGCACCAACAAGCGCAGACGCAGACGGCACGGGGACGGGGCTGCGTGCGTACGGACGAGCCTCGCGCCCCGCCGGCGCACGGGGCACCGTTCACACGTGTGTTCAAGAGAATTAAGTCACACGCTCAGTACAGAAAGGTCTCGTCAGTACGGGGAGACAAGCTGCAACTTCTTCTAAAGTCTCAAATGATAAACTGGTTTTTATCCAAATACTCTCTCAAGTTCCATATTTTCATGCATTTTTAACTGACAGGGAGCACTGCAACACTTCAACACTCACCCCTCATGCCTGCGTCCAGGGCTGGCTCCATCGCTCGCTCCCGGACCTGCTGACACTGCTGCAGAGCAGGGAGCGTTCAGGAACTCCGGACGGGAATGCTCTGCATCCCCAGCAGGATGGAGCCACGGTGGCACTGGGGACAGAGAGGGTGAAAGCCCCAGCACAGGACTCGCATCTGCTCTGTTTGCTCAACACGAGCTTACAGAAGAAGGAACTGATGAACTTCCAGCTGCCCGCACTGCAGGAGCGCAGGATAATATCACAGGGTAAATGAAACATTAGGAGAAATAGGAAGCACTTTAGAAAACACGCTCTGCCTCTTTAACATTGCAGATTTTTTTTTAACATAAAATTACAGCGTAATGCAAGAAAGGATCCAGTGTGATGCTTTATCACAATATTCGGGTAACTTTAACTCATCACAAGTGTTATTATAAGAAACAGAATTTACTGGTATGGACTTATATTCAATAGCACTCCTTCCCTTTTTAATGAAATGTCATTATTCCAATACAAATCCTTTCATTCTGCAACCCGCTCCCCCCTTCATCTCACTATATTTCATTTCCTGCAGTTACGTGATATTATTGCCTTTTTTTTTTCCACAGCTATTGATTTAGGTGTATATGGTTATTACAATGCAAAATAAAACAGTTCCCCCATCCATTCTACCTTGTACCATTGAACATTAACTTAATTTGTTTCAAATCTGCATTTGATTTGGCAAGGAAACCATTTATCTTTATGAAGAAAGCCCTCATAAAGTAAGGACTTCAGGAGATCACTGCTTTAAAAATTTAATAGCCTTGTGTCTTATACACTAGAAAAATGAATTAAACCTTCAAATACTATACGTCTCAATGTAACCTTTTTGCATTTTGTCCAATGTTTAATTCATTATATCCCAGAAAAAAAAATAGATAAAATCTCACTAGATTTAGGACAATAGTTGGTTCTCAGTTTTGTTTTGTCTTTGGTTGTTTTTTTATTTTTACATTTTACTTTTTTTTAAATATTTACTTACTCCCTGACTAGAAGTCTATCAACAGTGCACTAGTAGTCGGATGTGGTTAGGTTGGAGGTGGTTATTACATAGCTGACTTTGGTTTGGGTCTCAGCACCGGTGAGAATCATAAACTCTGAAGCCACCATCAGAATTGACCTCCTCACCTGTCCGTAGCAAGCAGTGTCACTAAGGATGATTTTTATGGCACAAGCAAAGGACAAGTTTTCAGAGTCTGAAGCTATCAAAGTGAATTAAGGAACTCATTAAGGATGGAATCTCATTAAAGATGGAATATTTGAATTGCAGTCTACTGCACGATGCCTTTTCATGACTGGCGAAGGAATGAGGTAGGAAGAAGAAATATGTATGACTACAATGGAAAAAATCTGGTTTAGAAAAACAGCCACTGTGTTACTAGGCTGATGAACAATATCAGCACCCAAGGGAAAATAATCAAAGGGCTTTGCAAGAGTGAGAACTGATTGAGGTATTTAGGTCCCTTATTTCTTGGAAAAACTAGTATTTCACATTGCCACACAACTATGGTTACTCTAAATGTCTTTGAAAGGATGTTTTCCAGCCAAAGCCTGGAAGTGCTGCTGAACTTCAGCATGCCCTAGTGCAGCTCCTCCCGAGCTCTGCTTTTCCCTGTTCTCCAAATGTGCCCAAGAGTTGACTCGCAAGCAGTCAATGCAAGTCTGCAATTCCCTGCTCTCCATCCCACCCCTTCTGTCCACACACACAGCTCTGCTCTGCCCTGCGCCCAAAACAGAGGCAGAAAAAGAAAATCAGAAACACACACACCCAAGAGGCTCTCTTTCAAACCAGGAACTAGAGGTTAGTGGAAGTGTTACAAAAACTAGACATTTACTTAGATGAAGGTATACAGGCAAATATCTACCTTCTTTATGCTGACTTTAGAAAAGTAGGTTGAAAGATGCAGTCTGAAAATGGCACTCAAAATATAAATGCTTTACTGTCAATCTGTGGGATTATTACCAAATGAATTGGGTTTATGTTGGAAGAACTGTCAGCAGTGAAAAAAAATATAGTCATGAGATACCTAGAAACAGGAAACAGCTTCAAGCAGAAAGCATCATGAAGAAACCAAGGAAATCTTAAATAGAAGAAAATTATCTCAAAGGACTCCTTAAGGATGACAACCAAGTGAAAAGGAGGCAGTAAAGCAGCTAGAAGTTGGTAAGGCAAGAAGGAAGTCCATAATATTCAAATCTAAAATAAATTCACCATTAATACAACTACCATAAGCCTGTATCACTGTATTACTGAGTTATATTCTTTGCTACACCTCAGTTTTATTGATTTTGCAACTATAAAGCAAACATCCGACACTAAAAATACATTGGGTAGGTCTCATTACAAATCTCCCTGTCTGCACCGTAGGACACGCTTAAGCTGCATTTAACAAGCAACCTGGAGAGAGCCGATACGCTGTGTACATATATCAGAGACACGACTGTATTTGCCATTCCTTCCCAGTAGGTAAAAAAAAAGGGGCAGTTTTCACTGGATGGTCTCCAGGAACGGGAGCAGAGCACGGCGTTGGGATTAGTCAGCTCTGACATGAGTTGCCAAGTTTGGAAGAATAAGGAATATTCTCATCTGGGGTAGCTATGCGACACTGCAGCAGGGGCGAGCGATTCCTTCCGTCTGCTCCTCACACAGCAGCAGTAAACTACAAAACTCTGCTAAAATGTATGATCTTTGGAGAATGCTAATTGACCTAGTAAAGTTGGCTTATTTTATTCGATGAAATTTGCTTATCACAGGCCTCTAGGTGCTTTACATAAACAATATAAATGAAAATAATGAAGAGACCAAATACCTAAGTGACAACGGGGACTACATCAATAGAGGTCTACCCAAATGAATAGGGCTCCAAAGAAATGGTATTATCCCATCTCATCATCTCAGAAGAGGGAGCTTCCCCCTCTTCAGAGCTTTCTTTTATTTCTAAGCACAGGGGGATTTGTTAGTTTGAGGCAGATCAGATCTATCCGCCCCTTGCAGACTGCAGAGCGCGTCAGCTCTCTCTGAATATGAATCTGTGAAAAACTGATGCCATCCTGCGGGTGTGGGGAGCGAGGACAGCGAGCACAGCCCAGCGGGATGGGAATGGTAGCACGAGCACGTCGCTGGGATGGACTTCTCCGTCGGGGTGGCTGGGGTGAGGTTATAGATGGAGCAAAGCTATTGAGCTCCCAGGTGCCAGGATCCAGGTCTCGCTGCACTTCCACAGGCACGTGGGGCAGGCACAGCAGCAGCAATTATCCCTGATTTTATGCATTTTTGGAAGTACAAAATCCCTCCCAAGAAAACCTTCAAAATATTTTTCTCTTCTCCTTCCTTCTCTCTCTCTTTTGTGTTTTTGTTTATTTGTTTTTATTGTTGCTGTGCCTGACGTCCGCCCAAGACAAAGTCAAGATACCATCTTCTCCAGGAAAGGCTCAACCAGTGATTTTCCCTCGAAGTGACCCCAAGCCCTAACAGAACCCTTGGATGCAGGAACACGGGCAGGATCTGAGCGCCAGTCAGTCACCTGATGCGAGTCACAATGACAGTAAGTCCAGAATAACTTAATTCACACGGGCTGTTGGGGCAGCTTCCCTGCTCACAGCCAGCCTGCCGGGCCCAGGATGCCGGGAGCTCTTTATACACCCTGCTAAGAGCAAGTACGTAGGATCAGAGACTTACTTCTCCATGGATTTGAAGGTTTGGATGGGCAGAAACCTCATTCGATCTTCTGATAACGCAATCTGAAACACTACAGTCGTAATTTCCTGCAGTATCTAAAATGATTCTTGCTAATATTTTCTATTTTGTTTTTTCTTTCTCAAAAAAAAAATCACTTAAATATTAGCATTTTCAGATGGCAGAAGGGAAAAAGCAAACATAACTCTTAGAGCCACAAGCATACAAATCCAGAAATAGTTCTAAGCCCATATTTCTCAGCACTATCCAAACTCTGTCAACAGGGAACTCACCCAAACCGCAGGTTCAACCCTCTGCTTTTTCTCACCCAGTGCTCACATGTTGCAATTCAGCCTTATTTCTAGTGAGAAGACGAGCCTCACGACTGCAGTGTAACACAGAACATGTCCATTTGTTTTATCCTTGCATCCATGCTAATTCCACAGCTGCTTCCTCCTCCCATTGGCATGGCAAAAACCAGCTTACTGCTGCTTACAATGCCTGGAGAAGGCTTAGCTTCCTGCTCTTGCAGGACAAAAATGCTGGGAACCTGCAGACAGTCTGGCTGCTGTGCTCTTGCTGCTGAAAGTTTTTAACTCGGTGGGACGTTTGAGTGACAGGACACAGCTAAATAAAGCCAGAGACTAGCCAAAAACACAACCCAACAAACCAACCTGGGCTTTCGTCCTGCACTGGTTCTTGGCTCTCTTTGCAGACCCCATTTTCCAAGCTTTAATGCCTACGCACACCGTGAGCAGCTAGAGCACGGGAGATGAGGCAACACCAGCACCATGCCAGCACAAGTGGGCCCAGCTTCACTAGGGGGTTTATTGCCCCAGGAAAACAAGAAGCAGTCTTACCCTCGCCGACAGCCCAGCACAGCCAGGAAACAACTACTAGTGATATTTTGCTTTTTCTTTGGCTGTTGACATCATCTCTGATGATAGTATTTGTTCGGTTACCTGACTGCAAGGCCTAATTATTCAGCAAGAACACTGGGCTGATTCCTCACGCAGCGTCTGTGAGCTCGTGTGGGCCAGCTCACTTGGCTGCTGAATTGGGTGTGCGTCCACTCCTGAATTCACCCTCTCAGGGACAAATCTGCAGTCATAATCTCTAGAGCCATAATTTCTGCAATCCGAGACCACGAATACTGGCAATCAAGTGTCCTGTGTGTGCCCACAGGTCAGGTGAAGATCCCACGTGGGGCCTGACTTTGGAGAGCCTGGTTGCTCCTATGGAGAAAACAGGGAGTGAGTTGATTCCTGCCAGCAACGTTACGTGACAGCAAGCAAACGAGACTGAAAATAGACATCTAACTACTGACAAGATTTCCCAGAGCTCTAATTTCATAAACTTTTGCTGCAGATTTGCTGGATTCCTGCAGGTGAACAGTGACAAGTGCTCACTCTTGCAGCACAGCAGCATTCGGGATCTACTAGAGACACTGCTTAGCTCAGTCTGAAATTAAACTTTCAAAAATCTTTTCAAACTTTCTGGTTGAAATTAAAAACAAAGCGATCCTTATCATTTCAAATAATATATTTTTTTCTCTCTAGCTGTCTCTGAGACCATGAAATACTGCTTGCATCATAAATCAGTCTAAAATTTCTGGAGAGGCTTAAAAAACCCAAACACTTTGCACTGTGGCCATTCTGTGCTAGAAATACAGTGGCAAATCCCTGTTTTGGCAGTAACAAGCTCTGACTCTCTCAGGTCACTCTGAATTGCGCTGTCCTCTACCTACAGAGTCAATTAAACCAACAGAATTATTTGTGGGATGCAAGAGAGGCTCCAAACCCAGCGCACAGCACGGGACTGGACCCGTGCAGCTCTTCCCACAGCCAGTGATGGGTGTTTCTGTCACTCGGAGGTGCCACTGCTGGGCTTTCCATGCTTGCCATCACCCCCCCAGACCTCGCTATTTGCCTCTCTCTTCATATTTTCATTATTTAGATGCAAATCCATGGCACATCATAAATTCCCCCTCTCTCAAAATGCAATTGATTTTAAAAGCATGCAAGCAAAAAAACTAAGCGCTCAGAATCTTTGCAAGGGTCCATGACATGAAAGACTTTAAGTGACTGTAAGCTATTTTCCTTGCTGTCAAACTGCCAGGTGATTTTCCTGCCATTAACACATGCCTACACAGGCCAAACTAACGCTTGCCTTTTTGGACATATGTGAGGAAATAAATGTAATTATGAGCAAGATGTAATCACAGTTGCTTTACTATTAAAGCTGCCGTACGCTCTCACGGTTTAGCTAACAATACATGCAGAAGAGCAGAATTGCTTGATGTTCCCAGAAAAGGCAAAAAAGGGGAAAAAAAGATAAATATGGCCTCTTTCATATTATATCTGTGAAAACACAACATTTAAATGCAGAATTTGACTTTCCAAATATCACACCAAAAACCTTTTAACAAAAACAGCAGGGAGAGAAAGCTCTTTAAACCATGATATTCCATGAAGGATTATGAAAATAGAGGTCATTGCAAGAAAGAGAATTGCAAATACAACTTGAAAAGCTTCTCACATTTGTAAATACATCGAGGAGAATTTATTCCTCTCTGGTTTTGCTACCAGAGGATATTTACAGGTTCCCAGGGAAAAAGGAAGGAAAAAAAATGACATCAAATTTGATATACTCTGTGTGGTGCAACATGCTGATGTGTAGTAGTAACACTCAACTGAGCTTCAAAGGAAATGAGTTTTCTAGGCTGGAGTTACACATTATGGACCCAATCCTGACAACACACGGAGCGCTTCCTGCGAGCTTTTGTGCACCCTCAGCTCTCGCTGGATGAGGAAACACCTTTGCATTTCTTTGGATGCTAGAAAATGATCTGAAACAATGAGATAAATACTAATATGCTTCAAAACAAGAGCTCAAATTTGTCTTTTTACAAAATCTATCGCGCTGGGGGCCTGGTCTGAAATTTGGGCTCAGAAGTGATAAAATAATAACGATTATGATAGTCATAATAATAAAGTGAATCTTGGTTTGTCTATTCAAACAGCCCCATATCCTGCACGAGTGTACTTACCTATCTAGCACGCAGAGCAATATTATCAGGGCTACATTCACAGGCTTTTTTGGCAAATCATTGACACAGAAGTGGCAAATATAGCCCCCAGCATTTAGCTGACAGAAGTTTTTAGCAGTTTTGAGTGTCCCGATTCAGTGAATTGTGGCCACTCAGGCTATACAGCTTTGTGCAGATTTGATAGTTACTTTATAGCCGCGAGATGGAACTCTTAGTGACTGATATCAACAACAAAGCTCCTTATGATTTCCTTCTGCACAAAAACCAAGCAAAGACATAGCTCAGCTTTTCGGTGCCCAGACATCTGATACCAATAACGCTTTTTTACTCTGTCCAAAACTATATTTAAATTGCATTTCTGGCAGGTTTGGAGATGTGTGATATAGATCTCCTGCTATCACATCAGATGTAGTTTCCTTCAGAACTGTTGAACCAGATGTAAAATGCGAGAGATGTGAAAAGTAAAATAAAAACCAAGCTCAGAGTAAAGTGTTTCTGGCATACAGCTATTACATATGGAGGTTTTAGATATATATCTACACTCCAGCCATTTAAGAAGGTACACAGTACCATAACTCTATTGGAACTGATTAGTGCCAGCTACTTGTGATCAGTAGGAATTTAAAAACCAAAGGCTGCCAAACACTAACAATTTATAAACTGTATGCCAGCAATGTGCTGCAACCGAATATTCTGCAGTGCACTTAATTTCAAAGTAGAGCCATATTTAGAACACTGAAGGGGAAAAAAAGAAGCTAATATATCACATCAATATTTGATTTTCAACACTTAGAGCTATGCATGTTCTATTTCTTACTGACAAAGGGAACCGGAGGCGAAGACTGAATGGGATTCTTGCTAGGATGTCAAGCATCAATACACTCGCACAGACAACAGATAGAGCTGTAAAGCGATTCTCCCTTCTCAAGCATAAAATTGTCTCGTACAGATCTCAGCAGCAAACGTGCTCAGGTAGAGATCTGGGTTACAAATGAGGCACGGTGAGCAGATGCTTTGGCAGCGCAGGTGAGTCGAGGCACAAGCAGCTGCACTGGGGCACATTAGTGTCCCGATGGAGTCCCCGTGCCACGGACCACAACATGCAGCACCAGCTGAGGAGCTGAGGAACCGAGCCAGCGGCACACTCTTGTAGAGAGCAGCGCAATGATTCTCCTGTCACCAGTTTTCTGCCTTTGTAGCTCTCCATTTTAGGCCAAGGAATTCGCTCCCCGATTGTACTGAAGGGAGAATGAGCCTGAGCCTGTTCCATCGCAAGACTACAAGTCCTCCAAAGAGGGATTCTCACCTCACTAGGGAACAGCAACTAGACTCTCCCTTGGGATCACGTGCCTATTAGCAAGCCAAAGACACTAAGCCACTCCGTCCAACCATCAGAAATCAGAAAAGGCTCCTAAGAAAACAATCAGTTGAGAACAAATTCCACCCAACACCGGGAGACGGGAGGGAGCTTTGGTGTAGCTAAACGCCTGGCACCAGCACGGAGGGGCAGAGATGGACCCTCCTGGGCACAGAGAATGGAACCTGCTTCCAAGACAGCTTCTTGTGTCATCATTGCTCACCAAAGATGCCCGAGGGACCTCTCCGTTTTTTATTAGGAACAAAAGATTTACACAATTTATCAAGCCCCAAAGCCTTACTGAATTCAACTGAGCTGGAAGCAGAGATAAAAAAAATACACAGTGTTTTCTCTAAGCATCTAAATCCCCTTAAATAAACACAATACACTGAAAACTCTACTCTTAGCCAAGCTCCCTCACTGTTAGGAGCAACTTTTAGGAGTTCAAGGAGGGAAAAATGGGAATCAGATCTCTGACACTCTCTCTTCCTCATGGAAGGCACTGGGCACGGGAATCAAGTGAGCTGCCCCAGCTTGACTGAGGAGCAAGGAATGTGATAATTCCTGTTCTCGCTGACTTCTGGCAAGGGCTCCTTGGATATTTTAATATCACTGTAATTTGTAATTGTTCAAGTTGATGGCATCCCAGTTAATGGAGCTATAAAAATTTACATGAGCTGAGGCTCAAGGCTCAAAGACTTGCCTGCAGGATGGAGCACGGGGACGTAGGTAAGGGGAGGCAAAGCACTCTCCATGCTTGATACGGATGGATTTTAATCAGTTGTTAAAATGCTCAGGTAAGGATTTACATAGCTTCAAGAGGCAGGAGACTTTCACATCATCATCACCAGGGTAAGGTCAAGCCTCCTACATTTATCCCAGACACAGCTAATGTGGAAGACCATTCCCTGAGCAGCTCGCCTGGCATCCAGCAGCGGGAGCAGCGAGGTCCTGCACCGAAAACAAAGCGAAATCTAGGATTAATCAGAGCCAAGAGATCTGCACATTCAGGAGTATCACACACCCCATCCTCTGTGCTGGGGAAGAGTCACGATGCTCCCTGGTCTACCCAAAGGGCCTGAACAGAAGCACCGGAGCTAGGAGTGTGCTTGTGCTGGCAAATGTAGAGGCTGCTCAATTCACGTTTTATTCTCTGATCCTGCATTGAATTACCGCTCCCCACTCACATATGTACAGAACCTCAGCTATAGCAAAGATTTCATTAACAGGGAATCCAGATGTTCCAACATATTGTACTGGAAAAGATCAGATCACTATACATTATGTTCAATAGATGCCAGTTACGGTTGTTCACACAGATTTTTGAGAAATATTGTAATTAAAAAAAAAACAGAATTGAGTCTAATGGTAAGTGACATTTTAGTTCAGCCACAATTACAATCAACTGACTTATTCTTCGCGTTAGCAGCAGCATATGAGCCTGAAGTTCACACAGGGTTAAGTTTGTCATCCTTGGAGATTTCCGAACGACCCTTGTTATCTAAACCCTCATTCATAATGGTGGCTGTGCACTGTGTTCTCAATGCACATCCTCACACATATTAGGACATGAAGTGAACCTGACAGCGAGAAGAATATTTCCTTTCTCCTCTGAAATGCCCCAAGAGGGTTTTCTGCAGGTGACCTCCTCAGACCTTGGCTCTACATTAGAGTTATTGTCCTGAGAGAAGATTCAGTTAAAACACCCAATTCATTTCATATAGTGCTCTTGAGTTTATTCTTGGTGGCAGCTAACTTGTAAAATTTTATTATGGATTCTTCTTTGGTTTGCTTGATGGAAAACAATTATTCTATCATCAGTCCTAAATGCAGTTGCATAAATCTCTAACAAATCATGGTAGACCCCAGGTTCTTCCCTTTACTATTATCTGATAAAATGCTAATTTCTGCTGAAAAAAGTTCAAATATCCTTAACACGGTATTACCAAGGTACTAATTTAGATCTCACACTTCCAAATGGCTTTGTTCAAACAGGTCCGATCACCCTAAAATAAGCTCATGACTTCTGAAAGCAACTTGTAGACCAAATGACTACTATTACCCCTATTATTATTATTATTATTATTACTATTAACTGAGTGTATCACATAAGAACAGGACTTATTGTGATATGCAACATACTAATGCCTGGTAAGAGTTCACCCGTGCCTGAAACGCTGTCCACAGACAGAATGACACAGGGCAAAAGACTCCTACTCCACTAAGGGAAGCGAGGCACAGAAAAAGATGCAACTTGTGCAGGAATGAGTAAGCTGCCTCTGAAGAAGCACATTTGCCTGCGCAACCTTGCAGAGACGCAGTCCATGGCCCTGAGCAGCAGTGTCCTGCGCCACTCGCTCTGCTTTCTCGACCGGCTGCGCTGCTCGCGGAGCCAGCCCTCCTACGAGCACTGCAGCCATCTCCTAATTACAGAGCAGAGGTGCACCCCACACGGCTCCGTGGGTTTCAGAAGGACTGTGCTGCCACCTAGAACCGAGTCTACTAAATCCTAGTTGAGAACAAGGCTCCTAAGTGTTCTCAGAGGCATGGTTTATTATCCAGAGGAATCTTCTTCACAACACTCAGACATTTACTTGGGGGAAAAAGCACAGCTAAGCCCGTACAATCTGTTTGCATGTGTGCTCTGGGATCCTAGAGCATGCCTGACCTTGAAGCGTACGGCAGCGCAGGGAGCCGGGCACCGAGCTGTTCCTTCACTATAATAAAACACTGAACGCTGTGACCCCGGTTTCGTGGATCACTCTTGCGCCTGCTCACGTGGGACAATCACCAGCTGAGGCAATAATCTGAAGTCCTCGTTCTTCCCTTCACATTCCTGGATAAGGAAAACACCAGAAATTTTAGGAAAAAAAAAATAGAAAAAAAAAAAAGATTAAAAAAAAAATAACTCACAACCTGAAAACTGCATNATTCCTGGACAAGGAATACACCAGAAACCTTGGAACTTTTAGGAAAAAAAATAGAAAAAAAAAGATAAAAAACAAAACAAAAAACAAACAACAAGAAANAACTCACAACCTGAAAACTACATGGGGTGGGTGCAGCTTGCCAGAACCAAAAGTGTTTTCAGAAGCAGAGGACTTTGATTTGGATGAGCTTAATCTCTGGGGAGAAAAAGGAACATTTCTGCAAGTTGTTAGGTATCTGTTCTTTTTTATATCCACACACACACACACACACTGGAAGACCAATATACATTGAGCTACAATGCAACATTTCCACTGTGTTCAGTAGGCTTCTGAGAAGGATCATCAGTGCTCACAGGAGGTTGAACCCAAGATACTTGCAATGTTATGCAGTCCGTATTTGAACTCTTTCAAATCTTCGGGAAATAAGCATTTAAATTTAGTTTCACCTCTTATTCCAGAAATTTGCTGTTTCAAAGTTGTTTCTAGTAGAGCCTTTTCTCGCAAAACCATCCGCCATCTACTGAAAAATTCACAGCTTCTTATAGAGCCATTATCCCTATATTTGTTATGTATTAAGTGAAAAATCCAACCACCAGCAGCAATATTACAGTTTCCTCAGCGCACAGAGCACTCAGAGCGCTCTGCTGTCAGATGCAACCCAGGAAATCAAAGCTAGCGCTGCAAATCTGTATTTAGACTTTGTTTGAAAACACAAGGAAGAGCAAATGCCACTCAGAGGGGTCAACCTTGTCTTGCAGTGAGTATCATGGCAGGGTTGAGGAAAAGGTAGAGCACCCGATTTTATGCTGAGTAGAAAGTCCTGGAACATCATTTTTCTCACACTTGCATATACACTTGAGCATTAATTTGGAGGCACGCAGAACTATATGATCCCATGGAAATTAACACAGTAATGATTATTAACATTATAATTAATAATACACTTGAATGTGTCATGCTGTTGAGTGAGCCAGGAATGAACCAAATGTATTGTACCAACTAACCCCCCACAGTTACAAGACAGAAATGAACAGCATTTTGTAATTATACACAGTGACATATTTTCTCATATCCATTGCCAAAAAAAATATCACTTTTTGGAATTAAAAGAGAGAGCAGCAAATAGAAACAGCTATGTCATCAGTAATTGCAAACACGTTTTCAGCTCCAGCTTCTGATAACTATCCAAAGACGTTCCTTTAATTGGAAAAATTGACAAGTGTCCAAAAATAGAGGAGTCCTTAAGGGCCCTGTTCACTCCTCCCAAGTCGGAGAGGAGCGAGGCTGCCAGAGCACTAGAAAGTTTTGCAAGGAGATGGGAAATGCAACGGATCAGGGCAACCTCAGAGCGAACGGGCCTGCCTGTAAAGAGACTTTTCGGATATTAGAGCACTCCAGGGCTCCCCAGCCCGCAGCAGGGCTGCTTGGGGCTCGCTCGGGGTTGGATCCCGCTCGGCGCGCTCGCCCCGAGCCCTGGCCCTCGCCACGTCGCTGCAGGGCGTGAGACACCGACGATGCCCCGCAGCTCCCATCCCGCTCGCACATAGACCCCACGATGCGACCGAGGGCGACAAGATCTCCTGAAGGCATCGGAGGAGGCGCTGCCAGATCCTCTCTGCAGCAACAGAGATATTTCACCAGCCTGATCATGCTCGAACATTAATCCTTACTTAACAAGGATTACGGCTCGATAACATCACAGGCAAGCAGCAAAGCAAGGTCCCGGCTCCGACGTTGCCTATCCGAAGAAAGTCGGTCTTCCGAGCAACACGCTCTGCCCGTGTTAAAGACTGACGCCAGGAGAGGACTGCAGAGTCTGGTCCCAAGGGGGTTAACAGCAATTAGGAGTCTGAACGCCTGTAACACCCCAAGTCTGGGGAAAATACTAAGTTCCTAAAAGAAATAAATATTTGCAGGTCACAGACTACTTACATGTAAAAGAAACAAGAAGACAAAACAAATAAACAAACAAAACAGGCTTTGGCTATAGGAGCCTTACTGCAAACTCCATCTGAAACCAACCTAGGGCAGTTCTTAGCCAAAGAAATGACTCTTTTTCATGTCACCTGGTTGAACAACCAGCTACAAAAAGCCCTTATGATCTCCAGCCCTTTGTCCTCTCGCCAGACAGGCATATTCCATACATCAGCAAATCCACATCAATGCCTTGCCATCTACTGCCAAGGGATGTGGGAAAAGTAAGTGACTTTCCAGGTCCTAACCTTTAGGTTCAAAGACACGCTCTTATTCCTGCTCCCATGAAATGAAATTTCTCCCTGCCTCCAGTCTGCTTGTGGTGATTAAGCTGCTAAAAATACTACGCTCAAGGAATGCTTAATAAAGCTTTTTGGGGCCCAAGAGTTGTCATGGAGATAGTTTGTGTACATCTTAAAGTATGTGTAAATATGTATTTGGACAGTTGTTAAAAACATGTATAATTTTTCCCAAACACCACAGTTCTTTCCAAGCATTACAGTTTAATGGCATAATGCATATTTAAAGATTTTTTAATAGCCTGTTTTATTTATAGTTATTTACTCAATAGAATACATCCAGCCTTCAAAACCTATGTGGGCAATTGTGCAAATGAAGCAGGCATTCACCCAGTTTTTAAAATCACGTGTCATTTACTTCTGGGGAAGTCATTGCAATGACTTGCAGACACTGCCCTTGGAAAGAGCAACATCACTCGAGAGGAGCTACCGTGATGCTCTGCACACCGAGGAGACAATCCTGCTCTCAGGTGCAAATGCAAAACACGTCAGTTGAACCAATGTTCTTACTCTGAATTTTTCTTTTTGGTAAATGATAGCATAATTCAACTCTTCCTGTCTTGAAACAGGGCAAGTTACATGAGAAGACAGTAACCACTATTAATAAAATCTCCTGTAACTCAATTTAAAATATAGTGTGAGCAAACATTTAATAAAGGCTCTTAGAAATAACGTTTCCTCTCTGTTTTAGGTGCCTTCCTTCACATAACGTATGAACTGAAATCTCCTTTCTCAGCTTTTACCTTGTGCTCAGTTCAAACATGATAATACATGTGGATAAAGAAAGAAGCCAGCAAGCAGCAGCTCTGCCAGCACCGATTACTTGGAGACAAGCTTCCCATGAAGCAGATCAGGCACAAAAATCTGGTTACTATTTCAGTTCTGCCATAAGCCAGTTGGTCCTAACCGGGTCATTTTGTAACATCACACCGCAGTTTTCTCTCCCTGTGAAGTCCTCTGTAATCTGTTGCGAGACATAAGGGTGCAAAGAGTTCAAGCTGAGCAGATGCTACCTACAGCAATACACCAGGTACCACTGCATCACTCACCAAATATTCAGAGAAATATTTGGAAATATGGAAAATATTCAGAGCACTTAATAGGTTTGCAGAGACTCCGACCTAAGAATGTAAAGTGCATCAAACGATTTATCGTGGGCCTATCTATATATCACAGATATCAAATTCAGCTTTGAATGTGAGCAGGGAAAAAATGAGAGAGCTGAAATTCATATACTGTAATTAAATGGAAAACACATGCAAACTGTAGCAGAAAAATAATAGAAACATGAATCGTGTATATTGCATCTGTCTGTTATTATGGTAGGAGTGGCAATGATTAGTAGAAACAGGGTTGCAAAACAATTTCTTACATATTATCACTTCCTGTGCCCACAGGGCAACTGCAATAAAAGACGACTCACCCTTAGGCAAGGGCAAAGCCAGAAATCACTGTCCTTTCTGCTGCGAAACAGAAGCACTCGGCTGCACAGAAGCCTTGCCAGCCAAAGGAGCTACTGATTTATCATCCTTTGAAGGTACCAGCAACCAGTTTTGGAATTCTAGGGATATCCACTTGAGAGGAAGATGTCATCACCAAGGATATGCAGCCTAGATTACCCCAGCAGACAAGAATCTGCCTCAGAATCATCGTGTGCAATGGCAGAATGCTGAGAATACTCCATAAGCCTTAAAATGTTGGCACTGTTTGGCGTTGTGGACAGGGCTAAGCAAGCACAATGGTGCATAAACGTTGGCATTTACATCTACAAGTAAACTTGAAAGTTGCCATTCCTAACGCGTGCGAATGGTGCCGCTGAGCGCAGGAGAACATCCCTGTGCTCTGCATTGCTCTCGAATGCTTTGCCATGCCCTTCTGCTTCTCCAACCTGCAGCACCTCAGTTAACGTACAGAGACGACGTGTGTCCCTCACAGACCCTCCTACGCGTGTAACTTCAACAGGTAGCAGTCTGCCATTAATATAAGATTATGACATGTTGCACCTCTTTAACAGTTGAACCCTGAGGTCTTCCAGAAGCACAACTTAATACATTGCCTAAGAGCATGAGATAAACCGGTGGCAAGCTTGAGCTGGCAATCTGGGCGGAGGATCTCCCCTCTCCACCCAGCCTGAGTCACCGCAGCGCGAACGCCACGGGGCCGCATCTTCCGTGGNGCTGAGTCACCGCAGCGCTGCAGCGTGAACGCCACGGGGCCGCATCTTCCGTGGTTGATGCAATCCGGCCGCCTCCAGCTGGAACAGGCGCCTTTGCTGGGGACATCTGTGCACCAAAGGGCCACGTTAGGGCTCCTTTCCACGGGGCATCAGTGTGGTTTGGCTGGCACCGGGTCTGCCTGGGGAGGAGGCTGAAGACCCTGAGCTCCCCTGAAGCAGGGGAGAGAAGAGGAATTCTTTTTCTGCAAACAATTTTTTTTCCTCAGCAGAAGAAAATCACCTTTTGCTCTTACAAATACCAGCGTAATAACATTTACAGGCCTGAGCAGTAATGGAGATTCTGACAGATATTTTTTCCCCTCCATAAGCACACTAGGCCTAAGGCAAGGATTTTCTTTATTTAACGAGGAAATAGGAAGTTAGGGAGAAAAAAAAATTAAAACCTGCATTGCTTCTCAAATTATACAGCATGCTAAAATATTTAGGGAATTCTTTCCCACAAATGTTTCAAACAGATAAGATGCCTTTTTTTTTTTTCCTGACAGTTCACGTCTTGTGGGCCAAACTGGTTCCTTTTGGAAGCTCAGTGAAGACGAGTGGAAGTCATTCCTCTCCAGGTAAGGAATAAAGTGGCCAGTACTTACACTACACGGACAGCAACAGGTCACCCAGCAAACAGGGCCCTGCTTTGCAAATCATCAGTCCAAAAGGACTTTTGCTTTCCTCCAAAACGCCAAGCAAAATGCCTTCTATACTGGAGAATGGGAAGTTTGCTTTCAACGAGAGGCCTCAAGTGCAGTAACGGAGCCAAGCTGAGCGGAGCAGCAATTGTATCACAAGTTTGCCTCAAGCCCAACTGAAACCAGTAAACGCTCATTAGATCAAGTAAAAATGAAAGCAGCAGAGACACAATCTATCCAATCTATCAGCTCTCAAGAAAATAACAACTATATCAAAAAAATTCTCATGTTGGACCACTCGCCCTTCATAGTAATTATAATACAATGTGTTAATAAAAGAGTTTCCTTCATTTTCTGTTCTCTGATATTCAAGCAGACACTTGATTTGGGACTGTTCTCAATTAAGAACAGTTTTTGCTCTCCGAAATGCCGTCTTGAACACTTCTGATGTTCTGCATCAGCAAGAGGAGAGGGAATAAACTGGCAAATCCCACCAGGGATGTGAGAACTGTGCTTGGGCAACAGGCAGGAACCCACTGGGATCCGCACTCGGAGCTCAACCAAAGCCAAGCTGTGCCGAAATGCAGAAAGTTTGGCCAAGTTCCTAAATCCCTGTAGCACAATTTTTATTTAGAGTAATTATTTTGAGGCACGTATTGGTTTCAAATGGAGCAGAACACTATTTTTAAGACAAACTCTCAAAACGGCAACATTTTCGCCTCCAGCTTCCCAGTACCACCTGAACACGGCCCCGCGTGAGCCGGATCCCAAAGTCACACCCTTTCCAAGGGCCACTCGGTGACGATGGCCCTTCTACAGGCATAGGCAATGGGCAGAGGGAGAAGGAGCTCGTCCCGTGTCCCTGTGTCCCCCAGTAGCCCTCCTTGTGGCAGCGAAGGAGCAACCGTTCTCCCTCGCCTCCAAAGACAACCCTGCGCCATCGGGCACTCTCCACACTTAGGTAACAGCCTCTTGTCGGGAAAAAAAAAACATGGAATTTTGTAAGCAGTAATTAACAGTGCCTTCTGGTGTGCCTGTGAAGTGAGCATTGGTTTTGCTTTCCACAAGGACCACATTTTGCTAAGTGGCTTTTGATTAGAGGATGCAACCTTGGGCACAAAAGGTTTAGTTTTTCCGGAGGACAAGCACCTGCAGGTCCTATTGTATAACCCTATAGCAACGGGTCCTAATATCAGCTGAAGTTGGTATTTTAAGTAGAATACATGGTATTTTAACCAGAAAATGTCACAATCTTTCATTTTGGACACTTTCTGCAAAAGTGCTCATGAGCAATTCTGAAAGAGGGGCTGGATTCACACCACAGAACATCATCAAACCAGTCAATCACATATAAATATGTAAATATATATATAAAATATATGTATAAAAACCTTGCTTAGTACCCTGACATTTCACGGAGCAAACCTGCTGGGGAGGTGAACAACCCCGGATTCTGGCACTCACTAAGAGGGCTGCTCTCTGCTTGCACCTCTCCTTTTCTTCCCACCCTCTGAAGGGCCAGGGCTTTGGCCCTCGCTCTCCCCCTTCTGCAGTAGCTGCAGGTGACAACTGGTGACACTGCCTCTCCCAAAACCCAGTGCAGCTTGGGTGAGCCCTGAGACACCAAGTCACTGCTCTGCCTAATTACAAACCCGAGGCAGATTAACCTTTGATGACTAAATTAATCTTCTAAATAAAATGAATATGCATCAGCCAGCAAATTAGGATTAAATGCTTAGTAGAATCTTTATGTGATCAAGCAGGTTTTGTGGTGCAGATGTTAACCATTAACATGAAGCAATAAAATCATTCTTTTTTCTTATAATAACACCTAACAATTCTAGAGCCACCTTTCATCTCAGAGTCTCAAAGGGTTTCATAAACTTAATTAATTAACCCCCTCAGCCTCTGAGACAAGAGCATCATAATATCCCCATTCAACACCTGCAGAAACAGAGAAAAGTTGTAAAGCCCAGATCACGCGCAGCGTGTAATGTGGTGTTTCGGGCTTGGAAGGAAAAACGGGCAGGTTTACACCGAGGTCACATCTTCTCCCGTATCCCGCTTCTGCCAGGGCTGGACAAGCAGCTTCTCACTGCACTTTCTAATCTACTATTTAATTCTGAGCTAAGCTCTAATAATAGGAACAAAAAGGATGCCAAATTTTCTGACGGTCTAGGGGAGACGATTTATTTTCTAGAAATACTGATGATTTTTCGGGTGGAAGATAAGAGAGAGAACGATTTCTGAAGAACTCTGTTTCTTCTTTATTTTGGGAAGACATTGGGAACTACCAGTCTATTAAAGTATCTGTTCCTTGCACATACCATCTAGAGCACTTTAGTCATAAGACCACCCATATGACATTAATTAAAAAGCCGCGGGATTCCTGCGGCTGCGGGGAGTAAAACGCTGGCACTGGGGCACCACGTCCACCCAGAGCGGCNAAGTATCTGCTCCTTGCACATACCATCTAGAGTACTTTAGTCACAAGAAGACCCATACGACATTAATTAAAAAGAAACTTGCGCCTGCAGCGGGATTCCTGCGGCTGCGGGGAGTAAAACGCTGGCACTGGGGCACCACGTCCACCCAGAGCGGCCACGGATCCGTCAGGCTCTCCTGTTGGAGCCCATGGCTCCTGCTATCCCTCTTCTCTGTTCCTCTTTAAAATGAGATATTCCTCTTCCATGCATTTTACAATGAGGAATTTAGGCATATGCGTAAATCATGACTTTTCAGCCTTACTACCTCAATTCTGATTTTATTCATTTCAAGCGTTAAGAGCAACTAAACTCTCAAATTACATTTTAATTTGATCTCCTTCAATTAAATGGATTGTAAAAGTGTTCGGGAGCTACTGACAGACACAAGAGATTCACGTTCACAATAATCCAAGCTGTTGACATGTTTTGTTACACAACCCAGCAGGTCCTCCTCGTATGTAACCTCTTCTCCTGATGCAAACTAATGGTCGTGATTGGCAAAATCACTGGGTTCAAAAGGAACCAAGGGATTTCTATTCACTAAAAAGGACGGTGGGTAAGTTCTTATGATCAGTTTAAATTTGCTGACTTCTGAAAGGGAGCTTAAACTAGCAAGGTACAGATATTTATGTATATTTACAACACATACATAATTTTGGTACATGAATAACCTCTACAGAACTATAAGTTAGGCATTAAAGGTATTTGTTGCCTTCACACATGGGCTGCTAAACCTGTCAAAAAAAAAAACAAAAAAACAAAAAACAAAACAAACAAAAAAAAAAACAAACAAACTCCAAGGGCTTTTATAAGCCTTGGATCGGGCATATTTTTACTATGAGTGTAACTCTTGATACCTCTTGTAATATTCCAGGCCATGTAAGAAACTTGGGAAAGCCCATAAACATTTCTTCATCAGCTTTATATTTCAAATTTACCATTTAAGATTTCATCTCTCCAGAAAACCGCTTAAACATACATAGCTTCAGTGTTATTTAAATGTTTTATGACCTTCCTGAAATGATCAGCTAATTAAAATCACTTACCTAATTCAGTACTAAATTTACGTTCCTTTATTTGGGAGGGACTGGATTTTATGTGTAGTTTTTGTTCATTTTCTATCTTAGAAGATCTTAACTTGGGAGGAAAAGTCAGACTACAGACTAGGGAGGAAGGTGTCTTCTAGGCTCTGAAGTTAGGTTAGTGGTAATTACAAGCTACCTTGTATGACATGGCAACTATAATTAACAAATAGATTTATTACAGAAACTCGGAATTATCAATTAAAAAGTAGTCGGTGCGGTCCCCAAAGGTCCTGTATGATTACCTATGTTATCTGGGCTGTCACTTCCAATGCTGGCTTGAATCTCAAAGACCTCTAAGGGGTGCTCCACGTGCCAAGTTAAATAAGTGAGACAACCTTAGTGGAGAAATGCAGCGATACAAGCAGGTGCAAACACAACCCTGCCGAGGAGAACAGAGATGTCAGCTCCAGCTGACTGTTATTGGCAGCCCGTTCTTCCTGCCCACTGTACTTCTGAACTGCCTGACAGGACAGTTCAATTTGTGGCCTCACCACAGTCTGTTTGATTGCTTCCACGGAGCAGAACCTCGGGGGCACAGAGGAGGCTGCAGCCCACTACGGCTTTTTATTACTTACTATCTTTGCAGACTTTGATTTTTTCCCCTCTTCAGAGATGCCTCAAGTTAAAGGCCAGAAGACAGCAGTATATTATCTAGCACGACCCTGCATATATCACAGGATATTAAGTTATGCCCACTGACCCATCCTCTATTCGCCCCCTTCCCCCTCTTCCTGAGCATCCTGCTCTTGTACAAACGTATCTCTATTATGAGCAGTATATTAGAGCAGAAATAAATATATAGCATAAAAGAAAAAATCAAACTCTAACTCTAGCAAAATGATTCTGGTGCTTATTCTAAAACTGAACCAAATTTTTGGTGTGCTCTGATGAATCAGATTTTATTTCTTGGGCTGGTTGTTCCACATCTCTGGGCTCTCCCTGGGACTGGAAATAGAATGAACAGAAAATATCCCCTGACGAGGTTTTCAACCTGACTGGTCTACGTGGACTTTAAGTATTTTGTAGACAGCGATGGGGGCTGGTTAGGTCTATGCAGAAATTTAGATGCAAAGCAAACCCAGGCAAAATACAAGTTGTTCATCTAGAAACTCAAATTAAAACCTTACCACTTTCTGACACTGCATAATTTATTACATCAAGCCACCACCAAGAAAGCTAATTTCCTCTTTCCAACTTCAGGAAACTTCTGACGTTTACCAAAAATGAGAAAAAGGAAAAGAGCAGTCCAGAATTTGCAAGGCTGTTACTTAGGACACAGGCTCTTTCTTGGCACCGAGACAAGGACCCTTGTTGGCACAAAGACACCGCGAGGCAGTGACCGTGTCCCCCGGGAGCTGTGCTGAGGGCACAGTGTGCTCTGGGGTCGCGGGTGCCAGGAGGAGCAGGGCACAGGCCTCTGCGTCGCAGCGGCAAGATCCCGCCGTCCCGCGCTGCCGAGTGCTCCAAGACGCGCACAGCGAAGCCACACGGAACTCCAGCGATCCCAGATCGTGTTACAGAGTCAAAACACAGAGCAGAAGCACAGAAAGATTTGCTCAGGTTCACCAACCTGTTGAGTGCGCCTGGGCCCAGGTCCAAGCAATTCCGGATTGATTAATGTTTTCTTTAAATCACCATCACCTGACACTCCTCACTACTGATGTGAATCTCAGATTTTTCCTCTTTGAAATTTAGGATCAGTTTAAGTATGGAGCTCAGAACGGAACATGTGGAGTTCAGATCTGTCTACCCAATAACAGAGGAGGATGTAGCATTAATTACTGCAAAGCAGCGAATTTTGCAAAACAAGTCTCCCATCTGCCCTTCTATTTTTAGCCACGTGGTGAAGGTAGGGGCACAGCTTTTCACAAACTGTTCAGGCATTTACAAACAAAACAGTTTCTGCCTTTCAAAGATAGGACCAAACTGAGATATACTTAGCTACAAGGAACAGAACCTCTCTCTACTAATAGACCTCCTGAAATCAATGGAACTGCTTATGGAGTAACGTGCCATTACCCACTGTGAAAAACAGCTACGGCAAATAAGCTTTGGAAACTATATTCCAGCTACAGTTGTGCTTGGTGCCTTGTAATATTCCAGCAACTGCTAAATATAAACAAATGAAATAAAGTGGGCGATAGCAGCATTCTGATTTCTGTTAGCACCGGCTATATGTTTGTTCCAAGTGTCTGAGCAATGAGAAGAGCCCACGAGCACCTCGCCAGGCCCGTGGGATCCACGCCACGTTGTCACCCATCACCGAGGCGCGCAGCCGCTCTCGGAGACGTGCTAAGGCATTTCTGAGGTTGAATGTAATTCAGTGCTACATTCTCGCCTTGAATGCTTATTCCATCTAGCAGGAAGAAGTGGCTGCATGGGGAGCTGTTGTATGCTGTAAATTCCACTTAAAATTTGCATCACATTAAACAACTATTGACCAAGGACTTCATAATTTACCAGCTGATTTATCATCTTCTTTCTACAAGAATTCTTCATCAATAACTTCTACTTTCAGCAACACTGCTTGACAAACAGCTTGTCTGTATTTGTATCGTTACTTCAAACCCATGAGAATTTGAACGGGGTAAAACCATTCAGCTAAAACAAGAGTCAGTCCCAATATGCCCTTAATACACACAAACAGGAACCTCCGTGTGTGTGTGTGTATAAAAAAAAAAGTACTGCTTATCACACAGTTGCTTTATTTTCTCTGTTTCTCCTCATTTCAGACAAAGAAAAAATGAAGAAGAAGTTAAAGAACTGCCAAAGTTTCTGCTGGAATAGAAAAGGAACAGGAATATTGTATGACAGACTGTTCTCTCAATTTCTTCTGGCCAGTTTGTAGTCCCAGTAGATTTGCACAAACCTTGAACAAGCACAGAGGCCTGGCAGTGCTGTCATGAGCTCAGCTCCTTAAGTCTAGTGAAATTCAAGCACTAGGAGTCTCTAGTCAGGAAAATACAGAGAAGATCAACCAAAAAGAAAAAAAAAGATAAAGCAACCTGGATTCTTAAAGGAGAAGCTTCACTAGCAACTGCAAAAGCCCCTACAACAGCAAATGCAAAACACTTCCTAGCAGCTTCACTTTTCCATTACTCATTTGTGTTGCCCTGATGTCTATTCCCAGTGTCCCGAGCTCCTGCCTCTTTCTGTTGCTACAGCTTTAGGTGCTGGCGTTCCCTCACCAGCTAATCCTTAAAGTCCAGGCTGTTCCCGTGGACCTAGGTCCTGGCAGAGGCAGGAAGGGGTGCCCGGGCTGCGTGGCTGCTCTCCTTGGCTCTCTACTAGCCCTCCGTAACAGCACGATGCTCTCAAGCCCTCCTACCGAACCATTCTAAATCATTTAGCTTTCGGAAGAACAAAAACTATATTAAAAATAGAGAAACAAGTGCAAGTTTTGAGACACTTGACAAGTGTTGACATTTCTACTTGAAGACTTCATGGTCTGTTTGTGCCATGTCTTCCCCTTTCATTTGAATTTCCCACGGAGAGTTTGTGGTGATCACTTCAATGAACACGATCAGACTTTTCATATGTTGATTCCCATTTCAAAGTTCAACATTATAATAGCCACTTAAGATTATTGAAAAAGAAAGGGGGAAATGATCTGCCAATAATAATAAAGATTATCTCTTGTGCTCTGCCTGTGCATTTCCAGTGGACTGCAAGGAGTGCTTCATTTTGCAAGAAAAGGATTCAGGGGAGTGCAAACTTTTTGGCTTTCAAGTGAACTAAAATTTTTAACGTCTTTAACGTAATTCTGTAATTTTAATGTAATTCTTACCTCCCTTTGGGTCCTTTCAGGACTTGGGGGAGAGGGGTCACAATCCCTCCATGGAGAATTGATCACTGAAGGTAGCCACATGAGCATCGTGTTTCTGTTTGGGCCATGTCACTGTCTGCTGCAGAAGTGGGTCTGAAACAAAAGCAGACGCACAGTTTGAACGAGCTGCCAAAAGCAGAATATTTCAAAACCTGGAAGACTGGCTAGCACCAACGTTCTGCTCAGAACATTACACATCACAGAAACTGGTTGACGAAGGAATGTTTCTATATACAATACACGCAGGCTCCCACTATCACTTAATCCCTCTTCCATCTATGCCAAATCCCAGCTGCCGTCCCCACGCGCCTCCAAAGAGCAAAGCAACAGTCTTATCTATTGGCTCCTTCACCACCATTTCACAACCCATATCGTATGATTAGGTGTTAAGTGGGACTATTTGCACTTTTGCTTATGGCATGTATAATTATGTAATTTTGTATAATGCCAAAATGACTGCTTTAAGTAGCAGCTGCACAAAACACAAGCATTGTTGGGACAGCACAGAAAATACAATCGTAATAAAACCTGAACAGTAAAAAATACACTCACACAGCTACACATTTATATACCTTCGTGACTTCTTAACTTAGAATATTTTTGCAAATCATTCTTATTAATGGTTCTTAGGTACGATTTTGCCTCCGTTCTTGCTTATGGAAGTTTTGCCAAGGACAGACCCAAGGTCCTTACAATACGATTTGTGGTTTGACAGATCCTTAAAGCGGATAAAATGCTCTGAGTTTCTGCTCCCATGCGTGGGCCGTCGCTGGTGTCGGTCACCGAGCAGGCCAGCACTAGATGGCTCTGTGGGTGTTTTTGGTGAGCTGGAGCAGTGCACGTTTGTGCTCCAAATTTGCCAGGGCTTTAAAGCTCCCTCTGGGAAAAGTGGGAAAAGAGCATACAGGTAAATTGCACACATCTGCCTTCTGCACTGCTCTTTTTGGAGAATGCAGTGAAAATATCTCTCCTTGCCAAAAACACTGGCAGGAAGATACATTTCAGTTATCGGTATTATTTTTTGGAGGAAATGTGTCCTACTTTCCTACCACACTAACATAACTTCCACAAACTTCAATTAAAGATACCACAAAGTATCCCGGTTAGTTAGAAATGTTGCTTTTTTTAAAATATGTCCTTCTGCATATATGGGGAAGGTGGTGACAATGATAGGAGTTTGCCACAGAGGTGCTCTGTAGAGGTCAAAAGGAGATCACCATTTGTTTAATTTAAATAAATCAATTTGTTAAACAAGGAGCTACAGAGATTATACAGTTGGAGGGTGGAAAGCAAAGAAAGAGAATTATTTTTGTTTGCATAAATCATTTTCTTATTACTTGGGGATCAGGGTGGTACTGTTTGGGTTTGAGAAAAGAGGGCAAAAGAAGATAAGTGTATCAATTTGCTGATCAGGGTTACACGGGATTTTGCTGCTGGGGCTGAAGAAAGGAAAGAAGATCATTATTTTTATTTAAATAAATCAATTTGTTACGATCGGGGATCACACGGGGTTGTGCTGTTTGCAAGGAAGGCATAGGAAATCCTCTTCCTATGCATAGTTGCTCATGGAACAAATATTCAGACACTCCTCTATCAACAGGAGAAAGGACAAAGGGCTTCAAAACCCAACGCTGCATTCCGGTTTCCTTCGGCTGAAAGCTGCTGCTGAGGTGGTTTCCACCTTGCACTGCTCTCCAGCCGGAGCCCAAACACACAGCTGCGGCACTGCCAGCAAACCCAACCCAGATCACACATCTGTACGTGTGCATGTGTGCCTAGAAAACACATAGAGAGGGAGACAACTAGATAGACAGAGAAGAGCTAACAAGAGCTGATCCTGCTGTCCCGGTGTAGCCAGCGCCCACGCCTGCTGCTGTCCTGGACACCGCTCGGTCCCTCGGTGCTCAGCACTGCCCAAACCAAGAGCCGTTCTGTGTGCGTGTACGTTAGGGGTCTGATATCTGCTGCTGCTTTCTGAGACAATTAATGACGCTCTGTCTGTAATTTTAAAGGCCCTTCATGAACAGGCTGGAAACCTACAGTCCCGAACATCAGTGAACTCATACCCAAAACTAATAGCTTCAGCGTCACTGCCAGAACTTGACTAAGCGCTCTTTGTGCCGGCAAATGGGGTTCTGTAGGCAGTATCCTTCTATCTGCCTTCAAGGGATAATCTCCTCTTACAAATAAAACAATTGTTTCATTTGCTCATCGCTCTGGTTGAATGAGGCTGCAGAAATGAATCTCACTGGTTTTGAATATTCCAAAGCCAATCAAATGAGGATGCGGGGAATAGGGTTGCTTTCAATTAACATGGGTTGCTATCTGCAAAACTAGTTTAAAAATATATTTTCATAGGTTTGGACGTGATTCATGCAAACTAATAAGCAAACCATGACAATTCTTCTCACCGTACGCTACGAAAATGGCTTATATGTAGTGTAAAAGCCAAAAATCTATATCTGCAGGATCTAGATATCCTATGTATTAACTTGCAGTGAAAATAAGGAGTAATCTAGTTAGCTCTGTAACAAATGAAACAATGTCTAAGTAATTACAGAAAAGAGTGGGTCCCATCCCTTGGATGCTTTCTTAGGCAGTGGTGTAGTTCAGGGGATGAATTTGCGTTTGTAACAAGGCTGATAAATCTAACCAAACATCTTTATTTTTACAGTACGTTAAAGGAGCATTTTTATTTAGTGCAGTCATATATCTCCACATTATTTTGAAGTATGCTCCTTTATTGCTTTTATGTCTTCAGAATTGCCTGAGGAAAGCATCCTTTTCTCCCTGTGTTTCATTGTTGTTACCCTTGTAGAGTATAACATGCACAAACTTGATTATGATTAATTGAGGGCTCTGGCAAATTATGTTTTTATTCCTTTCCATCTAAGTCTTCCATCTGCTCAAGGAAAAAAAAAAAAAAAAGGATATTTTACATTTATAAGGACACTTAGAGCTTTCTGGGTAAATGTGCAGAACAACTTCTTCAGCAGCAATGGTTACAAGCGAAGAAAGTCTTCCTTAAGTGGTATTCTTGCTCTTACATCATCCACACATTAATTCCTCTCCATCCTACACACAGGGCTAAGAGAAGACGATAAGGAGTCCAACTGCATGAGATCCAACATCTTGCTGCCGAGCTGGAATTTCAAACCGAAGCAAACCAGTTCAGGAGATTGCTCAATTAGATCCTACCACCAAAGAACCACTCAGAGCAGCTAAGGCTTCAGCCTGTCAATATAAACACCCGTGTCCTTCGGCACAAAGCATGTAACATCAGGCATGCTATTTATAAGAGGCTCTGCTGAAGTTCTTACCCAAGGTGATGCAGCTGGCTACGGCAGCCCCATTAAGCCTGGTGCACCGCATCAGATAAGGGCCTTTCTGCAGGCTGTGTGATTCAGAGATGGTCCCTTGCCATCCCCTGCACGCTGGCAAGCGCGCCTGCGCTTGGCACACGGGGCTTTTCTTAACAGCAGGAATGACAGAAACAAGAAGTCATGTTTCACTTCTGCAAATGTGAGGAGGGAAAGGCAGCTTTTTGTGTGTCTTTTTCCCACTTAAAGACAGCCTGGCTCTCCAGCTTGCACAGTAGACTGGTGCCTTTGGCTGATGGAAAAGCAAAGTCATGGAAGAATTTGCTCCTCTGGGACCACAAGAGTTGACAGAACAAAACTCCAAACATTTTTAGCAAACAAAATACAAGTCAGTCTTGAAAAGGTAGGTCTGGATGGTTGGTGGTATAGGGACAAAGCCTTCAAATTTCTAGCAAGATCGGGGGCATTCTTCCTGCTGCACCAACACTGTGAATTCACCTGTTGGCCTTAGACCAGGCCCTAGGACAAACCCTCCAAATGACAAGCACGACCCTGCTCTTCTGAACCATCGCTGAGGACAGGTTAACTCGACACACCTTCCACTAGAGCGAGCGCCGTGCTCTGCTACCTGCTGCTGTAAGTCAGCTGCAAGGGCGGTGAAGCCTGTAGACTTACCACCAGAAACACCAGCCCGAGTCGAATTGCCTGGAGATTATGTGTGACACCTAGCATGAAAGTCATGTTCCTGCTCACAAGGAACAAAGGTATGTGTAAATGTCATATACACATACATAAAAGTAAAAATAAAATAGAACATGCTTGAAAATACAATGCTGTAAAACCTCCCGGCAGCGCACACAAGACTCTGGCCACTTTGCCTAACGCACACGGTTTACAGGGCACAACCACAGCCTGCTGTGACTTCTGTGGATACGAGTCCTCCACGGCACAGCAGCAGGGGCTCGGGAGCAGTGCTGCCGCTAGCGGCACTTTGCCAGGCTCACCACACGGAGAGTTACGTTCACCCACCACCGTAAGGGATCTCCGTGAGAATGACTCACCAGAGAGCACAAATTTTCCACGATAGGTATCTCCATTTCCTGCTGCGCCACAAGTAACACGATTCCTGATGACTTTACCTCTCCAAGAAGCAATTCCTAGACCCTCTGGCCGCAGCAGATCACCCTGCAGATCTGCTGAGGATCCTGGTGACCAAACGAGTGGCTTTTGGGGTCAGAACCCCCCGGAGCAGCACGGTCCTGGCTGGCCGCTTGAATTGGGTCATTTTTGTGCGGGCGTGTGAAAACCATCCCTGTGCTTCCAGGGCACGCGGGGAAACGTTAAGAGTGGCAGCACCGCAGAACTGGAAAACGCATTATCATCTATTGGCAGCAAATAATTTATTGGATATCCGCCCTCCCCTCGCTCCCTGCTGGCTGTGTTTGCGACCGTATGCAAAATTAATTTTTGTAGAGCTTAGCTAATAATTATTGGTGAGAAGACCCTGTCAGTCTCTTAAGATCAACAGGAAATGGCTTCCGCTGACACAGGTGGCATCACATGACTATCCTATTTTTCTGATTTAATAAATATTAATTTTTATGCCTTTTAGGAGCATTGTGCAATATTTTTTATCTTCTGATTTGACAGGGAAGATGACTGGTACGTGCCAAAACGATTCCTATTATGTAAAAAGGCAAATTTTCCTTATTTCTTTTCAAGACAAGACATTTTTCAAATTAAAATTAATATGTGTGTAGATTACATCTGCTATTACACCAATCTATGCAAGATGCTGTTTAGGGTGTGCCTTTTTTTTCCCAACCGCAAATTCTTCTACCATCAGATAAAAGAAATTTATTGCCATATTCCCATTTTATCTTCTTTTTGCCCAGTGGGAAAGCGCAAAATAGACAGGTGAGCCCCCCCAAAAAACCTGCAGGAAATGGTCTCACATCAAGGCGCCTGGCAGCAGCTCAGGAGATCTGCTGGCTATTGCCAACTTTGCCAAAGATTTTCCTCCCGGCCTGGAGCACGTTGCTTTCCTCCGTTGTTCCTCAGTTTCCCAGCTGCAAAGCAGAACGGGGGGAACGGGCAACACTTCTTTCTTGCGCCTTCCCCTTCGGGTCTCTTCGCACCACAACCTCTCTGAGGCAAGGCTGGTGATGCACTTAGCAGATGGGGGCTCCAAGCTCAGCTGGAGCCTTTAGGCGTTACTACAGTATAAATAACAATAATGATGATGGAGCGGTTAAATAGACAGAACTTGTTCTTTTTCCCCCTGTAATGTGAATCAAACTGTGGCCGGACTTACATTTAACACCAGCAGCTAGTTTATTTATGAGAGGATTTATCAGAAGTGCTCGGGTTTAATTTTCTCTAATTCTCACTTTGTGACAAACGGCAACCGTCTGATTTGAATCCCTATTCCCCGATTCCGGGGCTTCCCAGAAGTCGCAGCCGAGGGCAGGGGACCGAGCGCACCCGGGCTGCCCGTGGCCCCTGCCGCTTCTCCTGCACTATCCGCAAGTGGAAGGAGTGGATAAATTATTAATGGCAATAAAGAGAATTCCAGGAGTTCAAGGTCTTTCCTTGGCATGTCCATCTATAGAGTTAATCTATTGTTCTTAGACCGGGCTTTTTATTTTTTAACCAAATGATATTTAGCTGTTAAGCTGCCTTCTTCCTCAATAAAAGCAGGAAGGGACAAATCGGAAAAAAAAAAAGCTGTCATTTTTAAATAGGACAAATGCATAAAGTTAAATATAAACGTGCATTGACAATCCTGCAGATGATTAGGGGGAGGAAAAATAATAATAAAAAGACGGTATTTCTTTTCAAAGCAATAGGCAAAAGATTCAAAAGCAGGGCAATCAATACCACCCTGCGATCAACAGGAAATGCTAAGAATAACTGTATATCATGTGTGGCTTCAAATTTACAACCAGGACATATAATCTCATTGTAAGAAGAGAGTCAAGTTCAAGAACTTAGCCTCTACAGTAAAGCTCTCATTTTAACTAAAGAAGCTGAGGTCGACGGCCTCTCAAATGAAACAGATAAGGCGACATAGGGTTCTTGTCAGAAACAAATGTTATGTCTCTCCCTACTGAAAAGCTTAAAGATATTATCAGCAAAAGCCTAGTTGGGCCTGAAATGGGTCCCAGAGAAGTAATATTAACCAGGCTCCTGGCAGATCATTTATTTATCTCAAGCTAAATTCAATAAAGAGAGCCATATATAAGTGAGGGAAAATAATGCAGCTGCGAGTAATTTATCATTGGATGGAAAGTCATTGTTATCCTTATCTCTCCAATGATGTTCTATTTCCAACTGGTAATGAATTATGGGGCTTGCCACATCTTTACTATGTGACAGGTCAACACTACCTCTTGGGTAGGGGACTGTATTTATGCAATCAATAGGGAGTTTGCTGAGAAAATATTGGCAACCGTTCGGCGAGAGCGACCCGGCGCTGGCCGGCCTGATGCTCACTGGGGGTGGCCAGCGACTGCAATTGCGTTTCTGCACTCTTTAAAACGCAGATTTATCGGAGTGCTTTCAGCGAATTCCTCGCTCTGCTCCCTACAAAGCTGAGCACGGGAAGCGAATCGTGGGCCTGGTAATTAGAAGGCACTTGGCTCATTTAAGCTGGCTCAGCCACCCAAGGGATCTTTGCTGCAGGGACGTCTGTAAGGGGACAAGCGTCTGCAGGAGACCCTAACCTGCGTCCTCCTCATGGGCTCTCCCCGTGTGTCGTTCATCCTGCTCGAGAAGCGCTCATGGGGCTTGAAAAGTGTGTTTTTATACTCAAAACATACTAACAAATACAGGCTCTTAATTTTATACGGATTTTAGGAGAATAACAGAAAATGCTAAAAAATGCCTGAATTTAAAGAACTTCTCTTAAAAGAGAACAAAGAAGACTTCCAAACACACTATTGTTTTCCATGGGAAAACTGGTCGAGGACCACGAGGCCCTTAGTCATTAAGAGGTACTAAAGGGAAAAATCCATGTTGACCATGTAGCCAGCTGGGCAGGTGAGCAGGGCCACCACTGTGCTTGGACACGGGTCTCCCCAGGAGCACAAGGGGACCGGACGGCACCCGCGTGACATCCCAATGACACGAGAGAAGAAGCCAGCTGCCTTTTTTTCCCACAATCGAGGAAATCCAGACGCGCTGGCCAGCTGCGGTCACTTATGTAACGCTGCAGGTGACCTCAGTGCTCCGAAGCAAGGTGGCCCAGATGGACGCGGATGAGGAAACGACGCTGCCAGGGAGCGAGCTTCCTGGCCGTGGGACGTGCTGTCCTGCGTGCGGGTGTTAATACGTCTCCTTGGCTCTGTGTGTTGGGGAAAGTGTTAGCAATGGAAAAAACAAGGGTGTTGTAGGTGAGGGCTGAAGGCCTTTGGCAGGGCAACGCGTGCAAGAGCTTGACCAGGGCCTGTGCTTCGGCCAAGCCTGCGACACGGGTCTGCCGGCTCCACGAGCACTGACACTCGTTCACAAAGACCCAGAAAGTCAACGAGAGCAGCACCACAGCCTGGGGCAAAGACCCCTCCACTGGCTGGGGTGTAAATCCCCCATGGTTCGGCTGCACCGGGAGAGGTCTCGCCCAAACCACACTGACGTACGTGAGCTCTGATTCTTCCACGGTCTGTTCACTCATCTAGCGGTCATCTAGCTGATGCCAAGGGGATTTTTTCTTCCTTTTAACAGCTGAGAAAGTATGATGGACTTTTACAATTTAAACAAGTAATGTAAACAGCAAAAAAATAAAAAATCTAGGTGTCATAACTCGTGTAAACCAAGATAATCCAAAGAAATATACCCTGCAAAATCAGCTATTGACTTTGAGTCTATCACAGCCAGCAAGGAGCCTGCTACTTGTCAGATACTCTTTCTCATGTAGTTTCAAACACTCTGTCAAAATTGTGTATAGCTTCCAGCTCCCAGGCCTTCTACTTACATACCAATCACCCAATCCACTTTTTAATTTCCATTGTTTGGAGTCTTATCCCCAAATTTTTAAAAGGACAAAAAAACAAAACCTAAAATATTGGCTTAAAAGTACTTAGGTTTACAGAGGTACAGTCTGGTAAGAATGATGTATGTGTTTAATAATATGTTCCCTGGCTAATAAAATACTAGATTATTTTGGGACTACAGAATTTAAATGGAAGGAAGTTTAACCATTAGGAACCTGTTTACTACTACCAAGAGAATAGCCAGTTGGCAGGTCAATAGCTATCAGCAGAAATAAAGAACCACAGCAGCCACCTGTGCTTAAGGCTTGTCCCTGTTAGGGAAAAAAAGTAAATGAAACTACAAAAGCTGAAAAGTAAAGCTGGAGCATGCTGGGGTTTTTTCACTTTTTTTTTTTTTTCAGATTAAAAGGCAGAAATAAAAGATTGATTGCTCTGGGGCTAATGATTTCAGACTTTACTGCAAATGATAGCCAGTTCTTGCAGGCTCCTTAAGATGGAACGAGCAGAAGATACCTGTGTCAAACTTCTCTGGATGAACAGTGGAATCTGAACCATGCTGGAATATCTCCGACAGGTTCTTTGGGGCACGAGGACCGGCTGCAGAAGGAAGCGTGCGCACCGGCACGTTTCCCCTTCCCCTCGTGAAGAGCCCCGCCACGGAGCCAGTTGGAGACCGGCCACTTAGTGCTGGAAAGACCAGCGGACACCTGTGTCAAGCACATCCTTTCTTTGGCAGATGGAAATAATGGGAGTCTTGAGAGGATTCTCACTCATTGTCATTTAGGGGTCAGACCATGTCCCATCTGCGAGAGAGCGCCCGGTGCAGCCCGCGCTCGCATCGAAGCGAGGAACCATCAGGGCCAAGGGGCTTTCTGCTGGGGAACGTGATGCTAAAGGCATCTACTGCCATCAGCGAACGATTCTCTGGGTACTGAAATCTCGTTCCTATATAATGTCAGGCATACATCAGTCCTGAAATTAAATGCAAAAGGGAGATTTTTAATCTGATTTCGTACTTCCACAAGAAGACTGTTTTCCCTTCCTTCAACTGTGGTCAATATGTTTTTCTGTCCGGGAGTCTTCTTTGTGCACATACGTATGTATGCATAATGGTGTCATTTACATACCATTAAAACTAATTAGTATCATTTGGTGATTCAGACATAATACAAGCACAGAGTATAACTGTATTAGTAAATGCCACATTTTAATGGCAAGTTCCCTACATACTCTGTTTAATGTGCCTTATCAAACATACACAAAGATTATAGTCTCAGTATCTGCTAAATATTGAAATAATAGATATTTGTGTGATGAATAAATGTACAAAGGATCTTAATTTTTATTCTTTTAGTTCTTGCCAATAAAAATGCAAGCTATTCATAACACAAATGTGAATTCATTTCAAGTTCAGATAATTCAAAGTAGTTCCATTTTTCAGAAGGCAAGAATTTCTCATTTAGCAAAGTTGAGGAAAAGCAGGGGAGAAGACGAGATGCTTAACATTACCAAAGAAAAACGTCACAGTTGATTTAATCAAAAATGGAGCTTGGAATTTTCAGATATTTTTCTATAATTGCAATTTTTCAAGGATTTCAAGTTTTCATTGCGATCGAGGACAACGTGACTCCTTAGGACACCATTTGCCACTGCAAGGTGCAGCAGCAGCCCCCTCGGAAGGGCTGTTGCGTCCCAACCTCCTTCCAGGGCAGCTTCCTCGCGCCTCGCTGAAGACAAACGGCCCTGCCAGCTTCATACCAGTCAGCCCGTCCACAAGATCCCAGCAGCTCAACAGCTGTTACAGATATTAATGGCTAATCAATTGCTATCGATGCAATTATTCTTCTGATCCACAAGCAGAGCCTCAGATAAATGGGCAAATATTAACTTAAGTTCCAGTTGATAATGTATTCTTCACCATGCTTGTTAGTATAGACTTATCTTCTGAACTTTGATAAGGCAGATTAAGGAACAACAAAAAAAAAAGAAGAATGATTCAGGCAAGAGAACACTGCTATGGGCAACCTCTGCTTCAGTATCACAGCACCTTAACCCGGACTTGTCTAATGTCTGCGGATGCAGATCCAGACACCCGCTCAGCTCATGCAATGCACATTTTCTTCTTAGAAAGCAAACTGTCAACTTCTAGCTCTGTATTGACTTGTTAAACAACAACACTTTTTTTCAACTTCACTATTTCCCACAGTCAGGCCTTCACTTTGACTGCAGGGAAAATTATATTTTTGTGTGACATATACGAACATAACTGTAAATATTTTGAAGAAGGAACTCTAGCAACCAGGATGTCTTGTTTTAATGCACTATTTCTTTGACATCCTGAAAATATTTGTGCATTGATTTGTAAAAAATAAATCTCAGTGTAGGTAGGTCTGAGTGTCAACTGAAATAGCATGGGGAGCAGTGAAAAAGGAACCGTTACATCTTGCTTCCTCTTGCTGCACAGACTGAATTCTATAAGCAAGATCATGGATCTACAAGAACAAGCTGGGGCTGGTAGTAAACCATCCAGGGCAAATTCCCTGTCCCTTGAGGTTTGAAATCAAGCTTGGATGTATTTCTAAACTACGTGCTGTAGCTCAACCACAAACTCCATGCAGGAGCTCATTTCACTGAGTGAAATTCTCTGGTTTATTGGAGCTAGATGATTATAATGGTTCCTGCTGGTCTTAAAAATCTGTTATATATGTGAAATAGAAACTGTAGGTGAAATCCATCACTAGTGCAAAGCCCTGTGCTAAAACTTTATGCAGACTTCAGCCAAAGAGCTTAGAAAATCTTAGACCACCCTGTACTCGGTGGGAAAAAAACTAAGCTATTCATGGTGAAGAACAGCTATTTCAAGCTTTCTCAATATTTTGCTTTACAGACTGTGAGAGCAAACAGAAAGCATCGCCTTCTGCCCTAGGGTCATGGCTGGAAGAAAAAGACCAGCTGGGACCTCTTGTGGAACGCCAAGGAATTTTATCTTGTATCTGTCTTTGCTCTCCGTGGTGTTTGCTGGAGGAACAGGTAAGGCATCTCCAAGAAGGAAACTCTACGGACACTCTTGGGAGCACTCCGCGAGTTCCAAAAGGGCTGCGGTCACTGGTGGCTTTGTCACATATCCTCTGGGCTCACAGAGAAGCCACCCTAATGGCACCAGTGTAGGAGGACATACACCTGGCAGTGTGGCAAGGAGGAAAGTCTAACCTGTGAACCCCCTAATTTCTCCATTTCAACTTCCCTTACCAAGAGAAGTGCTGACTATGCAACTCACTAATATAAATCATCTGTTGATGGGCAAAACGCAAGAAATTGCCTCAAGATCTGGTCTTTGGTTTCGGTAGTACATGGTCTCAGCACACTGTGTTTGGCCAAGGGACGTTCCTGAAGGAAGGTGCCCACTGCTCCCGTCCTCTGATACACAAAAACAGGCAAGCAGGCAGAGAGCAGCCGCAAATATCTTCACACACACTGTATGTGGGTATTAGTAAACACACAGGTTCCACCATAAAAGGATTATATGACTCTTCCCTGGCGTCTGAAATGCACATTATATCACCAAACAAAGGAAATTATGCAAAGATAGCCCCAGAGGCAGAATAACCATGATCCGCTCGTACTTGTAAATACCGGGCAAATACTCACTAGCCACAATCATCACCTGCCTCTGTTCATTTTGTTAAATGATCAAAGTCATCTACTGGTTGCAAATGCAAAGTCGTATTTATGCAAAATCACATTTATACAAGAGTAGTGCAGGGCCAGATCCTGCAGTATTTGTCATTATTCACGCACAAGTCACCTGATTGAGGGAATTACTTCTAATTAGTTACCATCAGCACTGCAGCATGCAGCCAAAGCTCTGCAGCGTTAGGGTGATGAGGATGCATAGCAGAGCACGGGGAGAATCAATCATTCTTAGGTTTCTCCTCATCAGCCCTTCTCACGCACGCGAAATATTTGTGAAATCCATTTCGGAATGACCAGACACGGTGCTGCAAGCACCACAGAGTCAGTTCACCAGTGGGCTCTTCCAGGAACACTTCAGGAATTGGGATGGGAGCGTATTACACCAGTGGCGGATACAATTAACCTTGTTCTGGGAGACCCTGCCGCGCTCCGTGACCCACACGCGCTCCCAAACCAACTGCACTTGCCCCTTCCAGCAGCAGCAGCCGTGCACAGCCCGTTATATGAGCATCAACTACCTCTCTTCGTTCCTTTGCTACCTGCTGCATTTGGTACATCAGCACTGACTCGTGTTGAGGTTCTCCAGAGCGCGTCTTGCCGGCTCCGTCTCTCTCAAGAATTTGTATTCCCCCCGTCAAGCCCATGGGAGCAGTTATCCCCCTGCACAACAAAATAGGAACGACCAACCTCCAATGCCTCCAACCATCCAGCCTGGCTGGCTACAAGCACAATTACGTTGTTAGCCCATCTGGAGGGCTGATGGAGGGCAACGAGGACACAAATAGGCTACTGAAGCCCTTTGGTAACCACCTGAAGCAGGTTTTGGAGGCAGACAGCTAATATCCATGTCGGGCNCTTTGCTACTTGCTGCATTTTGTTCATCAGCACTGACTCTGTTGAGGTTCTCCAGAGCACGTCTGGCCGGCTCCGTCTCTCAAGAATTTGTATTCCCCCCTGCCAAGCCCATAGGAGCAGTCATCCCCCTGCACAACAAAATGGGAATGATGCCTCCAACCATCCAGCCTGGCTGGCTACAAGCACAATTACGTTGTTAGCCCATCTGGAGGGCTGATGGAGGGCAACGAGGACACAAATAGGCTACTGAAGCCCTTTGGTAACCACCTGAAGCAGGTTTTGGAGGCAGACAGCTAATATCCATGTCGGGCAACTCGGCCAATGTTTGCACACAAGAAGGCAGAAGCTGCACAGATTTCAGCAAATCTGGCCCACGGTTTTGTTATCCTCATGAGAACTTGGCACACTCTTCCCTGACACAGAAGAAGGAAAGCCTTGCAGAGGGCTCACTGCAAATTTTGTTAATGTGTTCTAAGGAGTTCTACTTAGTGCCAGCGCACACCCATTAAAAGGCATCCATGAATAGTTATGAAATTTCCCTTTCTTTCAGGAATTGTTTGTTGCTCTATTTGATCATGCTACGTCTCTAGCTCCTAATATTTTTGGATAATGTTCTTGCCTTCATTTGTAATCACTCTTTATTTGGTGTAGAAGATGGATTTTTCCAATTTTGTGCTATTATATACCTTAGCATGGAAAGGATTCGATCTTTTTTTTCCCTTTTAGTCCTTATTTAACTGCTTGTGGTCTTCAGGGATTTATATCCCAGTAGGTCTAATTCCAGGATTATAGGTATCTAGATATCCAGTAAATCATTTAGTAGCATATAGGTTTAAGGCAACTGCAAATAACCCCTCCAGTTAGCTCTCTGGCTAAAAAATGAAGCACTGGCAAGAAGCAACAGACTTGAGAAAGAGTTACAAAGTAATGCAGAATCACTAATTTAGACTCCGATTCTACCTCCTTTAAAGTCACTGATAAAACTTATGCTCGCTTCGGTGGGAATACGGCAAGGCCTCTAAATCCAATTGCTTTAGAAGCTTTCCTTCTTCCCAGCCCAACGCTAATCAAAGTCCCCTCCTTCTCTGATTTGATGTTCAGCTCTCATTCCTACAACTGTTGCTTTTTTATTTAGATAAACAGTGTCAGGTTGAGTTGACCCAAAATTTGGATTTATTAAAAATGAAATACAAAGAGCAACAGAAAGCTTTCTGTATTTATTTTTCTAAATTCTAGTGTAAACAGCTCCTCGGTTTAGACTTTAATTTTCCTTGGCATCAACCACAGCCTGAACATTGCAGCATTGTGCTTGTACCTGAAAACAAACAGAGGGCAGAGGAAAGCGAAACTGAGTTATATGTTTTCCTTGTTGGGGCTTAGTGAAAAGCAAGCTGTGATATTAGAGATTAAGAGCAAATTTGCTCTCTCGGGATCTACCATGAGGAACAACCAAAAGCAATACTAATACTAATGGCAAAGATGAGGCAACCGGGGCTTTTGAGTGCGTCTTCTAACTTGTTCGTGCGCCTTTCAGGCTGGCCGGGCTGCGCGAGGACGGCCGTGCCCTGGCGCAGAGCTCAGCCAGACCCGGGCTCGGTGCCAGTTCCCACGCGCACGTCCGCGGCCCGTCCCTCCGCGTGGCAGCAGGGCTTTGCTCACCGGCAGCGCGGCCGCCGCACAGGTGCTTCGAGGTCACGTTTCTGGTCGGGTTCGGCGCGCGGGAGGGAGCTCAATCCACCACGTAGTGTATTTGTAGAACCAAGGGGCTCTCTGCAGGCGCTGGGGAAGGGGCTCTGTGCTGCACGCATTCGTGCAGCAGGGGACACCACGGAGCAAGGGCCCGCGAGGTGACACAAACGGCAGCGCGGGGCCCTGCCGCGCGGGACACAGGACCTGCTTGCTCAGACGGGACCTGCAGGAGACCAGCCGGCTGAGGCAGGTGATAAACCTGAGCATCCTCCCACCCCTACGGGCAGCTGCTTGTTTAAACTCTTAGTATAGGGTGTGCCGAAGAGGGGCCTAAAGAGCTGCCATCGCCAGAACTAACAAGTGCTCTTCTTTTGTGCAACAGATAGCAAAGGGCCCTTCCAGACAAGAGGCTTTTTGCCCATGCGAGTGTCAACACCGAGTTCGTCTGAGGTAAGTCGTGCGGTGAAGAGGAAGGTGAGGTTAGGTGAGGAGCCCTTCCCATCAAAGCAAACTTGAAGGCAGGCCAGGACTGCAGGGCTGGATTAGGAGCGGGCGCATCCTGGCACGGAAAGCGCTGAGTAAGAGGCATCACGGCGGGAAGGCGCCGAGCCCACAAGCCGTGGCACCGGCACGGGTCATCTGGCCGGAGAGCAAGGGACACCGAAGGGGCCCAGGACCTTCTCTCCTTATGGCACGAGGCAGGATGCCCGTCCCCGTCCGTTCCCATCGACTTAGCCGATTTATGAAAGAACGACCATGAAACGTGGAGAAATAACGCAAGCCACCGGTGGCACGCCGTCCTGGCACGCCGTTCAGAAAGTGTCGAGGGTAACCAGGGCCTGTCAACAACTGTGCCTCAAAGAGTGTGCAGGATCAGCAGTGTGCAGCTGCAGAAACAGGCTACATCTAAATCCCCCACCGGCTCAGGAACATCTCTGCCTGAATATGATAGATAAGGACTTCAGGGAGGCATGTCAAAGATAAAAGGAAAGCCACCCCCTTGCTCTTGTTTAATTTCCCTTCCAATTTCCTAAAAGGCCTGTTGCAGGACTGACTGTCACCAAAAAGATACAGGGCCCAATTTACAGCCGTTGCGCAGAACTGCAATAAGCAGTTGCAGTCTATAATTTTCAAGTAACACCACATTTATGAAAACTGCAACAATCCCTTTTGCCGTGATTTGTGGACGCCGGTGCCAGAAGAGCCAACCTCACTCTCATGTAACAGAGAGCAAGAAGTGAGTGAAAAAGACCAAGAGAAACACACTGGCTGCTGCCTCAGCAGGTAGGCTACAAAATAAATAAATAAATGAAAGTCTTAAAAAGTGTTAATGAAATATCCATTCAGTAGAAGCAGAAGGGAAGATTAGAGCTGACAAGTTGGCCATAGGGCCTTCTTCAGGCTCTTCCAGACAGAACTGAGACAAGATGACAACTGGAGAAATGGAACTGCTGACATGGGCTCTATCTTCCTAAATTTCTTGCTCCTTTGAGTTTATATTATTAAAAAAAAATCTGTAAAATAATAAAATAAAATCATACTTGGGTCTGTAGTCTTGGCGCCTTGTACCAGAGCAGTTCTAGGCGCCTTGTACCAGAGCTTTGAAACAAATGCAAGGGCAACTGAAATGCCCAGGGCAGGCAATGTGTTAAATTTACTGCACAATCATCTCTATTTCTTTTCACCACAGATCTGATCTGAACGGAAAGAGTTCAGTGTGCATTCGATGGAGCCCTGGATCATCCTGCAGGTTTTAGTAACAGCAACGTTACTACCAACAGAGTGAACCAGAAAATATTGGGGCTTGGATTTTTTGATTTTTTTTCATAATACTATCAAAATCAGCAGACAAAAAATGCATTAGGTCAAATCCCATTTTAAAAAACAGCTAAATTCTATCTGAATAACTAATAAACTTCCAGTATTTGGGGAATTTTTATTAAAATAAAACAGGGTGTTTTATAAATGGCTGGAAGAGCAAGCTGGTGTTTGCTTCCCCTTTACCTTCCCAGAGCCAAAGCCAGCTCCACATTATCACCATTTAGCTCACTCTGTGCTTCAGGCAACTTCAAAGCAATAAGCTGAAGTGTCTCCTTCTTCCTCCAGAATAGCAACTCCTTAATTAAACAAATGATACCCCTGTCTTTAACTTTGCTGTTTGGGAATTTCTTTCCCAATTTGACTTTTGGGAGCCGGGATTTTTTCTAAATTGCTCAGCTTAAGCACAGGGAACATGAGTGGTTTTTCAATTACATCATTTTGCTTTTTATCATCTTCATTATGATCATTATTATTGTCATGATCTGTGGTGTTTTAGTCACTACCTAACCGAGATGCATGGTGCTGCCCAGCACGTAGTCTGCTTTCGCAGGCAGGAGCCCAGCCACGCAGAGATGAGAGGTCCAACAAAGAGCTTATCCTGTGCTGAAAAACCTTTAGGAAAACAAGAATCCTTTGGGTTTCTGAAGGAACCTCCGAGAGCTGGAGCGGGTGCCAGCTGAGCTCCTGCCTCAGGTCTCAAGGTCAGTGGCTCCTCGGCCATTCACTCGTACTCCTGGCCAGTTTCTGTTCAGTGAAGTCCAGAGAGATGGGAAATGTTTCTCTAAAAATGTGTATTACACATCCAGCAAGCTGTCCTAAGCACTGGGGAAGTCCAGGTGGATTCGCTCTTGACACCAGGATGCGTGGAGATGCCACGAGGCAGCCCAGCAAGCAGCCTCGCGACACCCGGTGCTGCGCAGGCAGGAGCTGCCCAGCTCCCCGGTGTCTGCCCGTTCCTTCCCCGACCAACCAAGGCTTCCTCAGNCACGTAGTCTGCTTTCGCAGACAGGAGCCCAGCCACGCAGAGATGAGAGGTCCAACAAAGAGTTTATGCTGTGCTGAAAAACCTTTAGGAAAACAAAATCCTTTGAGTTTCTGAAGGAACCTCCGAGAGCTGGAGCTGGTGCCAGCTGAGCTCCTGCCTCAGTTCTCAAGGTCAGTGGCTTCTCGGCCATTCACTTGTACTCCTGGCCAGTTTCTGTTCAGTGAAGTCCAGAGAGATGGGAAATGTTTCTCTAAAAATGTGTATTACACATCCAGCAAGCTGTCCTAAGCACTGGGGAAGTCCAGGTGGATTCGCTCTTGACACCAGGATGCGTGGAGATGCCACGAGGCAGCCCAGCAAGCAGCCTCGCGACACCCGGTGCTGCGCAGGCAGGAGCTGCCCAGCTCCCCGGTGTCTGCCCGTTCCTTCCCCGACCAACCAAGGCTTCCTCAGACTAACACGTGGCACTTCTAACGAGTTATGTAAGAGCAGAAAGTTTGATTCACCACGCCGCCACACTGGCAACGCGTTTACACAACTTCTCCACCCAAAATCAAGAGGTTTAACCTGCAGGGATAATTGCAGCCCTTTGGCAAGGGCGGTAGCGAACGCTTAGAAAGGAAATCAAAGGAGAGAAAAAGGGAAAGCAATATCATTTTGGATAATTGGAGCAAAGAGGTAATACCTATCTCAGTGTCACAGATGAGATTGGCCGACGCAATACTCATTCCTTCTTATCTCAGAGTTGCATTTATCGAAGTAAACTGAGCTTAAGTTAAAAGCAAGCACATAAATCCTCTCTCATTGTCATCTCGCAACTCCCAGCAGCTGCTAATTACATTATAGATCTTCCAGAAGTACGTATAGTAATTACCAGTTTCAACCACATCATTAGACTTGCAAATACAGTTTGCTCTTTGCGAGTCTGTCAGGAGCAAAGCATTAGGGTCAGACCGAAGAAGGAGCCAGTCAGCACGGCCTCACGGAGCCGAGTGGGGATCCCCACCTCGCCAGGTCTCCTCGATTTGCGCAGGCTGAACACACCACCTGCCAGGGCGCACACACACTCACCCCATGAATTCCTGCATTTCGCTTTGCTCGCCCAAGCTAAAAGGTATTTCAGGCTTTCCTGCTGGACCAATGCACAGTGATTACCTGGATCTGTGCTAGATCCAAAGTCAGACTATAGGAATTAGTGACAGCGCTCTTTATGTCTTCAAATATTTCAGAAAGAAAAAAATAACATTATTGTCCTTAGACCAGGAGTAATTTCAAGACCTCTGGAGTTCTAAGGAACCTTGACACTTCCTTGATACTGCATCCATCTGTGGGTGAAGGGAAACACGTTTATCTTCGCCTTGATTATCATTACTTATTAAAAAAGAAAAAAGGACAAAACTGAAATTTAATTGAATAACCAGGGTGTGGTTATGCTAACCACTTTCTCCACAACCACAGCAGAAGATAAACAATGCTACCAGACATAAATCTTAAGCATTATTTTTGTATGCACACATACATAGGAAGAACCTTGTTTATTACTAATTTGTTCTATTTGTTTGGATTTCATATCTACTGAGCTCTGACTGCAATTCTCAAACCAACAAGAATTATGCAGGCAAAAGATTAAAGTGCTGGCATCTAGGGTAGAGTTTTTAAAAGCATTATACGACTTATGAGCTGAACTTCCCAAATGAACAGTGATTTGGGTACTTTAGTACTTATGTATCACTGAAAGCCACCAAGAACTCCAGGTGACATAAAAAAATTTAAAAAATGCAATCCCTCCTTAATTAAATGACAGTGTATTCTTAAGTCCAAAATATTTTTTTCCATAAAAACCACAGAGGTACTAATACATATCTATTCAGAATTAAATCTTTTTCAACATTACAAATCCAAGTACAATCATTACCCAAATCCAAGTTCCCTCAAAAGGGTGGCAGGACCATAACGGATCAGACAAAGGGTTCATTCTTATTTTAGTCCACTCTGGCCATTTTAGCACCACAACCTCCTCCCTGCTCAAGTCCAGCCTATTCTGTGGAGCCACAGCAATAAGATAGAAGTATGTATTTTTGTTGTGAATTATAATTTGCAAAACATTTTGACACCTTCACTGGAACAGTTCTATGTAAGTGCAAAGCCAGATTACTGATGAGAATAAGGCATGCAGTCATTCAGAGAAAGAAACCTTCACAGAGCTTTGCTACTTCAGGGTCTGCTCCAGCAAAGTGCTGAGTTTCTTCCATTCTCCTTCAGAGTAAAAGTGGAAATAAGAGTGGAAAATACTTTAGTGCTCAGCTGGATGGGCAAGGTTTAATGTGTAATATCCTCCTTGGGAAAAGCATCTAAAGAAGAGTTGCAAGATTAATATCCTATTTCCAGGCTTTTATACTACTCGGCAAACACTCAAATCTAACAGTGAACCAAGGGAAAGATTAAAGAGCCAAAGGCCACAGACCTGTTTAAACTAGTGTAGTGGGTTCAAAGTTTCCTCTAAGATCTTCGGCTGTAGTTTCTACATATCACAGAAGTACAAAACCTAGACAGTCCCACAGATAAGCTCTTATTTATTCTAGATGAACCAAAGAAATACAACAAATCACACCTTGGACCTTGTTCTTAGCCATAATTGATACTTGATTATTTTGGTTACTCACTGAAAAGCAATTTCAGTATAACCCTTCAGAAACACTTAGGAGTTAAATGAGCTGCAAAAAAAGAGCTGCAGCTGGTCCTGGGAAGAAGGTAGGTGGGAAAATACTTATGTGCCCTCATCAAAGTGAAAGTGCATCCAAGAGCTGCAGCAGTTGATACTCCTGATCTTGCTGAACACTTAATGTGACTCCTATCGACTCCAGGGTTGGCAGGAGGGAGGGCAAACAGGAGCGTCAGTGTGAAAGAACGCAGAGGGAACAAACAAGTAATAATGTGGGTTTCTTCCTTACCTGTGCCTGGCATTTGCAATTCCCTGGTGGTTATCCTGTCTTGACACAGCACTGCTTTTAGTCCAGCTAATGGATGTGATCCAGATCCTTATGTTCAGAGTGAGATCCAATTTTTACCAATGGGAATGCCAATAGGAATCCCTCCTCTCCCTCCAGCCGCCTGACAGGAACAACCACAGTCCCTCTTGAGCAGGGCAGGCCATTTACCTGCTCTCCCTGAAACCAAGCACAGCAAAACAAGAGTTTAGCATTCCAGAACTTCAGACACGGAACCTAATATGGTGTGAATGAAAACAGTGGAAGAACATAACCAGTGTTTATTATGCTTCAGCAGCACACAGTTACTACTTCAAATATGACTGATCCTCCCAAATGCCAGGCATGAGTACAGGCTGGGAGGTCTCGCCTTGCTCTAGACAGTATGAAATCCAGAAGACAAGACCGTGAACTGACAGAAGGGGAAGGAGAAAGCAGAGCATGTTAAAGAGAGTAAGCAGAGATAGACCAGCTTTCTCTTTTTCTTAACTAATATAAAAAAAACTCAGGCTACAAAATATTTAGAAGTTATTTCATGCCCTTAGCTGATCAAATATTTATGTCCTCTTCTATGCACTTAGCAAGATCTAAGCTATGATACTTTTTGACAAATTACTTTCCTCTTGCAAGCTCTTTCCCATAAAGAGGACCAAACTAACTCTGCTGATAGCCAAGGAAACCCAAAAGCTTTCAGTAAGGTTGAAATTATCTCGGATCTGATGACCAGGATCTGTCCTTTGTAGAGAGACCCCCGGGAACTTTTCTGACAGCTCACCACCAGCTGTCACACTTGGGCAGACTGGAATTGTGAAAAACCTGCACTGAGCTTCAATACATTGACATCGAGGTCATCAACAAACCAGTTCAAAACAGGAAACAGCTCCAACCCCACGGATTATAAAGCCTCTATATAACTCTAACAGATGCTTACAGTAAATTCCATTATAAGGAGCCTCCACCAATAGCTGGAGCGGTAAGCTCTTAAAAACAGGGGGTGTGCCACTCGATGCTTGGGATCAAGGTCGTGTCTTAAATAATAAATCAATACAACTGAGCTGGTGTGGAGAAAGTATGAGGCATTGTCATTACTCTAGCTAGTTCTTCCGCAGATATTTAATCCCAAGTTAAGTTTTACACTTGAGCTACGCTGCAGCATCCTGGAGGAAACAGTTATTACCCGGTGAAGAGGCTGGTACTTAATTCGACATTCTCCAAGGATTGTCACTGACCCGTCCTCGCCTGGTCCGGCTCAGCAAAGCAGGTAAACAGCCACTGCCTCTCCTGCGAGCGGCTCTTCCTGGCAGCTACTCCCAGTTCTGGAAAATAAATTGCAGACCATTATCAGACTTTTTGGTAATTGCTGCAGGATGGCAACTGAGAGTGCAATAAATCACAACATCATTGTACTAAGGCCTAACTTGTCCGGCATATTTTTGCTTGAGATGGTTAATGCCGAAGCGGTATAGACTACAATGGTAGATAAATATACCCTACATATTGACTAACTTGCATGCAAGCTTCTCTGCAATTGTTCATATTACTCACAACATGTTTTAAATTAATAAAAAATAATATTATCTACTACAGCAATGTTGCGCTTTTTAACTCAGCAGGAAAGCAATTCTTCAGCCCTTAAATACACGAGCCTTGAACTCTGTACAAGGCATTATAGTTATTGTGGGAGCACCATATGTAATGATTGTGGGCTAAACCTTGGTGTTTTTTCATTGTTTGCATTTGGTCTGTAAGGCAAAAGTCCAGTGACCAATTATACCTTGGTACATACATGCATATCATATAGTTTTCAGTAAGGTTTCTCATGCACAGACAAAAAGAGTCACCTGGGTCCAAGCAAAGTTCTCCAAAGTCCAACATAATATGAATTTCAAAACTCATAGGTTAAAAGGCAGAAGTTGAAAAAACAATCCTAAGGTCATGTGAAAAGAACAAGTTTGAAGGGATTTCCCTTGGGACACTCCAAGAGCATGTATGATCCTAGGCGCTGGGCCAACAGGATCCAGGCACATCAGCGAGGTGCAAGACAGGGAGGAGTTAGCCGACTTGTTCAGAAAAACATGCATTTCATGTCCAGCCAAGGAGCAACATTAACGGTACTTGTGGACTCGCCAAGTGCCCCGAGAAAAGTGTAAGGATAGAGTGGAGGAAAGGAAATAAATAAAACCGAAGAGAGAAAATTATCTATAACAGGATTTTGTTCCTCCCTCCTACTCCAGACCAGCTCATCAAAGCCAAAGGTAATTCCACTCATCACAGTATCTTCCATCTTGTTCAGATTTCATCCATGAATAAGCAACGGGATTTATACCAGACAACTGGAAACCTACCAAAAACGCAACCCTCTGACGTGCTAGCAGAGCTGGAATTAGATAAAACATTCATGAGAAAGACCCACAGATTTAGTGGATGCGACTTTCATAAATGTTGGTGTTCAAAAAGAGCAGCTTTATAGAAAACATTTGTCCTCAGTTTACAGTCTCTGCCAAAATCAGTTTAAACTACCCCTGTATCAAATGCATCGCTTCTTTCTTGATGATGGCATTGTTATTATTCTCATGTATGAAACAGGTTAGGGTTATTACAATCAAATTTTGATTGAAAAACTATTAATGATCTGTTCCGGGAATATAAAGTATCATTTGTTTGGGTTGATGGCATCTGTGAGATGGAAAGAATATTTTTAAAACTGAGTTCTCGGAGAAAGCTTGCTCGATCTGTTTGAATCCAGATGGCCCCGTGCGCACGGAGGCCACGACGAGGGAGCAGGATGAGCTCGTGCGCAGGCAGGGAGGCTGGAAGGAGCCGTCCCTGGAGCACAGCGCGCTGCACCAGGTCACAGACCTGCGGCAGATGCTACCAAGAGCAGCAGGGGACCAGGCGCCGGGCTCATCCCTCCCTGTTTTCCAGCCCCGAGCGCCTTTCCCGCCCGCCGCACCGCTCGGCTGCAGCAAACCGCGTTAGACGTATTCTCCCCTGCTACCGCTCACTAGTTTGTGCTTGGGAAACGGGCAGCGTGCTCCGTACAGACTGCAAACAACAGGCTCCCTTATTCAGAAGGTAGGGTGAGGCACTGCTACGCAGAGATCCCTACTTAATTGAGAGCTGACAGCTATTTACATCACCAAGGATTTAGCTGCGCTGCTACCGCTCTTGTGACAAGCCCAGTAGCTTTGAACGCTGCAGAGTTTACTTCCAAATCTTTTACACTTTGACAGTCTCCCTAATCATTCGGCAAATAAATTGTGGAAGTCCCTAAACAGCATTTTCAAAACTGACAGTTATACTGCTACCATCTTTACAATAGCTACTCCAGGGTGACTATTATTTTTGGAGCTGTTGAGGTTTTCTGATTGTTTAAGGGAAAAAAGAGGCTGCTGTTAGTATTGCTAACCCAATAAGCTCTGCCTATTATACAGAGAAAGTGAAAACCTATTGATGTTATGGAACAGTCAGTAATAGTGGCTCCTATACGCTACATGCCTATGTAAAAGCAAGTTCTGCTGCTGCTGACACCTAAGAGAATATATTCAAGTGCAGGCTGTCTGCCACCACTTTCACATTAATTTGATGTTATCTTACCACTCAAATTAAATGAAAGAATTGTAGTCAAAGTACAGGCCCATGTACAGTCTCAATTAAGTTTACAGCATCAGAGAGGAAAACGTAGAAATACACAACGCACAGAACTTCTCTTTCTACAAAACATTTTGCTGACTGCAATTACATCAATAAAAAGGAAATTCTTATTTACCAGAGTGGATATCGGCAGGGGAATTGCTCAAACAGCTTTGCTAATTCCAACACTGTCAGATACTTCAGTTTGCCAAATACCTGCACTGATTTCTAAGCGTGTTCCCGCAGCACTCCTCTCCCACCGTGACCATTCCCAGCAGCAGTGTGGATGCTGGAAGGCCACCTGCTAGGAGAGCAATTCAGCTACCACCAGCGGCGCCTTTGGCCACTGGGGCTGCATCTGAACTACAGAAGGGGCAGCATTTCAAGGCACCTTGGCCAAGTCGTGAAAGCCTCGTTGGATGGAGATGGCCAAGCTGGGTGGACTGTGTGTCCCAGGGGACACACAGGGGACTCTGAAATGCACCGGAGCAGCTGGGTCCTAGCAGTGCTCACAGAACCGGCCTTCCCAGAAAGAGCCCAAGCACATTTTCTTAGAACTGCAGCAGTCAACTAAGACAAGCGCCCTAATCTTCGAGCTGCATAAGGGACACGCTATCCCATCGACAGTGATTGAAGTATTTATCACTTTACCACTTGTTTTCCTCGCAGCAGAGGATCATTTATCTGCAGTGTCACCTAGAGAGTGGCGGGTGTTGTCAGGGGAGCAAAGTCCCGGATCGGGGTATGTAACAAACATTAACCACTTCATCCCACTACACTGGGCACTGCTTTAATTTCGTTATTATTGTGCGCGATTAGTAATTTACAACAGGCTGTAAATGACAGAACAAGCAAAACCAGATCACCTCCTACAGGTGGAAGGGAGAGAAGGTGCTTCTTCCTCACGGCAGCACCCAAATGTTTGCTACGTTTAAGCAATTAGAAACAACTTTTTTGCAGGAATCAAGCTATTTTTGTATTCCTTAGAACCCTTTTCTGCAAAATGGGGATTACTGTAAAATACTGAGAGGAGGAGAAGGGAATATTCTAAGTGTAATATATTATTTTTATATATATTACATATAAAATTTTATATAACTTACTTCTTTTTTTAATATCTTCTTTTTATTCATGTCTGAGAGGTGAAGCCTGACTGACACGATCAGAGCGCTGAAGCCTGCCTGAAAGGTTGTGTTTCACAATCCAGTCTACGTGATGAGTGATAGGTTACACGGCCATAGCACACACCAGCGATACGTAAAACATATCATATTCCACACAGCCCTATTTGCATCGCAAAAATCTCCATCTGGATTACAATGAACTCTAAATTACAGCGTAAATAAGTCCTGGCTCCCTCCCGAGGCCCAGCGGGGAGCAGGGCACCTTCTGCCACCCCTTAGTCCAGCGGGGCCCTCTAACCCACGAGGGTGGCACTGAGACCACCTCGTCCCCATCCTGCGCTCGGCGGGTCTTGCACTAGTGGTGCGCAAGGGGCAACAGCTCGTTTGCTTTATGTTGTTTTAAGACTTAGGAATCTAATATCCAGCACCCACTTTCGCCACAAATAATGTCTGTAAAAAACAGGAGCTAGGACAAAAGCTTGATTGACAAGGTATGATTCCTGTTCTTTGGAATGAAGTAGAGCACTCCACCTCTCACCTGTGCTCTCATGTTGGCTTTCTTCTGCATCCTCGCATTTGCTGTTTGGATTGGGATCTGAAGTGCAGAAGAGGCCCAAGTACAGAAATGCAACCAGTTTAAAACAAAAAAAAAAAAAAAAAAAAACAGGTTTGGTGCATAAGCTGAGGTGTGTCTGTGCAGCAGGCACCAGAATCTTCTGGTTCAGGCAACAAGTGGAAAAGGAAAACAGCTTGTTAAAACATTACCTGGAGCAGAAGTTTCCAGCTCCGCGCCAGGCGTGGTACGTGCTTGGGCAACTCCTCCCAATTAAGTTATCATCCCGGAGATCCCTCGTGGGTGGCAGGCTCCGCGCTGTCCTCGGTGCGGGGTGGCTCCTCTGCCACCTGAGCCTGCGCCAGCTACAGCCCTTGCTCATGGCCAAGCCACGTGTCACCCCCGCAGCTCCGGGGAGCCCCGTTCCTTGGGGACGGGGACCAACGCAGTGGGTGGATGTGCCCAGGCTATCCTAAATTCCCAGTCTTTCTTTTCAGATCCCCCCAAGGAACAGGCACACATCACCAACGATTGCATGAGCTGGGAGTTCCCAAGCAAAAGGTGGATTTTCAAGGCATTAGAAACATCTAAATCCAAGAACATATCTTCCTGTTAACTGCAGTGCTCTTTGGTTACTATTCCCCAACCACTGAAGGCGATGGCTAAATAACAGACAGAAACAACAAGCCTTTCTGGTTGAATTAGCTTTTTTTTCTCTCCTGTTTCTAGCATCAAGGCTCCTTAAAATATCAGTAATTAATCAATTTTCTCTCTATTCAAAGTACAGCTAGGACATCACTTTTTCTGATTTTGACCTTCTTCCAGTGTCACATCAGGCTGGCTGATCTCATAAGAATTAACCATATGTTCTATTTGGAACCTGAAAATGGGCTTATTTTCTATTTAGTCTGAGTCCAAAGCCACAAATGAAGTTTACTTTCAAGGTGCCTGAATCTGGAACCTCTCAGAATGTGAAGGGTTTAGGTCTGTACTTGTGGCTTTGTTTTCTGTTCTATTTCTAATATAAAATAACTTTAAAAGTAAGGATTAACGATTTATGGGGTAGTAATCTATAAAACGCTCTGCATCCAAGGTATTAGAAAGCAATATAAATTCTTTTGTGCAAATGTAAACGGCATTTAAATATAAGTAGGTATTATACCCATTTGGTTAGATGGGGACAGTGCAAAGTCTCTGACTGGCTTTTCTGGGAATCAGATAGGTCCCTAAAACATTAACTTAGTATTAAATCATCTTAAGGTATAAATAAATGGAGGGACTTATTCAAGGATGTCTTGCAGAACGTAAGTAGTTTCTAGGTGAGTGACTCATAAGATCAAAGTCAAGGAAGACACCCATTTAATTAGGGAGGGAAATCTCGAGCAAATCTGTAAGGATATCTTTGCCAGGGACAAAACCTTGCTTGTGCGGAGCAGTTTCACCGAGTTGTTCTGGAACACCATTGCCCCCAAAGTCTCCTACAAAACTAGAAACAAAGCAGAGGAGAAGCTGATCTACGAATTCTCCTGCTGATCCCAGAACACGGCTATACCAGTAAATATTCAGGGTTTTCTACGCTGCAAATTATCCAACAAAACAGGTTTGAGCTGAGCTTTACATAATTCAGCCTTTGAATTCCATGATAACTTCACCACCTCTCCCCTGTAGCTGGCAAAGGGGCCCACGTGCTCAGCACAGCTCGGTAATTGCACGGTTGCTCTATCACAGATGATCTGTGTCTGGCGCAGTGCATTTTCTCATGACATAATCAATCACGCTATTACAGAACAACTCATCCTTGATGGCTTATTCAGAGCTAACCAGAAACCACAAAATTCTTTTGCCAGTCAAAGATACGCAGCTCTTCCTTTCCTCTCCAGGCAGCCAACGTGTGTTAGTTGATATCTGAGGAAGGGCAATCAGAATTTGCTTGAGAGGATTTTCAGAAATTAAATCCAAAATATATATTCATAAAATCAATGAAAAAAAAAAAAAACATTTCAATTTCTGTGTTTTGCATGAACTAGATGTCACCTGGAGATCTCCAGATCTCATCTGGAGCAGAACTAAACTGTGCTTAGAGTAGCTTTGTGCTTCCTTCTCTCCAGAAGAAGAGACAAGAGCACAGTCACTCTAACGAGCTGCTTATAATTCTTAATTTAATTAAAATTCCCTGATTAATTTTGTTACACAATATACAAACTTTTGTTTTCCCTGAAGTCGCAGAAATCCAGTAAGGGAAGGGGGTGTGTAGCAAACTTCCAAGCCCTCCTGCAGCAGCACTTGGCCCTCAGCAGGAAGGGACAGGCAGGACGAACGCGAGGGGCACTGCGACGAGGCTGCCGCACCGCAGGGGAGAGCTGCTGCTCAGCTCGGGCTCTCTCATCCTGCTCCACACACACGGACATCCATTTGCTCTCATCCACGAGACGCCCAAGTTGCCTTCATCTACAAACTGACAACCATGGAAATCTGTTACATCAGCTTTTCCCCCCAAAACGTGTTTATGAGCACGTTAGGAGCAGTAAGAGAACAAGGAAGGGTGTATCAGAGAATGCAGCGAGTGAGAAGGATGTGCAAAGAGAACGGTACCTAGGGGGAAAAAGAAAGTAATGAAAGCCATTTTTAAATGAAAGTTACTTTTATCTTACCAGTCCCATTGTAGCTATTGAGTAGGATCCTCTGCTTTTTTATGCTTTGTTCAAACTAGAGGTTTGACTATCCTGATCATTTTGCTTTCTATCCCTGATTCCTCTCAATTTTGTGGTTAAAAAACAAGAAAATACATATATCTAAACTCAGACAGACAAAATAGTTTTGCTGTTTAGCATGTTGTACATGAAAGCCTAGCAACCCACAAACAAAAGAAAAAAATTGTTATCTGTTACCCTAATTTAAGGTGTGTAATTAGCAAAGCCAGTATGCAGACACTTTCTCTGTTCAAGTCGCCGTGGGTGTGTGGATGTATGACATCTCTAATAAGAAGCTGAGCATCCAGGCACTAAGATGCTCCCATAAGCTGCACCACAATCCTCTTAAGGATTTAGGGAAATCAGAGGCTCAGCTTTGCCATCTGTGGCTTAATAAATATTTTCTTCAGAGACTTTGTGACTTGTTTTAGCAACCAAGAAAACAGTCGTACAGGAACTGTTGAGATGAAGTTTTTTGATTGCCGCAGAGATCCTGTTTCTCTTCCTTTTCTTCCCAGTCCCCAGGCAAGGGCACTTTGCAGAAGCGGCCAACCTGGGCCAGCAGGGCTATCGGCAGCAGGGGAAATGCAGGGTTGCATCGTGTGGCCCCCGTGTTAGAGCAGGGGCTTCTGTGCAGCCTGAATCCCTATCGTTAGGAGAGAATTGTCAGCCCTAGGAAACGCGGCGCACGCCTGTGACCACGCAGGAATTCTCCTATGTGACTCAAAGGACCATTTGCCATTGCTGGTCACTAGCAAGAGAAACACTAATTTTAACAGGAATTTTTAAGCAAGCAGCCTCAGGAGACAAAAGGCGTTTTTACACCTTTGTAGTTTCATTACCACATTTGGTGGGGGGGGGCCTCATCCAATATTTCCGCCACGAAGGAATTCTGATTTTGCTCGCCGTATCGGTGCTCCTGATCTTCCCAAGCTCTGAGGCTTCACAGCAATCCAAGTCTGGCTTAGGATAAAGGAAAGCAGAAGAAGCTGGTCTGCTTCTAAATTCATGGAGTACAAATTAAGGAAATAAAGATGAATGGCATTACCCTCTGGGGCTTTAGATGAAGATAAAGAGGGCTTGCACAGGCCAAAGGATGTTAGCATAAAAGGTGCTGGTATTTAAGTAGATGTAAGGCAGCCTCCTAGGGAATTCTAGAAAAAGTCAATGATTTCCAATACTTTTAAAAGAACCTGGAAAAAGAGAGGGGAGTATAGAAATGAGTGTATAATAACACATGGAAACAAAACGTTGCACTGGTCTAAGCGGGAAGGGCAGCAGACAGCCCGAGCACCTGGTTTCTGCTCTTGATTTTGCCACTGACACGGGGGGTGAGGTTGGAGAAGTAGCAGTCTGAGCCAGAGATTCCCTTCACACAGATGTGCTTCAGATGTAACTGAGCTAAACGCCTCTCTCTTGTGCTTCATACTTAGAGCTGTTCAAATTTCTGCAGCAGCTGTTAAGTTATAATATAAAAATAAACGCTAAACTGAATGGAAATTGAAATCCGTTGTTGGCTGCGTTGTTTTGATTCTTCAACTGCTTCAGTAGTGCTACTGGGCTTGTGCATGCATAGTTTTTGCTAGTATTTTCATGACAACAGCCCTGTGCATGAAGAGGCAACGTTTTCACTTTAACACACACTACAGTCAGGTTTTCCAGGTTCTGTACTTGGCAGTATGTGCATATCCGAACAAGCAGCTATTCCAAGGAAGTGCTTTGTGCATGGAACTATGCACGGGTAAAAGCTGCCCAGAAGATATTTCAGAACATTTCTTTCTTACAAAGCCATGTCCTAAACTCCTCTGTATTACCATATAGTAAAGCAAAGAAAACAAGCAAAGTTCCTTTCAGCAATTTGTTCTAGAAGCAGGTCTGTCCTTGTCAAACTCATGCACCTCAGTCTTCAATTCTCAGGAATTATTTTAAGGAATTATTAAGAGAGACCACTTACTTAACTTGAAACGAGTATTTTGCTGTTGAAAGGCCACATGAAGGAGCAGATTTGCAAATCAGTTGGCCAAGCCGACCCACGCCAACAGTGCATCTAATGTGCATTTCTAATGCACATACCCAGCGCACAACTGACTGCTCCTACGAGCAGTTCTGCAAACTGCACACGCAGCCAAGGTAATTGCATGCAGGAACTGCATGCACACTGCACAGCTATTTTTTAAAAGGATTAATCTTGCAACAATGTATGCAGAGGAATCAAACAATAATTAACACCGTGCTTTTCAAAGCCTTTGGAACAAACGCAGTGTTTCCATGCATTGGGCTAAAATATTTTCCAGCTGTCAGTGTGCCTGCACACTGATATGAAGAAACATATTTTTTAATCACCAGGAGAGATGGATAAATTTCATTTGTTTGACAGAATACACGTATAGTATTTCTAAACAAACAGTATCATCCACGAGAGCTGCTTACATGGCTGGTGTAAGGAGCACAGATCTCTCGTAGAGCTCTTATCAGATCCATAAATGCATTAGAGACTGTGGTGAGAAGTCAATGGAATCGGAGCAGTTTGCTACGAAGGCCCCAACTGAGACTGGGCATTTTGCCTGGGATGGCAAACTGAGGATTAAGGGCTTTATGGGACATGTGAACTCCGTCGAAATGCAAACATTAGCGTGATTAAAATTTAGCAAATCATGAGGTACAACCCCTTGGGCAAAATCCAGTAGATGCAGCTGTATTTATAGGCTGATACAAAGGAGATCTTAGAGCCAACAGCAATTCAGTAATACAGAGGACAGAAAGAAGCCTGAGATCTCTTACAAGGATTTGGTGCTAGAAACCTTGATCTGGTCTTAGCATATCTTTCCCCTAACTATTCCCTTTGACTATGCTGGACCATTTTTCCTACAGATCAATGCATCAGCACCATCCTTTTCAAAGCCCAGGTGTCTACACAGCTACTAAGATCATTTTAAGATCTTGGCTGAGGGTTGCATTTCACTGGTCTTTGCTGATAATGAGAACAAAAGTTTGGAAACAATGAGAAAGATGAATGGATGTGAAGGTGCTACAGCCTAGAGTGGCTGCAGAGGATCCCATTCAATGAAATGCTTCTCCAGTACTGAAGGCTCCCAAAGAAGGGTAAACAAGGCTTTAGTATCACCCAGGAACATCCGAAGTTGCAAAGCTGTTTTCTGCAGCAGGAAGAAATAAGAAATCTGTAACTTCGGTTTCTGGGAAAAGAGAAAAGGAAACAATTGAGACACACTAGTTATGAAATGCACCTTCCCCTTGGTTCTCCCAATAAATCAATTGTATTGCACTGCCTATGGTCCAGGGAAAGGCAGTGAACGCACTTGGGGATAATGATGGACGGTAGCTTTGTGACAACAAATTCTCAGCTAACTCTACCCTAAAGAAAATCATTTGTAGGACAGTCACCTGGTTCTGAATCAATGGCAGGAAAAAAGAGCCCTCGGTGTTGCTTGTTCGGAGAGCACAGATTTCTTCGAACTACGCGTTAGATGCAGGTGTACGTCGCCTTGCTGCGCAGCCCTGCAGAGCTGCACTGTTGCCAAAAATGCAGCGAATGCCCTTGGAAGAAGAATTAGGACAACAAGCCCATCTGCCCCACAGAACCATCTCCTCCTGGCCTCCCATAGCTGGAGATTTTAAGAGCAGCCTTCATTAACCCAGTGATTATGGCACCTCACCCAGCTCCCAGCTGGGTGTTGGTCCATCCACGTCCCTGCTCCTGGGCCGAGGTCCCAGGTGATGCCTGGTGCATCCCGTGCTGCTGACCGGGGACTCTGCTTATTTCCGAAGCTCTTGCTGCTCCGGGGCTGCTTGTTCCACAAACCGGCACAGGAAAACNCCTAGGCGCTGACAGCGACTCTCACAAGAGGCCTGGGAAGCACCGACCGGGGACTCTGCTTATTTCCGAGCGAAGCACTCGCTGCTCCGGGGCTACTTGTTCCACAAACCGGCACAGGAAAACTTCGAGAAGGGCCCGGGACGTTACAGGAGGCTGCAACAGCCAGAAGCTTCGGGCACGTGATGGAGACTCTGAGAAATCCCCTTCCCTCAGCAGCGAGTTCCCCACTAGAGCTCCACTCAAGCTGCACTTTCCCCAGCGCGCCGAGCCCGTGGAATAGCCGCTCCGTTCTCCTGGCTCCTCCAGCCCCAACGGCTCCGGCACAGACGGTCCCGCAGGCTGAGCCCTCTGCATTCTGCAGAGCAGACGTATTTTGCTCTCATACACACAATTATAACCGTATCTTATGCACAAGCACTTCATCATGCAGCACTTGCCCGGTCTCATTCTGCATTTTTTGCTTCGTTCTCAGATGAATATCTGAGGGCTGTTTTTTAAATATTTTGAATAAACTTCAGGGGTTGACTTATTTGTTAGGGGAAGGGAGCCAGAGAGAGACTCCCCCTCTCCCGCTGCAGTTTGAGCCAGATGGCCACACTTTAACCAGATCTCTTAAATCAAAAAAAAAAAAAAAAAAAAGTTGCAAAGCAAAATATATGGGGACAGACATGTCAGCTGGTGCAAAGAGCCCCAGCTCTACTGACCTGGGGGAGGCAGGCAAATTTATAGCGGGTGGGCCAGTCCCCCACTCTGTGTTGCAACCTCTAGCAATTTTATAGTCTTGCAACAGCTAATGCTTTTTTTAAAGTGTTGCTTAAATTGAAAGACTGCATGAGAACCTAAGCTTGGGAGGGTTGTGATGGCTTAAAAAATAAAAACAAACAAAAAACTCTTTGAATTTCTAGTTCACATGGTGGTTGCAGGAGAAAAAAAAATGTTAAGTGCACACTACAACATAAAAGGAGCCATCAATTTTCAACAAACCTCAAAATCCGTATTCTTTTTACTCCTGACTGATGTTTTTCACTTGTGAGAGGTAAGCAAATATTAGCAGTTGAGTAATATCATAAATGCAAATGAAACAAATAATAAAGAAATCTTTAAAAATATGCTCCTAATTGTCTCTGAAACTTTAATAAAGCACAAAGCAAGGCTGCTGTAGCTGGCAAAGCAGGCTATATGTACACAGGCTCTTGCCTGCTTATTTGTGCTGTACAGATGGGATATGGGCAGGCAGGTGTTCCGCTTAATCTTTGCAGCTTCTTAAACACAAGCAATACTTAAATACAGGCGAATTAAGAACAGGAAGGGCAGCACTTGAAAGTGATCGGTTGAAATGCAGAGGAGCACCAGGAAAGCACAGCTGGATTGCTCTGTTTAGAGCCCGCGTGCAAGGACAGTACAAGCACTTCGAAGTACCATCGTGATATGGATAAAATGCATCAAATAGGGTGAAATTCACTACTCTGCACCCATGGGAACACACCTACCAACGCCCCAGAAGGACACGCACAGCCTGGAAGGCCAACCCGTCCATGCCTCAAAGTGATTCCTTCTTCTCTCTGAAAACTAAATTAAAATAGGGGAAAACAAGTCTCCTTGTTCCCCTAAAAATGTTCCTGAGGTAGTAGCAGGAACCGATACTGCCCAGAGCAGCAATGAGTTCTGAGTCCCACAGATGGTAGGAGAAACTGAAACAAGGGATATATGGAAAATCCATTAGCAGAAACCTACATGGAGACAAAACATTTTGGTTTTCAGCATATCTCAAGAGGCCCAAGCACAGCATGCTGATGTTTGTGATGGAAGTCACTCAGTCTCCAAGCTTATGTAACTTTGTTTTGGTAAAAGAATATGAAATGTTAGAATAATTACTTGTATTTTTACTGACTAGGTCTCCTTAGTAGCTTCTCTGAAAAAGAAGCTGGTTTTAATTTGTGGGATGATGGTGGGCATGGCTTAACATTTACACAGCTCTAATTGAGTGCATTCCCCTTGCAGAGAACAGTGACACGACATTTATTTCTTAGAAGTTGTTAAATGAGATGTTTTGATTTTAGTTGGTAAATTTTGGGAGTGTTCTTTTTTTTTTTCTATGTCCTTTGCTTTTATAGTGTGACCAAATCCAAAATGCTTGTCCCATTAAGACGAAGGATGGCAGCGCTGGAGGCAAACCCACACCTTGGCTCTGCTGCTGGTTTTTACTGCATGCTCTGCCAGCAGCTCTTAGCACCCTTCTGTGTCTCTGCTTCCTTACCTGTAAAATTGAGCTAATGACATTCACTCTTTTTGTTAAACACTTTCACATCTTTTTGGTATAAAAGTGCTATGCGGAACTTAGTTGAATACAAATGTTAATGCCAAGCTACCCCGATCTCATTAGAAATAAAGAAGAATTCATAGGGGGAGAAATAATATCCTTTGTCTCATGGGATTTGGGGTGGATTGTGGTTTCAAGTCTCTGTTTGTTTCTGTTTACCTTCCAGAATTGTCTGAAACAGCTGCTGAACTGGCACAATCTGAACGGAGAGATTCCATCTCATCTCAATTTTGACCCGATGCAAAACTGTCAATGTCTGGTGCTATCAAAGGAAACGATTTTTTCTGAGTGCAGTGCCAGGAACAATCTCCTGCTCTTTGACTCAGTCTGTAAGCCCACAGGGTTATGTATTTATTTACTTATTTATTCTGATGTCTACGAAACAGCAAAGCACGTTGCCCGCGCGAGCCTGCCCGCTGTAAACCAGTGGGAGCCAAGAAACCGCAACCGCTCATGGTAACTGCTCTAACGCTACCGTGTCATTCCCAATCGCTTTCAAAATGCAGATTAAAGAGGGCTGGAGAAGAAGCGGTGATTTTGTCACAAGCAATCCCGTTAGTGACCTGACGGGCTTTGGTTGTTCAAGGCTTTATGTAACGGGGGAACCACGCGCATCCAGGGCAGCCCGTCTGGCCGCGCTCCCTCAGCCTGCACAGCCCCACGTCCCGCGCGCAGCGGTCACGCCGGCCTCTGCACGTGCACGTAGCCAGGGCCACCTGGTGCCACACGCATTGCACAGACCAGGAGAACGTGCGTGCTCAAACTGCAGGAGGCACCTGAGCTCAGCAAGGCCCCAGAGCCGAGGAATGAAGAGGATGTTGGAGGTTCGTCTACCACTGATGCGAGCGTCGCTCTGTGAAAAGCTAAGGGAGGGAAAACCCAACAAGCGCAGGATCTTGCCGACCTGAGAAGTTCACACAAAATAAAAATCAGTTCAACTCATCCACCCTCCAGCACCAAGGCAGGATTACAGTCCCATGGCACCGCGCTGAGTGTGTTCTCCCAACTGCATGTCAAACACTCGGGAGAATGTTCCAGCCTAAACGACCTCACTCAATCAGGAAGTTTTCATTAATAACCTGCTTCAGTTTTCCAGGCCATAGTTTCACTTNTAAAAATCACTTCAACTCATCCACCCTCCAGCATGAAGGCAGAATTACAGTCCCACGGCACCGCGCTGAGTGTGTTCTCCAAACTGCATGTCAAACACTCAGGGGAGAATGTTCCAGCCTAAATGACCTCACTCAATCAGGAAGTTTTCATTAATAACCTGCTTCAGTTTTCCAGGCCATAGTTTCACTTGTATTATTCTTAGCAATCCCTTAATAGAACTCCCTACCTTTTTTCCACGTGCCATGGTGTTTAAGCCTGTTGCACTTTCACGTACACCCCCTGGATCACTCACATCCTCACCCCAACTTCCATGGCTCTCTCCGCTGGCACCCGGATGCGCACAGAGGCACCTACACGCACATCCCTCCAGTAGCTAAGCACACACACAAATCCCATCCTGGTGCAGACCTCCATCAGATGTCTCCCACAAACATGATCTGCTCTTGCTAATAACCATCCTTCAGCCTCCCTGCAGTCCTTGTGACACAGTGTTTATACCCAAACCAATGTGCAAACTTGTTTTGCAAGCGGGAATGTCACGAGAAACCACATCAAATGCATTACTAAATCCAAATCATTAGTAGATCCAGCAAATTGCCTTTTATCCATTGATTTCGTAATTCTGTTTTCTAAAAGAAGTTTGCAAAATCTATTTGCTATTCTTTCTTTGCTGCTAAGCCTCATTTTTTCCATAGCAGCTCCCTTTTTCTATTCCTGCACTCTCCTTTGCTCAAGCTGAGATATTCCCAGGACCTTTCATTAATTGGCCAGGAAGACAAGTTTTGCTGTCATTTACCCTGCATCACAAAAGCCAACGATAAGTTCACTGCTTGTTGCAGCTGCAGAGCAGATGTGGCCCTGAACACTGTGATTTTTGATCCCCCTGCAAAGTATGAGTCAGAACTTTTAGGTAAATGTAGATGCCAACAGTTATCAGACTGATACCTGAAATACCTCAGTGTTTCTACTTTGGGAACAAGAGTTAGTAACTGCAAGAGGGGACGTGGCAAAGCTTGGGATGCTCCTGCTGCGAGTGGCAGGGCTCGTGGGGCTGACCTTGGGCTCGCTACCAGACACCAGCTCCCCCGGAGCTGCGTCAGGCTTCTGGCAAGGATGGGATCAAACTGGAGCCAGATACACAAAGGTGTCCTGCTTATTCCCTCCGAGTTTACCAGGCACCTGAACCCTGCTGGAAGGAGACCAAGTTACTGCCAGCTTGAAGCCTTCTGGCTCCATGCACAGAGCAGGAGACTGCAGAGCTCTGATGACCAAGGGTCGTGGAAACAGAATGACCAGAGATCGCGGTGAGGCCAAATACTTTGTCCTCCTTGGATGAAAAAAGAAATCTTATGATTATAGGAGAGGAGAAGATAGGTGGGAAGAGGTTGTCAGCTTTGGACGTGAGTAAATAGAATTATACACTCTGCCAGGAAAGACTGGTGCTCCAGAACACGATAAAGGTGAAATTTATGCACCTTTAAAACATCCAGTGTTCTGCTTGGAAATCAAATATGGGGAAATGGGAAAAGGATATACACAGACAGCATGATCATATGGCCAACATATGGAAACCAAATGGAATAGCTACTGTTGTCTAGGTCCCACCTTAACAACACATTGAGGAACAGCCAGAGCCCTCTCTCTCACCCTGTGGGGCTCCCTGGACCCCCACGGCACGTGGGGTCTCTGAGCTACGCGGTGCTTCTGCCTTCTCGGAAGCCTCAGGCTGCTCCATGAGCCCTGTCACTCCTTGCTATGTAGTACAACTACTTGGTAGGTTATATGTCCAATATATACCTGTAACCACACAAAAAGCAGAAAAGAGGCATCAGTACCCAATTTCTTTTAAAAAAACCCAACCTGACAACATGCTGATGGTCAAAGCTGGGCTCACTCTCACAACCAGACAGGCAGAGCAGCCTGTGAGCACTGCACGCACACTGCATGCATTTAACCACACACATATAAAAAGCCTACTGAAATCTTAAGCCTAGGCAAAACGCATGAACGAAGGCAATCATACCTTCATCATGTATACGCTGCATGATGTCCTCAAGTGCATGACACACTCNACCACACAATAAGCAGAAGAATGGGGGAAGGCAAGAGAGGCATCAGTACCCAATTTCTTTTAAAAAAACCCAACCTGACAACATGCTGATGGTCAAAGCTGGGCTCACTCTCACAACCAGACAGGCAGAGCAGCCTGTGAGCACTGCACGCACACTGCATGCATTTAACCACACACATATAAAAAGCCTACTGAAATCTTAAGCCTAGGCAAAACGCATGAACGAAGGCAATCATACCTTCATCATGTATACGCTGCATGATGTCCTCAAGTGCATGACACACTCCTGTGGCACGTTATTCTCTTCCCCCTGGGCGAACATTTGTGTATTTCCCCAGAAGCAGAGTTTGACACATGTGATACAGTAACAGAAACGAATTTGCAAGTCTAAAGCAAACAGATGTGTAAAACAGCTGCCAACTAGCTATGAGAAAGTTATTCCTGCTTCGGGACACAGAAACTTATGCAGCTCTCCTCAGAAGGATACTTGTCTTCTGTGGAAAGGATGGCTCCATACTGTATTTCCAGTTGTATGGGAAATGCATAAGGTTGAAAGGGAGAGCTGGAGATGCTCTGTTCAAGTGGCATCACCTAGAACATGCTGCCCAGGATGGTATCTCACCAGGTTTCAGACATCTCCACTACCTCTCGGAACAGTCTGTTCCAGTATGCAATTACCCACACAGTATTTAAAAAGAAAAAAGGATTCTTTCCTTTGTTTAAATGGAATTTTCTGTATTTCAATTTGTGCCTCACCTCCAAAAGGAGCCCTGGGTACCCCTGGCCACCTTTGCTGCAAGGGCGCATTGCAGGCTCACGTTGAACCTGTGCCACCCGGACCCAAGGGTCCTTCCGTGAGACTTTTCCAGCTCCGTGGTAGCTCAGAGTACATGGGCTTGGTTTCTGCATATGTAAGCCTAGGCACACAAATCTGCATCAGGCATCAAAATAAAAGTGGGTTGCTATTCCAAGGCACTACAGCTCCCAATGGAGAAAAGTGGAAGTGTTATGATTAAAGCCCTATTTCATGTCTCCAGGTTGCCTGCAGCAGAGCCTTCATCATCAAATTGTGTGTAAATGGAGGCTCTGTAAGATGCTGCATTTCAACAAAGCTCTAACAAGAGCCACTCAGGAGAAAAGTGCATTTCCTCCTAGTTTATTCCTTTGGATTCAGTTATGATAAGTTACAAGCCTATTCTAAGACAGATGCAGTGCGACAGCGGGGCAAGCCCGCAGCTCTGCGGTGCCTCCGCTACCACAGGAGCCGTGTGGAAGGTTTGGCAGTGCTGCATTATACATGAGAATATACATGAGAATATCAGCTTCCCTATGAATGGACTCCCACCGCCACGTGCTGCGAGGGATGAATTAGACATGATGAACACAACAAAGCCAAGGCAGCAGTATTTAGGACACTTGCCTGTCCCTATACTTAGAGGAGTTATCTGCATCCATTCCCTTATTAACTATCATGTCTTGATCACACTTGAACCCTCTTATTAAGGTGAATAGCAAAAATGGAAAAAATAAGATATTGTTGCTAAGCCTAGAGGAGGTATCTGCATCCATTCCCTTATTAACTAGCATATGTCTTGATCATACTTGAACCCTCTTACTAAGGTGAATAGCAAAAATAGAAAAAATAAGATATTGTTGCTAAGCCCAGTTCTTGGCCCCTGGGGTGCCTGGTTGTACAAGATGGTTACAGAATGTAAATGCAGCAATGAGCACTACAGAAATGCTTATGGATGAGGAAACGATACCATAAATTGTGTTATGCCAAGTGAGTCCTTATTTATAAAAAGACAAAAAGCTTCTTGGTGTCTAAGTAAGTGATGGAAAGCAGGAAATTGTTCACTGTACAAACGAGCGCAAAATATGATAAAAAAGAGCTGCAGGGCTTTCACGAAGAATAATGTAAGTGCCATTACCAGCACGGCACAAAGGACACGAGTGCATTCCCAGGAAGGAGCCACAGAGAACCTGTGCCATCTGTCTGGGAATCCGGGGGAGGTTCCACCTTGGCTGCTGCTTTTGGGTAGCTCTTTGGAAGATGCTGGAGCTCCTTATCCCAGGCAGGATCAAAGCCAGGTGCTGTGCGGACTAGGGCAGAAGCAACAACTGGGCAAGTCCCCATTTCCAAGCGGCAGCTCCTGCTCAGGGCACTGGCGAGGCACAGGAGGACAGGGCAGATGCTTCCCGGAGCCCCAGAGCGCAGCTCAGCGTCATCACCGGGCAAAACAGGGCTGAGACTCCGCACAAAAGGTGCCTGCTGTTTTTCCAACTCCTTTATTCTCCAGGAAAATGCAATCGTACGTCTGGAAATGCCATATCAATCCCTTATTCACCTCTCCACATTCCCCCCATGGGAATCATGCAGTCACTCCCGGGACAAGACCTTGGGAGAGGAACATTCAAGCGAAGTGCTATGCCAGGGAGGTAGATCCCGAGGCAAAAACCTGCCCTGAGCACCACCTTCCTGGATACATTAGAAAGCTCCAAGACTGAGAGCCAGTGTCCACACTGTCTGGACACCACAGGCTTAAAAACCCCAATTTGTTGAGAGCATCACGGTAAGTTGTCCAGATGTTGCCGCAGGTCCCACTCAGAGCTGCTCTGTGGCCCCAGTTGCTATCAAGATCCCTGGGCTGTCAGGAGAGCTGTTGGCACAGCTCTTCCATCCACACCACACTCAAGACACGTGTTATGGTGGCCTTATCTACACACCGCCACGGAATAGCTATTGTTTAGACACTGGAAGACACTTTTATATGGAGCAAATCTCCAAGAAAGAGACCAAGTCAAGTCCCTGTGAAAGACGAGCACCTCCGCACGCATCTGCAGTTCAGACACGTACACACACATCTAGCCAGCATCTCCGAGGATGCTGATGGGACTTGGAAATCAAATGTCCCTTAAAGGGTGCACTCCAGGGAAGTGCTGCAATTACAGAGCTACGCAGAGCACTCCAGAGCAGATGTAAACCTGGGACAGTGGGTAAGACACTACGTTTGCCAGGCTAAATATATTTGTTCTTTCTGACAGCGCTTTGAGAGGAGCCACTACAAAGACGGTATTAAGCATCACTGATTTCCCCCTATTGTGCTCTCCTAACCTCACCAACTTTGAGTTTGGGGCTAGAGCAGGGAGTAGTTTCTCTCTTTGCAATAGTAAAAAAAAGCCACATTTTCCTGACCTCTTATTTCATAGACTCTTACCCTTCATACTGCCAGTTGTGCCTTGGGAAAGGATGAGGAGCAGACGAATACCGAGGAATTTAGTACATTATTAGTATTTTTTTTTAACCTAAGGGCAAGGAACAAAACAAGTGAGCTAGGCGCTCTGAAGTACAGTGCTTAACTGCATCTCCTGATCTCGGCAACGAGCACTTTAAAGGCTGGTGCTACCGTTTGATACCTGCTGCTGCTAAGGGAATGCATAATGATAAAACCACCAGCTAAGCTCTTACATCATTTTACAATCAGGCATCTCAAAAACTGTTTATCTGATCAGCACCAAATTCTGTCAGAGCGTTGACATGTGCATTTCTAAATAATTTCAGTATGTCAACCTGAATAGACACACAGAATCAGAGAGTTAATTATCTTTGACAACTTTGCCAGCTAATTTCCTATTTATATGTACCAAACTAGGGGCCTCTTTTATCCTGCCTTGTCACAAAGAGTTTATCAATCAAATCAAGGCTTAAAATTGGCTGCCAAGGCGGTCTGCCATCCCAAAGGGGAGTTTATCTGTTTGAAATCTTCCCGACTACCTAATGACAGCAACATTGACATGAAACATAATAGGCATTGTTTTTCCTTGGTGCTTCTCACGCCCTCCCCCTTTCCCTTCGCCGCTCCAAGAGGACACGGGTTCTTCGGGATAACAGGGAGCGTCTCCTCTCCCGCGACGCCCTGATCCCTGCGCGCGGATGCGGCTGTCAGGACCTGAGCGGGGATGCACGGGCGCCGCCTCGGGATTCCCGCTGACAGGACCTGCCAGCCCTGGCTCCATCCCTGTCTCCGGCAATTCCGGCACGCCGGCTCAGGGCCGGAGCGCGGCCGCAGGAGCTGCCCGCGCTGCCGACAGGCATTACGCGCAGCAGCTCGGGCACGTGTTGTCACTGCTTTTCCATGACAGGCAGTTATGTTTTACTTTAATAGCCATATATCTTCTCTCAAGTTCCCTCGAACGGGGTGGAATTTTACAAGGATACCAAGAGGTTGTCACTTTGCCGTCGCCTGCCGCCGTTCTTCCCGATCGCGGCTGCTCTCCTGCCACGCTGCGCCAAACCACAGCCACAGCCCACGCAGAGGAGAGCCCACGAGGCGCGAGCCTTTCCCACGCGCTGCTGGGATTTTATGTTGTGTTGTGCATCACTAACCTCTCAAATCTCTTTACAAAGACTCCTCTTCCTCCTTCCTGCCTTTTATTCCCAGAGCTATCCGATGCCATTACATTCCTAAACACATTGCATTGAACAAGTTCATGTACCAAGCAGCCCAGGTAGCGCTCTGCCCCTTACAGCATGAGCTGTCCCAGTAGGCACAGAGTTCTGGAATGAAGTGCCTCATTCTAATGAGGTCTTAAAAGAAGATTTTTATCTTATTTTATTATCTATTACNGCCGCCGTTTTTCCCGATCGCGGCCGCTCTCCTGCCACGCTGCGCCAAACCGCAGCCACAGCCCACGCGGCGCGAGCCTTTCCCACGCGGTGCTGGGATTTTCCGTCGCGTTGTGCATCACTAACCTCTCAAATCTACACGCAACTATTTTCTCTCTTTACAAAGACTCCTCTTCCTCCTTCCCGCCTTTTACTCCCAGAGCTATCCGATGCCATTACATTCCTAAACACATTGCATTGAACAAGTGCATGTACCAAGCTGCCCAGGTAGCACTCTGGCCCTTACAGCATGAGCTGCCCCAGTAGGCACAGAGTTCTGGAATGAAGTGCCTCATTCTAATGAGGTCTTAAAAGAAGATTTTTATCTTATTTTATTATCTATTACCTAAAAAAAGAAGTGACAGGGGGAAGAATGACAGGCAGGTTCCTTGATGTCAATTGTCAGCGTTGCCTACTATGAATATCAGCTGCACACCAAAAATGAGCTACATCTGTCCACAACGAGCACTGTCAGCGCCTATGGATGGGTTCTACAGTGATATGTTAGTATTTTTGTTATATGGAGATCCAGTCCTGGCATTCAACAGACACTGATGACACGTGAGACAAAGAGGGATCAATGTCAAAAACCCTTTCAGGGCCCCACCAAGAGCAACACTGGCTCCAGACCAACAGGTAACAAGTATCCAGGCTATGCAGCGCGGCAGGCCAGGGCTATCGATGGGGACCAAACTCAACATTACCCATAGCTATAGGGTTTCCTCCTATCTACCCCTCCCTATCATGAGATTTTTGTACATGACAGGGCACAATGGCCCTCAAGATCAAGAACTACCCACACGCACCAAGGCAGATCAGTAGACACGGATGTCGCGCCTTCACGATACCTAGGAAAATCGATACTCATCAAGGCCCATCTGTATCAAAAAGGGTCAAGGTCGGGAGCAGCAGCACCTACTGAGAGCAACGTTGGCCCAGGATGAAAAGCTGTGAACGCCTGTCCAGAACGGGCAGCTGACAACATCAAAAATGGTCATCGCTTCAATGCAGCTCCTATGTTTGTGTATCACATTTCACACAGCCTCACAACATAAGGGTTATACCGGTTGCTTTCAGCTTTGTGCCTAACTTTTCCAAGCTGATCTTTTTGTTTCTTGTAACCAACAATGCACACGGAGGCTCACGTTTTCAAAGACACCAAACCGATGGTGCCCAGCCGATATGAGGAAATTGTTACGTCAATGGAAGCATCTCCACACTGGCGACATACACAATAAGAACTTTTCCACACTTTTGCCCTGGGAGAAAAACAGATGTTCATCCCACATTACTGCCCGTGTAAATTACTTAGTCAATGGAAAACACATCGTTGGTTCTGTAACCTAGCTATATTAAGATCTGGAAAACAGAATGTACACACTTCTGCCCTGCTCTATCTCAGGCCATAGACAAATATTTAGTTTGTAAAGTTTGTAATTTTCCAGAATGACAAGGACTGAAATGTTCTAGTAGACATCAACTGAAAAGGTTGTTTAGCCCTGTCATCTTGTTTGTCTGCCCTTAAGATTTGGAATTTTTTAAAGACACCTGAAAAAAACTAGTCATTTTAGCACCACTAAAACACCAGTTTGTACTCACATATAATATTGTGGCAGTCCAGAAATACTTACTTGAAATACTTGTCTCTTATTTGTTCTGGGACACACAAATAAACTTCTAATCTTCTTCTTGTTCCACGGAATAAATACTTCAGATCATAAAACCCAGTGTCTGCCGGATTGCTTTGATCTGCTTAAGCAAATCCCCATTCCAAGCTCCCACTGCCACGGAAAGGCACATTTTCGGTTGCAGCGTCTCAGGGCCAGGCGTACACAGAGACACGAATATTCAGATAGATTCCCTGGGTCCCGGGACGCTGCTGGTGACAGACTGCAGCAGAAAAACAGCTCCAGACACAGCTAAGGGAGTGATAGTGTGGGCTAACGCTGCACGCACAACAGCCATTACTTTTATTTTCCTGTCTCTGGAAGATGAATACTCAAAAATATTTTTAAATATGGAGTGAAATGACTGTGCCCAAGCCCTAGAGGACAATCCTTGGTGATTAATATTGATGTCTTGGTTGCCAGTTGTCCTGTTAGTGCTGTGAAGGGCTCTTTATAGCTCGTGAAGGATTGCTAAGGTTTCGCCGAATGCACACAAAACATGCTGGGCAGAAACCCTGCAAAGCAAAGTTCTTATCTTTCTACTGCATTAATAAAGCTGCTGTAGCAATAGTGCAAGGTCTCATACACCAGACAACCAATTCTCAGCAGGGAACTTACATAAAAAGCAGGAGATTACTTCTGGATGCTGCCTCTGCCGAGACTCCCAGCACGCTCCGTTCGGGACGCAGATGCTTATCCAGTAGAAGCTGGACAGAGATCAGCAATTCATTTCACATTAGCCGCTATTGAGCATCAGTCATTACCACCAGCACAGTCCAGACTCGAGGCAGTGACCTACAGGTGAAAGGTTGCAGCTTCCCAAGCCAGTAATCATTAAGTTTTGACACAGCCAATTATTCAAAAACAGTCACTCAAAGCTCAATTAAAATTTCGGTAACTTAACCTTTTCTTTGCTTCTCCTTCGCCTCCCACACATCCCGCTCCCCAGTCTAAATAAACTGAACACTTTGTCACTGCACTATATAATTCTGTATTCAAACTGTCAGGACCCACCACAGGCACCTCTGTCACTGTCTCTGCCAATCCCAGGGCACTCGCTCAGGCCTCCCCACAGTATTCCAGGACTCTCCCTGACAGACACTTTGATAACAGCACCAAGCACACGCGTCGAGGCTAATTCCTCCTGACAGCATTCACTCAACAAGCCAAAAACTAAAGAGAGACACGGGTTTGTTTTAGTTACCTCGCTTGTGTGGTAGATGTTATAATTAACTCTGTCTAATACTGAAAAGCTATTGTTAAGTTTCGTGGCCTTTGAAGATTCATATTTGTAGCAGCAAACCTCTCAAATGAACACATTTAGCAATGACTGCATTTTTCAGTGATTTTTTTAATGTTGCCAAACAGCAGCACTGAATATTTATAGAGCTCCTGTTAAAAAATTACACATAGCATGGCTTGTTTTTGCTTTGATCTAGAATTTATTGTCTACGGAGTGAAAAAAAAAAAAAAAAAAAACATAAAACAAAAAAGACAGCCCCCTCCCCACAGCCAGCTCCTCTCCCTCGTACATCTCCAGCGCCCGCTGACTGCTCACGACGTTGTCTAGAGACAGGTCATCCCAGATTCCAGGACAAATCTAATTAAATTAATGCAGCCTCCTGGACAACCCCGAATCATTATAGCTGCAGCCATTCTAGCATTTATCACCTTTACGCAGTCATCCATCAGGAACTAAATGCTTAGTCTCCTGCCTTCTCCAGGATGGATCCAGTTACCCTTTCTCTCTCCAGCAGCAGTAACTTAGTACGGGCACCTCCCAGCCTGACTCTCCAGCCTCCGCATCACCAGCAGCTTTGGGGCTGTGGGAGGGTAGTCCCCATTTTGCAGGAATGGGGGGCAGAAAGCAGACAATAAAGGGGTTTAAGCTCATGTTAGAATAGGTCTCTGCTTACAGTTGTTTAAGCCTGCATCTCTTTAGAGTCCTTGAGAAACTCCTATCAATGTGTAACTTGCAACACCTTATGTTTCACCTTTGAATTCAACCCAGCAGGAAACTTTCTAACAGGGTCATGGGTTTCTCGGATCTCCACAAATGCAGGTGGATAAAGCAAACCGTGGCCCAGGACGCACGCAGCTTTTCACACTGTGCTCCTTCCGACAGGCAGCCCCTACAGGAACAGCTCAGACTGACGGAAACAGCTAAATAATCCCGGACTCCGCGGCAGGTGGGAGGAGAGCAGCAGTCACGGCCCTCCCTGCTCCGCACCGCAGGCCTCACCGGACTGCAAGGCGGCAAAGCCACCCGCAACCGGCAGCTTGAGCTTTGTGATTTGGGGAAAAAAGAAGAAAACAAACGTGCTCTCTTGCAGCAGGAATTTCCTTCCCGTTAGCAGCTCCCTCCGTTTCATTCCCACTGCAAGGTCTGAGTCCTGCCCACCGCTGCTTTCACAGCTCTCATTGCCATTAGCTCTCCGGGCTACCTACGGATTTCAGGAGCAATCACCAGCCTGCCTTTGAGAGACGCCAGTGTGGCCTCCTAAACCTTTCACCATATTTTTTCCTACAGAGCTACTTAGAACGTAAAAATGAATGACACTTCTACAGCATCTTCATGTAACCAGTTATCTAAATTATCTTTCTTCTTTTATTATAACGATTTGTTGCTTAATCCTGAGATTGATTTTTACATGAAGACCTGTCACTATCCTTTTAGCAGAAAGTCCCATATGAGGTTTTGTTTTACTAATTATTGTAGTCCTCTAGACTCCCACAAGCACAGACAGACGAAATAAGAGCAAGGCCTGGGGACAGAGCTGGTCTTCTGCCACAGCTCCCATGTAGCTGAGATTCAGTCATTTTGATCACAAATGTGGCACTGCAGTTCAGGGTACCACAGTGCAATAATAAGTATCATGCCCACTTTTCCACTTAGAAACAGTTTTTGGGGGGAGTTATCTCTAACTCGCTCAAAAGTTGATGGAGAATTTGAAGAGAACATTAATGCCAAATAATAACAAAAAAAAATCTGCTCCTTTAAACTACAGGAGTATTGAGAAAAGTTAAGCAGTTTATGAAGCTTAAATTTTTATAACTGTTCTGCAGCACTGGTATAATACTTAAAGTTTTTCTTTTAATGCATATTTAAGTAAAATGCATAACAATACTTGTCTAAATTTGAGTTTACTCAAGAAACCAGAATATCTTGGAATTGTTCATCCGCTTTATCATGCAAATTTTTATTTATCCTACAAACATGGTTGGGGATAAATAATATGCATTTTTAAATCATATACTGTAAATATATGTTAAATGTTAAAGAGAATAAAGAGTGTGGATTAGGTTTTCCGGGCCAGTGTCAATTGAGAGGCTCCACTCCCTCCAATAACGGTTCTTCAGACAGAGCGGGGTCTCCAAGATACGACTGTGGTTTCTTCACTGATTATGGCCTGAGACAGAGCTGTTCACTATATCCTTCACTATCTCCTTTCTGGGAGCCGCTTACCGATATGTATTGCATTTAGTCTAAAAACGCTGACTTAAAACTTGGCGTTTTTAACAGGCCTTGGGCTCGGCAACAACTGGAGCAGCTGCCTCTGCTTCCCGGAGGTCACACAGGCTCGGGAATGGGGGAGACGACCGAGAAGAGATAGGGATGACTCCTGACAACCAGGAAATCCTCTGCCTGGAGTCTATGGATGACCAAGCTATAGCCTCTTGGCACTCAGCTGCAAAGAGCCCTACACAACACACAATACTATCTGAAGGTCTAATCTTAGCACTGAACCCCTTAGCATTACAACTGCAAACGTTACAATGCACTTCACCTAGTATTTAGTCTTTTCCCAACACGCTCACCACTGCACATTACTTACTGCCGTACACTGCTAACTGCTGGACAAGTCTGTCCTGCTGCTGCTGGCTCTCCTGCCCTCACCTTCGCACACAAAGGTGAAGTATCAGCTGGCTTCTAAGGGGTAGATTTTTGTCTATGGGATCTCACTGAAATCGGTGAATGCAGCTGCTTCTGTGCCAATTTGTGGCATCATTTCTTCCTGGACGTCCCCCTGCTTTGCATCAGATTACCCTTTTTGTCAACGTTTGTTAAATGACTCATCTTTTTACTTCTTTCCTTTCAATGTTTGAGCCGGGAGTTGCTGGGACTCTTTGTTACCTTTGGGTTTATTTACCCTTTTCTTTTTTCTTTTTTTAACAGTTATTAAAGATTTCTGTGGCTCTAGTCAACACCACATGCTTCCTCCAGTTACAAGCAGAGCTCCCTCCTGGAGTAATTCCTGGATAATGGGAAGTTTCTTTGTTTTATATCCCTAGCCAGTAAAGTCAAAGATTACAGAGGATTTACTGCACCAGCTGTCCAGTGGCTGGGAACTTTGTCGACAGCCTATAATGCTCGTGATGATAAAGATGAATTCAAGAGGAGTCTGTCAAGTTCCCTCTTTAAATCAATGATTATTTTGCCCAGTTGGTACTTCCTTCCCTTATAATGAAAATTGCAGGTCCCAGTCTAGCCTGGCCTTGTTTCACTGGCCTTCCTGGCAGATCAGGGCATCATTTTGCCCTTACCTATGTACTTTTCTTTTGTGGTTGTTGTTGTTGGAATGAATTAAAAGCAGTTCTGGTGAAACATTAGTGCCTGATGTTATCCAAATGTAAGGAACACTGACTACTTTCCTGACATTCAAAAGGGTAGTAAAGAGGTTGTTGATGCACCGGTTAATGACTGAGCTTCCTGGGCTCCAGGCAGCTTTTTAACATCCCTAATTTTAAACTAAAACCATTTGCCATCTATTTCTCTCAGTGAATCAAGAGACTAATGACATCTGTTTGACCTCCACTAAAATAATGTAGGTTTAAGCACAAGTAATGTAAGAAAATTTGTATGTGATTGAAAGCATAGCTGTGTATCCCATTTTCTTAATCCTAATACCATCAATTTAAAAAACCTAAATCTCATCAGTAGCTTTGTAACAGACACTTGNAGAGACTAATGACATCTGTTTGACCTCCACTAAAATATGTAGGTTTAAGCACAAGTAATGTAAGAAAATTTGTATGTGATTGAAAGCATAGCTGTGTATCCCATTTTCTTAATCCTAATACCATCAATTTAAAAAACCTAAATCTCATCAGTAGCTTTGTAACAGACACTTTGGGAAAACTGATCAAATCCATTTTGACTCTCCAAAATACAACTTCCTTTAGGAACTATTTTACACGCCAGCACCTCCTTCATATTCAAGCAGGCATTGTGTAACATGCCCTTTTAAAGGAAATACAAATGGGCTGCAGGTCCACCTTGGATTTTGCACCACTTGAGCGGCCAGGAACAAGCTCTACATCGCAGGAGCATGGGGCAGGACTGCGGGGACACAGCAAAGCCCAGCAGTGAGGAGGGCCCCAGAAGAGCCTTGGCCCGCCGTGGCAGCGCTCCCTGAGCAGAGTCTCCCTGCAGGGCTCCCTGCACAGCCCTCCGGCCCCGGGACACCATCCCTGCGGACACAGAGGCCTCCACCCGGCTCCCAAGGCATCCTGGAGCCAAGTTCAAAAGGGAGGGACCAAAGCCTGCCTACCCTGTATTCTTTCCTCTAACCTGTACTTTAGCCTCTACCCTAATGCCTTACCCATGCCTTAATGTCCCACTGCTACTAAGTACATTGAATTATTAACAAAGTTCATTATTAGAAGATCTTAATAAGCTCAGCCTACAAAATCCTTTCTCCTTGCTTTTTGTTCACTGTTCTTAAGCAGACCCCTCTGCCATCCCCTGCAAGTCATACGCCTGCCTTAGCACTTACACCTCAAGCCACTTCAAAAGGGTGTGTGTGATCCCATCCCTGCTGACCCAACAGAAGATCCCACAAATTATTTCAATGGAGCCCAGATTTCACCTCAAATCTGCTCGGACTGAGGACTACCAGCCCCAGGTAAGAATCTGACACATCTGCTCATCACAGCTGTATCTCAGGTCAAGATAGTTTAGCTATCAGCTTCCTTAAAGCACACGAGGAAAGACTCAAGGCTAGTCCATAGCTGGCTGCTGAAAACGACCTCAAGAAGCCACGCTGGGAAAAAGCCCCAAGTGCTTTCAAGACTCCCGCACTGAGAGCTCATCAAGAGCAGCAAAAAACGTGTAATGGAGATCATGTCAAAGCAGTGTGAATAAAAACTGTTATACGATCAGATAGTGTGCGGCGCAAACAAGGCACTACAGAAACATGGCAGCGAGGGGAAGGAATAACAATGCGTTTGTTCCTTGAAACAAAAATATCACAGTTATTTTGGGTAGGATTTTCAGCATCTAACATGAACAGTGGGCTCCTCTGGAAGTGTTCTCATACTGGCAAAGGAATAAAAAAAGAAATGAAATACAGAAAATAGCCTCTTGAAATGATAAGGGACAAACCTGATTGAAAACTGTGACACCCAGCAGTTTTCTTTAGCTGCTCTGACAGCTCGAGTGAGTCATCAGAATCCAAAACCAGAGAGAAAAGACCTTTTACTTTCTTTCCTTTCTTCCCTGGAATCATAACTGATGGAAGAGAACTGAGTATCAGGCAGGCTGAGGAGGGAAAGCCATTCAGACGTGGCGGGGATGCCATCAAAATGCACACCATACCCAAGAATAATGTGAAAAATCTGTATCCCTTCCTTCTAAAGAATGGGATTAAACAGAAAAATAGATACAAATTTCTTCTTTTGAACCAGCAGACAGGACTGACAGAGCTCTCTTGCACTGCATAAGTCATAGCAAATGCTGCCTGCTGTACAACTAAAATCCACTTCTAACTGTGCAGCATTCAAGACCAGATATCTAAAACCAGAGAGAGGAAAAAAAAAAAAAAAAAAGAGAGACTTCTTCCATATCTCTCTCCATTTAGAATAACTGCACATGAGAAAATACCCTTTTGCTTTTCCTGTGTCTCCAAAATCCCTACATGTATACATTGCTGGGACGAGAAGAAGTTCAGAATATGATGGAATCTGTTTCCAGGAGCTCTAAAACATACTCAGATTTGATCCCAACACTTTGCCTTTCATTTCCACCAATTACTTTTACAAGCAAAAGCTTGAGAAATGGAAGCTGAGGTGGTTCTCATGCTCCTTTAGTCATTGCTTGCTTCTCCACTCTCTTTCTCTGTCCCTTGCTTCTGGCACCCTCACAGTGCACATAAATACAGGCAAGATAGGAGGCACCTACAGCTTGAAAAGCCTCCACGGGCACCAGTGGGCCCTCCCCTGCCTGCTCCTATCTCTGGCTCAGCCTCGAGGTGCCCCTTTCACACGGGCTGCACCTGCAAGGTGAGACAACAAAGCAGGAGAGTCCAGGACAAAGTGGACATGTGAGACAGGGCCCTACCTGCAGGCAGCTCTGAACTTCCAGAGAGACGTTCGTGCGGCTGCTGGAACGAATGGTGCTACCCCGATCAGATGGAGTTGGTCAAGTGGTGCCTGGATCCAGATCATACAGATGGATGCGGTCTCTGTCCTGAGGATGGGGAAGAGAAAAAGCGCATAAGCAAAGACGGAAAGACAAGGATTTGAGTGCCATAAGACAAGGAGCGCAACCTTGGCGATGCAGGAAGCTGGGAAACGTGGATCTGGGCCACAAGACAACTTGGAAACGCAGATCTTTCGCGGGGGCTCACGTATCTCTGTGTCAGCGTTCACAACTCAAGTGCCTGGCAGAGGAACATCATAACTTCAGATGTGCTCTCAAAGTTGAAGTGTGGTAAGCTGATGTGCTACAGAAAACCGACACCATCAAGCACACAGTGTATTTATGGAAAAGTAGGATTCTTCACCTCCAAATCTACAGGCTTTACTCCCCATCTGGTAAACGCAGATCAAGAGCCAAAAGTAATGAAACCCAGATACCAAACTATGAGAGAAGCTGCATAAAGCAGTTCGGCACCTCGGAGAATTTAAAGCAGCTCAGGTATTTGGAAGAGCCTTGCAAGCAGCTTCTCACTAAGGCACTTCTAACTCGTTGCACTCTCTGAACCAGAGTGTTGCCTTTTTCACACCAATACCCAACAGCAGTGAAGAGCATTGCTCACCACGCAGAGGACCCGCCCCAACGGGACAGTGAAACCCGATTTCCAGGAACGTTTCAAATGGCATCCTCAGCTGCTCTGAGTCGGAAGAGTTCGACGGCTTCCAGGAGAGTCGCACTGATTTTTATCACCTAAGAATCTGACCTTTGTAACACAATATACACCAAGGAAATCCAGCATCATATCAGATAACTAGTTAACCAGCCCTTTGTTTTTCTCTCTGATATCCAGTCTCTTCAATTGCTGCAAGCAATTAAGTGCCCACCACTTGTTTGAACAACTAAACCAAAATAATTACAAATGCATGTTACACTACAACAATTGCATATTAACAAAGGCTTGGGGCCAATTAATCATTACATCGTCAATATCTAATTTGCATAAAGCTATTCTCTTTAAAGACTCCATGTTTGGGGTGACAGGGTTACCTCATCGATTATGTAAATTCCCCATCAAGCTTTACAGAAGCAGTCAAAGGAAATAAAAAGGCCTGTCTGTTTGCAGGAGAGTCAACAACCTACAGCGAGGAGCCAAGACAAAATTTGTTAAAAAAAAAAAAAAAAAAAAAAAAAAAAGAAAGAAAAGAAAAGAAAAGAAAAACAACAGTGTAGTCTTAAGTTTCAAGAGGCTGGACTGCAGGTCAGCCAGGGGAGCATAAAACTGCAAAACTCAAATTCAGAGCACGCCAGTTTACCAGGTGGATTGACTTCTATACAACCCTGTCACCAGGGTCCCAAGAAAGCAGAGGGCTCCAAAACGTTACCATCTTCTGCATTGCCTAGAGCCTCCTCAAAGAGGAGATACTTGGCTCTTCTGGAAAAGCCAAGTCCCACAAACACGCCTGACAGTAACTCCCGCCCACCAACAAAGCCATGACTTCCCAGTATGGCCTGGGAGATTCATTTTCCTGGAGGTTTTCTCTGGAGGAACACCGGCTTCTTAAAACCAGCAATTAGCTTCTTGAGTCATACAAAGAATTGTCACCCTTACTGTGGGCGATATTCCTAATTGCAATATTTTTCCACCCAGAAGCTTGCACAACTGGACCGCAAACACCTCCGGGCCGGAGCTCCGGCCGCGGCGGCTCGGCCGTGCCGGACGCGGCCCCGCTCCCAGCTCGGCTGCCGGGACAGGGCCCAAGGAGCCGGGGAACCCAACAGCAACGCAGCGAACAGACCCTTTCCTAGGAGAAAGGGGAGGCAAGAGGGCAGACTTATCCTACCCCAGGGTAATCCTCTGGGCCCAAGACAGGCAACCCTCAGCTGGAAGAGCCAGCGCTCCCTGCGGCCGTATGTTTTCCGCATCGTGGTGAGGCGCGGAACAAGATATAAAATAGCTAGTCCATGTGTACAGAGAAGAGACCAAATATTTGGAAATTCCAAATAGCAAGAGCCCAAGCTCAGACAGCCACCTAGCAGGGAAAGCAGGAGCCCTGCTATGGTCCGCACCGCACAGCGGCGCCAGCCGGCAGCGCGGGCGGCACTGCGACCCGCTCCACGCTGCGCTCTCCATCGGGGCCTCGGTGACACCGGCGCGGGGACGAGGGGAAGAGCTGGGAGTTTAAAGTGCAAGCTGCACTCTCTGCTCCAAAAAGCACACTGTGCTGATTCAAAAAAAACATTTTCAAAAATGCCTGTGGGTAAATTTGAGCTGCCCACAGCTCCCCAGGGGCAGTCGAACTTGCTGTCGAGCCATTTATGTGGATTTCAGTCAAATTCTAATTTTAGTGTTCATTAAACATTGGTAATTCCCAAGCCAATCCCTGCATCACCTAGTATACATAATACCTCTACAATATAGGTCATCCCAGCTTAGAAAACATATACAGACATCAAAGTGCAACCATTTCATTATAAGTATTAACTTTATAAATAATTATGAACTTCATAATTCTTTACAAGATGCTGTATAATCACAAATGTTTAAAAAACATTACAACAGGCAGAGGGATGGGTGGGTGTGGTATACGCCTAACATATATGTGTGTATATATATGTATAATCCCCACACACGGACACATATTAGGGAGAAAGACCGGACTCTGTATGCACATCTCCCCTCACCACGTCCAGCAAGGGCACCAGGAGGCTGTCCCTCTAACAAAACGCAGCACTCACTTTGCACGTCACAGAAGATATTTTCAAGTATTTTTCAGATGCTCTAATTGAGGTGTAGAGAGACCGGTGCTTCAGCAGCTGCCCTGGAGTTTGAAAAGGGGATCACTCCCTGTCTCTGCTGAAGTGAAGCAGAAAGGCAATACTTCAGCTCTGTGCTGGATGATGCCAGAACTTGTAGAACAACTAGAGATGGACAATTACAAGGGACCAGAAAGGTCTGACACAAAGCAAGAAGGAAGTTACAAAACCGTGAGTATGGACTGTACTGCAGTGCACTCTGCAAAGGATGCACTTCCCAAAGGACAAGGATATTCTTTACCATGCAAATCCCAAAGTCCAAAGAAACTGGCTCTGCGAGCTTCCTAGAGGCTACATTATACAGCTCCAAACAAGATACCTTCACCTGCAAACTCAATGCACACAGGAGGAATTTCCCCAGATTAAGCATTTGGTTTTGTTGCCGTAGACAGAACACAACGATGCTTTTGCAAGTACCCGTGGCAAAGGGGAGGCTGTGTCAAAGAAAACCGTCTTTCTCAGAAAGGAGATGTTCAGTAAAAGCCTTGTTTTTCTGCCGTCAGATCTCAGACTACAGCATAAAAAAACAAAGGAGCAGAAATGTTTTAGGCTGGAACGTGCAATGCAAAGTAGTCTGGTCCAAGACCTTCAAGCGTTCATCAAAGGTAAAGCAGCTGCATGGAGACGTAAGCTCTTGGGTAAGTTCTCACAGGCACAGAAAGACAGGCAGCCACTTCTGGAGATCCTTTAGCTGCCTTTTTACTTCTGAAAGCGAAAGCTTTCCAGATCAGACCGAGGATAGCCTTGACACAGAGATGACAAGAAGCCACCCGGGGTTCTAATCCTATTTCAGCTGCGAATATCTCATGATAGCCCTTTCCTTCCACGGTGGCTTTCTCCAATATAAAAATGGGATCACTTTCTACAGCACAATGAAGCTTAAAGGCCTGCAAAGTGCCTTGAGATCCTCAAGAGATAGCCACAGACCACAGAGCATAAGCGAGCCATTTATTATTAAACACTGTGATCCTATCAGAAGCGTGGACATCTCAGGTGAACTTCAGAGAATTACAAAGACGCTATCGCGAAGCCAGACAGCGGTTGAGTGGGAACAAACACATCTCAGAGCAATAATTAAAGCTGGCCCTTCCTTGACAGCTTGGAAGGTGGCCCTAAGAGCCAGGTGCCAGCGCAGCACCAGCCGCAGCACCCACTGCGCCGAGGCAGCCCCACGCATTGCACCGCGGTCCCCACGCGCCGCTCCGAGCTGCTCCGCGCTGGGGCTGCCGATAAATGTGCAGGGCTCGAGCCCCGCTCTCCTCTTCAGGTGGCCCCGGAGAAGCCTCTCCAAAATAACGCTGCCTATGAAGCAATCGTTGTTTCCTCTGCACAGCATCTGCCGCTCATCTAATAGTAGCACATTAAATACACACCTTTGCACAGCATTAATGTGAGAAAGTGGATTGCTCGCATTTTAACAGCTCCACAGCGAATGTTGTTTATGTGCTGTTTATGTGTATTTTGCTCGGAAACGTAAAAACCGTGTCCTATTCAAAGGACGTGGCTGAGAAAAAAATAAAGGAAGAAGTTACAGATCAAGGATGTGCCCTTTCCATTCAAAAACTTCTGCAGTGAGAAGCCCTCCTGCAGAAAGGCTGGAGTTCCTCATCGCAAACACCTTCGCATCATCTAGAAACAGCCCCAGGCCGCGGCTCCAGCCCTTCCTCCGAGGGCCTGGGGCTCCGGCAGCCTCGTGGGTCTGTGGCGGGTCAGGGCCGACCCCTCCTGCTCCGCGCGGCTCCCAGCCCTTCTCCAGCCTTAGCAGGAAAGTGCAGAGGGATTGATTATTTGGGATGGGATTTCAGCCCCTCGCACTCCTTGCTAGGTCACATGCCGTGGTTTATTTATATCTACTTCAGTCGTCCTAAGGACAAGCGGAAATTTGTCAGTCCCCATCCTAGGGCAGTCAGGCAGGAGCAAGAACAGAGGCAAATGGAAAGGACGTTTTTTGGTTTCTTTCTGTCTTGGTCCCTATTTGTCCTGAATCCTGGTACTTTAGCGTAGTTATTGGGTAAACCAATCCTGTCACATGCACTAGGAGGAAGAATTTAAACAGAAAATTGTGACTGATACGGAGAACGTCACTGATTAGATCAAAAAGAGGCAACAAGGAAAGAAGGATCCAATGGGTAAAATGTGGCTCCAAGAAGCAAAAGCAGCTACTTATAGAGACTTGGGTAAGTATAAATAAAATTGATAACAAACAGAGGAGAGATGAAAAGAGTTGAAAAATTTGGATATAAACGAGAAAACAAGAGATGAATGAAAAATGAAAATAAAAAATAAAAAAAAAAAACAAAGAAAACAAGAAGCAGAAAAAAGTATAAGGAAAATGCTACAGTCAGTAGAATTATTAGCAGTGAGAATTCATTTTCAGTATGAACTGGCCTCCTAAGAATGAAGGAGGAAGATGCTGAAAAAAAGCAGATACGGTCACCAAGCTTGGTTCAAGGCTGCAAGATGCACAACACATGCAAAACAACAGGTACGTACCAAATATCACCTGAAAATAGGGGGAAAAAAGCAATACAGGTTAGCACGCGTTGAAGTGTCACCTTCCCCAGAAGAAGGGGACCTGCTCACTTTCAGCAGGTCCAAGTTACAAGATCCACCTCGTGCAGCTGATGGGCTCTGGGTCTCTGCGCTGCAAGCACGAGCTCAGCGGGAGCTGCTGGCAGGTGAACGCTGCCTTCCAAGGGCTCAGGTTTGGGGTCCGGGCACACGGAATTCCCCTAGGACACTCCGGCACTTCAGTTAGACCCGGATGATACCTCACCTGGAACCAAAATGTGTGATTCTAAAAACCACAAACCCAGCAAGCCCAAGGGGAAACAAGATACTTCATTTAGTCTTTCCAATGGAGGATGAATATTTGAGGGAAATAATCAAAATTCCTCTCAGAAAATTCTTTAAATCATATATTCTATATAAAAAAAAAAAAAAAAAGTGCCAGAATGTTCCAGCTGTAATTGCATGCCTAGCGGGATGCTGCCTGCGCTTGCCTAGTCCGTATCCATTCTCAGCTGCACAAAACCACAGTGAATTGCACTAACACTGACAAACATTCATTTTGGCAGTTCCAAAATGCATCATCTTGACTCGCGCAAGACTCTGCTGGGGCAGCTTCGCGGGGGACTCGTATTCCCTCTCTCAGCTGATAGGGAAATTATGCACTTTTTCCTTTCTCTCTCTGAAAACTCGGATGTGGAAGCCACAGGTTTAATTCCCATCTCTACAAGAGTCCCACAGAGTCCCACACAGTGCCTCTTTGCCTCTCTTGGGTTAGGGTCGGCCAGAAACCCCTCTCTACTACCAAGGAAGCCCCTCTGCCCAATGGAGAGCAGGCACAGACACACAGTGCATAAAACTGGACTGCATTTTTCCAGCGAACTAGTACAGACTGCTACAAAATGAGTGTGAAACGCTCTAATACTGGAACCATATTCTCCCTCATCCCTGTAATGCAAAGTCAAGATACTTAAGATATGATTCTTACCTTGAGAACACAAAAATCACAAAAGATCTTTATAAAAATAAGCACACAACCTTAATTGCCAAAGCTAAGAAAAGACCCCAAACACAGTCCTCCTGTACTCACTCACATGGTCTCACTCCCAACAAAA
>VWPW01020817.1:0-35517 GCA_013389825.1 Crypturellus undulatus
AATCAAGCTAGCAGGCAATCTCAGGGGTATCTGACTGGAATATAGAATATAAGTGTAAAACCTTCTAATAATGATGCTTCTCATTCAGCTTTTTAAGGAATACATGGTGAAGTTTCAGGTGTCCAAATAGATATGTACATTTTTAGTATTAACTGACATGAGCAGCCTTACTGATGACCCCCTGAAGGGTTAGGGCCATAATATTGCATGATTATTTAAAGCTATGTTGTAAATAAAGCCCAGCTTATAGCCCAGTCCTGCGAAATGCTCCATGCCCTCCATAATGACTACAGGAATGTCACAGGAAAATCAGGGTCTTCCATGTCCCAGTGCAACTGAAGTCGTGTTAAGAAAATGAGTCTCTCCATTTGTAGACAATATATATCTGTATAAATCTTTCTGAACTAAAATATATTTTTCTCCACTCTCGAATAATCCAGTGCCACAAGTTAGAAGAGACAGATGCTGGGTAAGAAAATCATGTGCAAATTAGCAATAGAATGTGAATTTGTCATAGCATATTTTATTAGATGAGATTCCAGGACATACATCTGATTTGAATACGTTGTTATACTATATAATAGTGAATTAATTATTAGAGAAAATAATTCATTTCATTCCTCCCCTCAAAAAAAAAAAAAGGATATTTAATTTTAGCCTTCTAAATGCCTGTGGCATTTGTTTTGCAGTTATATCATCCTGTACGTGTTCTGAAGATTGCTACTTCAGGTGACATAAAACTGATGGGCATAGATCACTGACAATTTTCTTTTTTTAATCTGGTACCAGAACTGGATTTCATGTAATCCTTTTTGCTCAGCTTTCCTACCGACACTGGAGTTAGACCAGGTTTTGCACTAGGTAATTTTCGTAATTCTGATGTTATTATGAGGTGCCTTCTCATCCAGGGAAAGATACAATACCTATAGCAGACAGTGTATCCTGCAGTTCAGCTGATTTATCTTTGATCTATCAGGCTATTAATAAAATATATTAAGTATCTCATGTCTTAGAGGAAGTGCTATAAATATTGCAAAGACTAAGTGGATAGTATTGATGTAGTTTAAACATGCGTTGGTATATCTACTATTAAAAGCTCTTAACAAATGCATATATTTCCAGATATGTCTCAGTGTCTCATATTACTGATATTAAAAGCAAAAAGATGTAGATTATTCAATACATAATGTCATTAAAGTGTATTTTGTTAAAATAAAAATCCTCTCTTTAAAATACACACACATATACTTTAAACCTCCCAAGGTGAGGATATTTATTGACATACAGATATCCTGTGGGCCAAGGAAATGCAATTTGTACCATGAACCCTGCGCCACGGAAGCAAGTTAAAGCAGAATCTATCGCTATATAGGAATATATATATCTCACTATATATGAATACAGCTCTCTAACGCCGGCTCCATCCCCCGGGGCTGGTGTTACCACTCGGCTCCATCACTGCAGCATCACCCATAACGCAGAGACGAGGGATGCTGCATTCCTGCAGATCCAGCCTGCCCGCACCAGCTCGCTTTCTGCTTCGCGAATAGAACGAGTTACTCTTAACTGCTTTTACCTTGATTGTGTGCCTGATGTTTGTGCCTAATGTGTTTAAGGTGTGAAAGTGTTTGTGCCTAATGCTCGAGGGCTCCCCTGAGTGCTTGCACATAGCTGTATCTTAGGTTGTTTGGGACCAGATGGACGATGTTAACACACGAGGTGAAACTGGTGCCAATTTAAAGGCATGCTCAGGTGTGTCAGTACTTACTGAGGAGTTTAGGTCACAGACAATGTCACTATGCAGGCACGGTCCTTAGTAAGATACATAAGGGAGGAAAAAAAAAACGAAATACTTGGCCGTCATACTGCAGAGGAGGCCAGCGTTGCTCCCTGGTAACACTCTAGGCAATTACTACGAGATGCAGAAACGTGCGTTCAAATTTACCCTGGAGGAGGCGGGGGCGACCGTTGGCCCCGCCCCTCCGCCGACCGTTAACCGCCCACGCATTCAAATCGCAACGGCCGCCCGGGCGGCCCCACCTACCCTCCGCCGCGGCGCTACGTCCTCCCTCCTTCCCTTTCCCCCTCCTTCTCGCGGGCGGTGCCGGCAGCGTCGCCCGCCCCGCGCCGTCCCCCTGCCGCCGCCCAGGCCGGGGAGCCCCCGCGCCCCGCGCTCCGTCTCGTCGCCGCCGTCGCCGCGCCATGTTGCCGCTGCAGGAGCTGCTGCGGCGCTGGGCGCTGCCCGCCGCCGCCTGCGAGGGCGGCCGCGACGCGGACTCGCGCTACGCCAGCCTCTTCAGGAAGCTGGACCTCAACGAGGATGGCCGCGTGGACATCGCCGAGCTGCACACGGGGCTGCGCGCCATGGGCATCCCCCTGGGCAAGGAGGCCGAGGAGGTAGGGGCGACACCCGGGTCGCGCTGCGCAGGGGGACGGCGACTGTGGGGCTCTTAGGGCCGGTAACGCGCCTCCTCTCCTCGGGAGAATCCAGCTTTTCCTTCCCGGTTCGACGTGCCTGCCCTGGGCGTGGGCTCTACGGAGGCGCCCTAAGGCTGTAAACGAAGTATCCGAAGTAAAAAACGTTATAAATAGGGTGGTAACGGCGCTGCCAAGTGGGTTTGGCCCTGTGCATTCATCATGTGTCAGCGCTGGCCTTTCCCTGATTCTGATATTTGATAGCGTGTTCCTGCAGCAGTGTAACAAAGCATGGGAACTTGAGGTCAGGGTAAATCAAGATTTGTGGGGGGCAACAGGTGAGAAAATCTTGTCTTTAGCCTAAATAGTAGTAGGTTGCAAAAGCAGAATCGTTTAAAGAAGAAAGACCCATGAAATGATCGCTCTGCCCCTGTGCAGTGCTTGATATGAAAAACCCTTCTACTCTAAAAATCCAATGTTTTGTAGTAGTGAACGTTATGTCACAGGCCAGAAAGAGCTCTCATTCCAGGTCCCAGATGCCCCTAATGTGATCGGACTTAACAGTTTTCTCTGTGATGTTTTCCAGAGTTGTAGCTTGGGGAGTTGGTAGAACTTGAGTTGCCAAGTGTTGCTGGTGTTGCACAGGAGTTGTACAGCTGTTCAGCCACAGTGCTGACTTATGCTGGAAGTCTGATCTGCAGCTAGGAAGTGTTCTCCAGTTGGCTTTCGATCCCTATCAGCGAGAATACAAAAACTTAATGCGTGATTCTATAGGTNAAGAAAGACGCATGAAGTGATCGCTCTGCCTCTGTGCAGTGCTTGTTATGAGAAACCCTTCTACTTTAAAAATCTAACGTTTTGTAATAGTGAACATTATGTCACAGGCCAGGTAGAGCTCTCTCACTCCTGGTCCCAGGTGCCCCTAATGTCATCGGACTTAACAGTTTTCCCTGCGATGTTTTCAAGAGTTGTAGCTTGGGGAGTTGGTAGAACTTGAGTTGCCAAGTGTTGCTGGTGTTGCACAGGAGTTGTATTCAGCCGCAGTGCTGACTTATGCTGGAAGTCTGATCTGCAGCTAGGAAGTGTTCTCCAGTTGGCTTTCGATCCCTATCAGCGAGAATACAAAAACTTAATGCGTGATTCTATAGGTAAAACCCTTTGTGTAGTAAGGCAAGATCAGGCTGAAAAGGCAGCTTTTAGTTTATTTATTAGATGCTGATGGCTGAAGCTGCCATGTTTTTCAATAGACTCAACTAGTTTAAAAAGTTCCTCTGCTTTCTACTTGTTGTCTTCCATCAGTAATTGGGAGGGTTTTGTGTCTTGGGTGTTGAATGAGACTTGTATGAATGAAAGTGCTAAGCAAGCTTTCACTTCAATATTATTTCTGTTCAAAATAATCTTTGCAATGAGCATGTTTCTTAATTTTTGCCTTGTAAAGGGGAGGTGGTCTGATCTGTTCATTTATACATGAGAGCTGTCATAGTAAGTACATGCTAGTGGTACGCTTCAGTCCTCCTTGTGTATGCATTGTTGAAAACCTGCTGTACCAGTCTAACAAATTTGGCTTTTCTATCGAACAACAGAGGAGGTGGTGACCAATTTTCTGACATTTAGTAGGAATGGTTCTCGAACACAATTCCCAGAAGGACTGGTGACACAAAATGGCATATGTTAAGTTTCAAGTTGCTTAGGATCAAGTCCTAGGTTGTTCTGTCTTTCTCCTGTTCAGTGTGGTGCTTTCCATTCAAAGTGCAGATCCAAATAATTTGTCAAATTCTTTCTAGTTGCTACAAGATAAAACTAGATTTGCAACCCATGTAATGAGTTAAGGTAAGCTAGACTTGTGCGGTTGCAATGGGAGCAGGAACTGGGCGCCTTAGCTGCTTAACAACCACGGGCCAAACAAAATAAACCATGAATCATGTCACAAGCTTGAGAGGGGTGCAAGAGTTGCTGGAGTGCACTGAAATATCTGTGTCCACAGTTTTAAATTTAACAGCGTACACAGCTTGAGCTAGAAATGACTTGTGTTATGAGAGTGCCTCAGCAAGACATGTCTCCAGCTTCTTTTCTGTTTTTATGTAGCGAATCTGCTTTCTGTATTCTTCCTGTGTCTTGAAACTGTCTTTTCCCACTCATTTCTCTTGAAGGTCTAGGCTCACGTTGCAGATGAGTCTGTAAATTGTATTCAGGCTAGTGCTTTTCTGGGAAGGGGAGAGGAAAGACCAACAAATCTAATACAATGAAATTCCTTTGTAGTATTTGTTTAAAAGGTCAAAATCATTAATAAAATTAGTGATTGTGCCTGTGTGCTTTCTTTGTTTCTGTGAGGCAGAAATAGTCTTATTTCAGGACTAGAGTTTCAGGCTTTTAAGGGTGTCTCAGATATAGGTCTGGATTAGGTTTCCAGAATGCCTATGTGGCCCTGGATTGCGCTGCATGAAATGAGAATGCACCCAGGAGTGTGGGTCACTGTACAGTACTTCGGGAGAGCACTGCTACTCTGTGGTTGTTGGTGAAGGCCCATGTGAACATTACTACTTTGTTTCCCTGCAAAATCATCACCTTTAAGCTTAATGTTGGTGTATATTAGAGTTAATTTTCTCTCTTCTGAAGTAGCATGTAATTCCTCTCTAAAATACGTATAGCTTCTTTGAAGGATACTAAGCTGCTTTCCATTTGAGTAATAGTCATGGCACGTTCTTCTTTCCTCTCCTTTTACATGCTTTCTTGGCAGTTTTACTAGGGCTGAATGTATGATAAAATGCTGCCAGCTGAAATAAGGTGGTCGGGAGAAGAATTGGTGTGCATTGGGGTGAACTGATGTGATAAATGTTGGGAGTAGGTTGAATGTCCTTCTTAAAGTGTATATATATTTTTCACATGGAACAGCATCACAGCAGAAGGTGATGGGAGTCTTTTAACTTGATCTGCCTCCGGTCAGTGTTTGACAGACAAAAGTAAACCATTGAGAAGTCTGAAATGTGTTTTGTGAAGGCTGCCAGCATGACTCCTGTTTTATATTGTAGTATATTATGTGCTAGGAAGAGATAACTTTTGAAACTTCACAAAAGATTCTTGGCCTAATATGTCAAGATGGACAAAGAAGGAATTCAGTGTGGTGACAATATCAAAGGAATCGCTGCAAACAACGTTTACAGCCAATGTGCAGTCTGAGCTTTGAGCAATGGAGCTGTCCTGTGGAGATGCAAACTAGGTGCTGGGATCGGATCTCAAGTGATCTCATCCTGTGTCTTCAGAATGCTGCGAGTCTTTGAGACTAGAGCACCATAAATGGTGCGAGTGGTTATATGAAGTACTATTTCTGTTCGCCCATTCCTCCTGTTGCAATCAATCCCTACATAAAATCTGTGGGAGGTGATCACGAAACTTCAACCATCAGTCTGCAGAAGGAACAGCCTGGCATTCGTGTACTGTTTATATGTTGAGTTTGGGCATTTGGAGTAGAAAGATGTTATTCAAATGAATAACCGCATTTGAGGAACAACCTAAACATTTTATTTGGACTGACTTTGTATCAGATTTTGATGTAAGCAGTTTGGTGGTTACTATCTACTTTAAGACATTTTTAAATGAAGAAACAATGTGATGAGACGCCCCTGTGTAAATAGACTAAAATCATAGCATGGTTTGTTTAATCAACTCTGTTTATGAAAATTTCAGTCTAGCTAGGTCTAAAAGTATTCAGAACACTTGAAGGGTGTTACTGCGTTGAAAACAAAGAAGGATTTGGGAGTTCTGTCAAACCTGAGCTCTGTGTTGCCTTGCAGTACTGGGTCTGTCACATGAGAGGAGATGTGAGAGTAGGGCCGGGCAGCTTGCTTCCTTCTGTGCGAGCACAGCTCTGTAGGGTTTTCAAGACCGGAGCTCGCCATAGCTGTTGGTAGTCAGTAGGGCATTTCCCTTTGCAGATACTTCTTCAGGGACTGAGCTGTATATCTTTTTTTTTCATGTTTTATTATGATTTTTGCATTTCTTGCATCCCATAACTTCCCTTAATGTAAGACATGGCAAAGCTAGAGGCTAGCAGAGCAAATCAACTGAGGTCTCTTCATTATACTGTAGTTTGGCTAAAAACCTTTTGAAAGGAGCAGTTCTTTCAGCAACATCTTTGGTAAAGGAGTTAAGGGCAGGTTTTTGACGTACAATATCTACACTTGGGAATCATACTATACGTGTTATAATTTGTTAGGTAGCTGTTAGCCTAGAAAATAATGATAGAAATAACAGTTATTTCAGTGTTGTATACTTCTGTACTTATAATCTTTCTTGTGCTTGCTGCAATTCTTCATATGAAGTTTTTTTCTTCCCCCCCTTTAATAGTATATCAAAACCGGTACAATAGACTTAGACTAGATAGGCATCCAGTTTTTAACAAAACAAATTGTCATGTCACATGAATGTTGAAAGCTGACACCACATGTGCTTTTCAGGTCATAATGGTTGCTTAATGTCTGATGTGGATAACTTAATTGTGAAATTAATTGTAAATGAATCATGTCAACTCATTACATGATTGTAATGGCTTTAACTGGCATGTCCTCAAGTCTCCATATGAAGGAGAAGGATGAATGTAAAATGTTTTCATAATGTTTTTAACATTCAGTGAAGCAAAATACATATATTTCAATGCTGAGATGTGCAAAAGGGTTTTTGAGCAGTGGCAGTGTGCAGTTAATGATTGCAATTCTACAAACAACAAGAATACTAGGCACCAAATTTGGGAACCTGAAACCCCTCCAGCCCTGGAAGGTATCTTCTTCCTCGCCTACTGAAAAGCCTTGCAAAAACACCATGTTGAGCTGGTAGTATGTTCATCCTAGCACATCCTAGGTAAGCTGATCATTCTTTTAAGGCAAGTTTGGGTGGAGGTGCCCCTCTAATAGAACAGCCCTTCCTTAAAAGTCAGGAGTTACCTGTCTAACTTACAGGGAATGATGAATGAAGGTTTGAAGGATAGTTTGTGTCTCCTGTTTATGCTGTTTGAAATTCCTGGAATCTGTAAGCTTCTAATTCATAGTTTAGAGTTGAGGGAGCTTATCCAGGTCCTGAAGGAGCAGCTTCTGCAAGGCGTGCTGATGAGGCTCCTTTGATAGAGATTCTGCCTCCTGAAAGGAGGCAGTGGAGGTACTGCTGTGAGCCCTTTCTTGCTGTAAGAAAGAGTAATGCTAAGGGCAAGGAAAAGGTCCCAGCTGGGCTACCCAGCTGGTAGTAACATCTCTGTTGATATACCTGGCTCTCTTAACTTCTGTCTATGACAGATGGCATGTGTATAAATGTTGGAAGTCTCCTTTAGGAGGGAAGGAAATAAATCTGAATGCAATGTGTAGATAATCTGGGAGGTAAGGAGAGGTTGTGCAAATGCCTCTTCTATTCACAATGGAGCTTTGTGTGGAAATGCTTGAGCTTGAGTAGCAGCCTGTTCTGTTAGTGTGTGATGTGCACTCCCAGATTGGAATAACTGCTACAGACATAACCTCAAGCCATTTCACTCTGGGTTGGATTTATCTCTTGGCTGGTTTAGTGTGACAAGATGGATTTAGTTGTCTACTGACTTGTGGGTTTCAGTTTTATCATTGTTATGATGAAAAAAAATTGTATCTTGCCAGAAATGGATAAGAACCACATTTAGCTTTTGTGTTGGAGGGTATCGGCCTGATAGAGGTGGGTTGCATATATNCTGACTTGTAGATTTCAGTTTTATCGTTGTTATGATGAATAAATTTGTATCTTGCTAGAAATGGATAGGATAAGAACCACATTTAGCTTTTGTGTTGGAGGGTATCGGCCTGATAGAGGTGGGTTGCATATATTTGAACAGTGACTGAATCTGTCTTTCAGTAAGTTTAAAGTTTAGATTGCAGGTCTATGTGTATGAGTATGTTACCCTTTTGGAGCGAAAGGGAGGAATAGAAAAAAGGGAAAAGAGAAGGGAGTGACATGATGGCTTTTTTTTGTAACGCTCATTTTTTAAAAAAAATGTGGCATTTCTGAATGTCTGTAAAGATGAGGCTATGAGTATTTGCAACTGTGNTTGTACATAACACTCCTCATTTTTAAAAAAAATGTGGCATTTCTGAAAGTCTCTAAAGATGAGGCTATGTGGTATTAGCAACTGTGTCCTGTAGAGCTTTAGTTATAGATGATATCAGTAAGTTACTGATTGCAGCAATTACAAGTCTTAGTGTTGTTCCTTTTTACTTTGATCCTGTAATATAACATGATGGAGAACTAGACATGCCTAGTGACTTCTTAATGGACCTCTTCCTTTTAAGCGTTCTTCAAATTGTAGTAATTAGCTGAAACAGTGATTTGCTTTGAATTTAGCAGTCCTACCTTTCACACACAGTTAGATTTCATAATTAGAAGAGTGTGACATGCAGTAAAAATACTGCTTGTAAGTAATATATAATAAGCTGTGTGGAACTTAAACTTCTGAATAAAAAGCATGAAGTTTTCCAGTTCTCTATGTTGTAGTTATGAAGGTGTAAAAATTCATAACATCACTGCAGAGTAATTAATAATTCTGCAGGCTACTTATAGGGGTCAGAGTTTTTGGATTTATGTAAAACTAGCTTGTAACTTTCCTGGCTTTTGTCTAAATATCTGGTTGAGCCTTACACAGCTAAATTCAAAAAATAGAGGTAGGAAAGGACTACTGGAACAAGCAGTTCACCACTGTAGCAATTTTTTAAACAAGATATTTTTGCAATGAAACTTTTCTTGGTCTACCTGTGGCATTTCCAATTGGAGCTGTTTTGCACTGCAGAGCTGTAAAAGTGGCTGGCTTAAACTGTGCAACAGAAATGAACAAAAGTAGCAGCATTTGTTAAAAACAAAGTGTATATTGGGGGAAAGCAGTGTGTGCCATGGCAGTAATAGTTCAGCACAGGAACATTTCTAGCCAGAATGTGGGAAGCGCAATAGCATTAAAAGGAAGATCATATAAATTCTGCCTTCCTAGTTCTGTGAGTAATTAGTGGTTCTTGGTACAGTCACCTTATCAATATCAGGTTGCTTATCGTTATTGCTTTGGTTTAAAGTTTTCAGGCAATGAAAAAAATTGCATGCCTTGGAAAAATGTTTTTCTCTTCGGAGTTGAGTCTGTATAAAGGTGTGGTCATCCCGTGTATATTTTATGACGAGAACTGGCAGGTTATGTGCCGAGCACATTAAACATCTTGGTTACCGAGAGCTTGGAAGCCCAGGCTAGAATCTGATTTGGGTCCTGCCCTATTGGAAGGGTGCTTATGCTAAAATGTGTCTAAATCTCCATTAGAAAAATTGGTGAACAAGGAGACAGCAGAGGGACAAATTGTTACAGCAGTATAAAATCTGGTATATTGCAGGAAAATTAACACAGAACAGCAGAGTGATTTCATAATAAAATGAAGTGGAGATTGTCAAATATGAGAACAGGTTGCTCAGAGGCTGAGGAATTTCAATCCTTGAGGCTGTTAAGTACTCCACTGGACGGGACTGTTAAGAGCCTGGTCTAATTAGAGCTGCATTAAGCGATGGTTTGGGCTAGGTGAGTAGCAGAGGTCCCTTCCAACCTGTATGTTGCTCTGAAAGGTGGCAGGCTTTGGCAGCTACTGCTTCTTTTGGGCTCTCTGCAGGTTCAAGGGAGTCTGTCAGTCTTCCTATCAGTTATGTCCATGGAAAATATAACCCCTCAGAGGCAGTTTCTGCCATCCAAGTGGAAGGCAAAATCCTTTGAGTGTTCCTGTGTATTTCACAAACCTACCAATTACTGGTTTTAATCTGAAGCTTTAACACCTGAGCAAATAGTACTTTTTATATAGCATTTGATGAACTTTTAGATTCATATGTGAGAATGTGATAAAAAATGAATGTACCTGCTAAGGATACGTGTGCCTTTTTGTTCCCTATCACTTGTGTTCGGCAGCACTGAGAGTGATGGAGGCAGATTGAAGTTTGCAAAGTAACTACAAACAAAAGTGGGGGATGGAGAATAGGTTTGTGCTTGTCCTTTTCCAACTCCTGCCATATAAATAAATCCTCTTATTTGGCAGGTAAAATGAAACATGCCCCCCTCACATGCTAATTGCCCACTCTCTAAACCTCTCAGGAATTTCTGTTTTATTTGGCTCACATCATGCACAGCAACAGAGATTTTGTAATTGGAATTTAGTTGATGTTTCGTGGTACCTGAGAGCCAGAACAACACTTTCCTTGTTCTGTATTTTTGTCTGGGCATTTCGCATAGCAGTAGGGAATAGGAGCAACTTTGTTCTGATTAGAATTCAATCAAAATATCTCTGTGCTCCCCATAACTTACTGTTTCTCAGTAGCTGTGCAAGTCCCATAAGACTGTTGGATCCAATGGTGTGAGGTGCAGTGCACACACGAAGCAGCATGTATTCAAAAACAGTGTTTTTGAAGTAGGAACTCTCCTCTGATCCGAGCCAGTTGCTAATCTGTTAGCATTTCTTTTATTAGAGAGTTGGAAGATCATGATAAGGAGCTCATCCTTACACCTGTATAAACAGAAGCTTCTGTATACATAGAAAGAGCTTCTGTATAAACAGAAGCTCTTTCTATGTAATGGGGCGTTCTGAAGTGTCTGACCAAAATGGCAAGGGCATTGGAGAAAACTGAAACAAGATTGACTTTTTTTTTTTTTTTTTTTTTTAATATCTTGCTCAGAAGCTGCAATTGTGCAAGGCAGTGTGTGTGGCATAGATTATGTTTGGAAAAATCTTCAACCTGGGCTCTAGATGTGCCATGAGGGCTCTGGAATTTCTTGCAGATTTAAAGAACAAATTCTGCTCTGATTGGTCTTCTGGCCACCAAGAGCAGCTCTTGCACAGTATACTGTCCTCTAAAGGTTTCATACACGGAGGGGAAAGAAAACACAAGAGCTGATAACTGGTATCCAGCATCAAAACACCAAACACCGGATACCTGGTGTTTTGGAGATGAGCGTGTGCCCAGACAGCTGGGCCACAGCACTACTCAGTACCCAAACTCTGGGTACTGAGAGTAGCCCAAATTCTGGGTGTGAAAGTGCTGGTCAGGCAAACCTGTTGTGGTTTTGGGTCAGCAATTAAATAGGTATCTACTACCACTTCATTTATCTTTCCAATTCAGAAGTGATAAGCCACAAAGTTAAAGAGGATAGGCACAACCATACTTGTTTAGTCTGGCACATTGTAGGTTTCATTTGCGGCCTGAAAAGTTACAGGCTTCAAGTTGGGCTCTTTTCAAGGTTTTTGTCATGTCCTTACTCCTTCCTATCACATCTTCAAAAGGTGTGATACTTATAGGTGCCATTTGCCAGTGTATGTGGTTGTGTATGTTTTTTTTTTTTTTTTTTTAAATGTGTGTTCTTTGAATAGAAAAGCTATGGAGACTTATGGAGATTTAAATTTAAATCTCTTTGCTGCTATAAATATCTTTTTTGCCTTTTTCTTATGAGAGCTGTAAGAATATGCTTAAATTTTGGAAAAATGTAGCCCTGAAATGTAAGCCTAGATGTTTTCCTGATTTAATACTATCTCCTTCTCCAAACTGAACAATATGATCCTTCATTTTTTAAGTGTGCTGTATCATGCTGTTTTTAATTTGAAAGATGCTATGGTTTAGAATAGTCAAATGTCTGATTTTTTTCCCAACAGAAAATTTTCAAAGCTGGAGATATTAACCAGGATGGGCAGCTAGATTTTGAAGAATTTATGCAGTATCTTAAAGATCATGAGAAAAAAATGAAACTAGCATTTAAGAGCCTGGACAAAAACAATGACGGTATGTCTTGTCTTATTTGTTCAATATTGTTAAATTTGTTCAATTTGAAGTAATTATGCATTAAAATTTGTTGCCTTCATTTGTACTCTTTTCTAAACAGAAGACAAAATTTGCAAATATGATACTTCTCTTTTCCTTAAAGAATGTATTTAGGTTTGTAGTAGATTATTATAATTTTAAAAATATTTGTCTTCTCTTTGAGTATCTCCCAGATCTATTGACCCAAGTACCTTTGCTCCAATCATGAAGAAATGAGGGATTTTCTAATTATCCATTAAAGATTTTTTTTTTTTTTTTTGTGGTTATCTCATTTAGTTGCATGATTTCAATGTACTTACCTTTGCTCCATCCTTTTAATGGGATGGATCAAATAAACTATATCAAATTTATTTTAAATATTCTGTGCCATTGTGTAATTGCCATATGATGGAATCTAGTGAGTTCCAAAGTAGAAGTGTGTTAAGCTACATGTTTTAAATATGTCTTCTTTTTCTTTAAATGTTCTAAGGCAAAATTGAAGCATCAGAAGTTGTCCAGTCCCTCAAGATACTGGGTATAAATATTTCAGAAAAACAAGCAGAAAAGATCCTGCAAAGGTAAGGAATTACTGTTTCTTAGTGTGTTTTTGAGCTTGTAGGTTTTTACTTGTATTTTACTTATGTATGTTTTTGTAGTACAGTGTTTAGATGATTCAAAAGACAGACTATTAAAGTATACTTATTCTTAGATAGTCTTGGAGTGACTGTATTCAAATGCTTCCTTTGTACCTGAATAGATAATTGTTGATTAAAGCCTTTTAAAAAAAGAGAAGATCTTTTTGTGTGTGTGTGATTTCAGACTCTCCTGTTCATGGTGAAAGCTCTAGGATGCTACAGTAAACTTCAGGTTTGATAGTTTGATATTCCTTGCTTTCCTTGCATATTGCATTGGAAGAATTGTCTATTTTTTTTTTTTTTTTTTTAAATCCATTACGTTTACAGTTTCTTGAGGACTGCCCTGTGTAGAGTCACAGGGCTTAATGTCTATATTCCAATAAAATAACTGTTCTCACTTTTTATTCATTTTATCAAGTGATCAGGTTTTAGTGTTAAGAGGCCTCAGTTCTTAACTCTAATCAAGAACAACTTATGTGTTCTCATGTGGACTTCATCCTCTGGCATTCTGAATGGGAAAGTTACAGGTGAAAGTGACTAGATGTTAACAGTTTGTATTTTCTGTGGGGCTGTTGCACCTTCCTGGACGTGTCTGATGGACAAGTGGCCCATCTGACAGGGTTTGGATGGCACTCTCCTGTCTGTACAGAAGGTTGAATCAGTTAGTCCTCATCACCCCTGCTAGCCTGGTGTTTCTGTCAAGTTTTGAGCTTCGACAGACTGATTGCAGGAATGCACCTTTGGCAGTCCTTTCACACAATAGCCAAAGTATCCCTTTAATATTGGGATTTTTCAGGTTGAAAGGATGTGGACTGGTCTTTCTGACCTACCCAGTGAAGTCCATTACTGGGTTTTATGAACAGGAGTAGAGTAAGTTTTTGTTCCCTCTTGTGTGCATTCAGTGGAAGAGAATAGTTGAAAAATAAAATGATAGCTCTGAAAGGTTATTGGTGACTTCAGTTTCTTTATAGAAATTCTCCCATAGTCTCTCCATTCTTACTGATAAGTCTAGTCACTTGTTGAGTTCCTGGAGGGGAGTGTCCTACCTGCTTTTTTGAAGCAAAGGCTGCAAATGTTGGTAGACTGAAGTGTTATATTACATTTCTAAATGGAACATGTTAGTTCCTTTCAGATTAGAAAAGCAAAATCACCACTGCCACCACTACCAAAAAAACCCTGCCACTTTCTTTATCTGTTTTTGTTTTATCTCTTTTCAGTATCGATGCTGATGGGACAATGACAGTAGACTGGAATGAGTGGAGAGATCATTTTATGTTTAACCCAGCTACAGATATAGAAGAAATAATTCGATATTGGAAGCATTCCACTGTAAGTTCAAATATATTTTAATTCTAATGCAGCTCTTAAATCCCTCTTTACTGGAATAATTTCCAATATTCATAACAGTTTCATAAATGTTAAATTTCAAGTGTATTTATAATAAAGGTTTGATTTACTTCTTACTTTCCCATATTTAACTAGTGTAGAATGGTGTGCACTTCTGAACAAGAACTCTGATAACTGCCAACAAAATTCAGACTAAGGAGAACTTTACTGTTTTCTGGAATATCTCCAAAGGAGGAACTCAAGAATTATATATTTTTTAACCTTACAACACGTCTTTACATGTTGAAATAAATTAGTTCTATATTAGTTCAGCAATTGCATTTATATTATTACTATAAAATCAGCAGTTTCTTTACTGATGATTCTATGTGCTTATATGCTCATTTGTGCTGTAGTATTTCATTCAGGGTGATTAGGATCTACAACAATATACTATCCATTGTTTAGAGAACTTTGTCAAGTTAGTCCTAAGCAGAGTGCTTATCATGAAAGCGTGATTGACTTAAGAGAGCAAATAATTAGTAAACTCTCAAGCAATAGTGGTAGTATTCAATGCCAAATATGCTTCTGTAGACATTTGGAGTAATCTGTAAAGTAGATAAAGACAGATTTCTTTGAATATAGTAAGACCGTTTATGTCAGCCTTTCCATAATAAAAAGTGGCTTATGCGACCTGACGACTTTGAATGGTTCACACTGCCCAGCCCTGCTGCAGAGGAGATGCTTGCCAAGAGGGAGCTCTGTTTCCTGGGGAAAGCAACTGGAGCACTTCGACATCAGAAAGTCCTGGCCCCAGCTTGTTTAGTGAAAAATACTCAAGTTCTAAATTTTGTATTTAAAAGAGATCTCTTTCTGTTCGTATGGAGTGTCCTTTGTTACCCCCAAGGAACAAGGTTAGAAGTCTCCTGTGATCTCTGCATGTGGCAGTCAGCTGAAAACATGCTTATCACAGCAAGCCAAAATCCAACTACACACTAACACAGCTGGTGTTTCAGATAACAGCAGATGTGAGGCCTCACATGCTGGGCTGTCTTTGAATTCTGTTTTTAATAGCTGTCAGACTCTTTTGAGTAGAAAGCTACATTGGCCTATAAGTATTATTATGAGTTGGCAGTTGTAGCATTTCTGTTATCCCCAAATGTAGCATATTGTCTCCCACTTTGTTATGTTATTAAAAGGTACTATTAGGACCCTGTAAATACTAGACTTAAACTCTAGCAGATATGTTTAATGCCTGTGAGTGTATTTTTAAGTTATGATTCATCTTTTAATTGACTCTTTGTAGTTGACCAATCTATAACACCTTATTTGGAAGCCGTGCATGTCAGAAAGATAAAACATTTTTCCAATTAATCTGTTTTATATTGAATATGTAGAAGAGTTGGGGCTCTTCTCGTTCATGCAGTAGCTATATGCATAATCTTCATCCTGAGTGAAACAGTTCTCCCTATTTGTACATATAGGGAATTTGTAATAAATGGGGAGTCGCATCTGGATTTTAACTCTGCAGTAGTAAAAACACGTTAACATACCTTCTGGTCAGTAATTTTGATAAATTAACAAAACATTCTTGCCTCTCTAAACATTTAATTTATGCTTACTATTGGCTGTTTATCGGTATTAATTTTTCTAAGTTATGGTTATGAATCAAATCAAGAAGAAATCTTATGTTTAAGTGTTATATAAAATTACATGATCTTATTTCTTAGCAATAAAACTAAGGCTTGTAAGAATATTCTTTGATCAAACTGAATGGTAATGCAGGTGTGTACCCGTTAATGAATATTCAGTCTTATGTTACTGATTTTTATTCAGTCATAATTTTTCAGAATAACTGATAATATGAGATGTAATAGATTAGTCAATTCAGTTCTTTTTTTAAGTTAATACACAGCAGTTATTGGAAATTAAATATCTATGTAGGTATATCAGCCATAATGATGTTATTTTAATATATCAGAAAAAGCATATATGTGTATGAGTAAATTACCATTAGAGAGAAGTCTCTTAATCCTTTGGAGATTATCAAACTAATCCCAGAAGGGCGGTTGGTGAAAGGTTAGCAGTAACATGTAAGCATTTGAGCTTCAGTGCTGGATGAAAAGGTTTACAGAACATGACAAAATGTCTTTGCCTGGACCGGGCTCAAGAGGTATTTGACATCACTTTTAATGACAGTAGTGCAGTATTTGAAATGGTGGGTCTTTGGCATTCTTACTCAGTATAGAGTGTTGCATAGAAGTCATTGCAAAATGGTTCTTCATTAAATAGCAGTAGAAATCAATATCAAATTTATAGAATGCGTCTTTGTAATTAGCATTTTACTTGTATATTCTTTGGTGATTTTGAAATTGGAAGGGGAACTGTTGATAAAATTGAAGATGAACTGGGATACTTGTTTGTTCATCTTTGCTTTGGGTCCTAATAGGTATTGGATATAGGAGATAGTTTAACTATTCCAGATGAGTTCACCGAAGAAGAGAAAAAGACTGGGCAGTGGTGGAAACAGCTGCTGGCAGGAGGAGTGGCTGGTGCTGTTTCTCGAACAGGTACAGCACCTTTGGATCGTCTCAAAGTGATGATGCAGGTAGGTGAAACATTTAAGAACTTCATAGACTTCAGCACATTATTTGAGCTCCTACAGAGAGTTTTGCAGAAAACTGATAGCCAAGCCCATCTCTGTTACGTCTTTAATTTCTGTGTTTTGTTTTATGTTGGCACTTGATTCATAACTTCCTAAAGATAAATGTAATGATCTATGGATTGATGCCCTGTTCTTCTAAAAGTGTCTTTTCCACCCTGATAAGGGCAATAATGTAAATAAAATAGTATGGTACTTTTACTTTCTGATTAGAGCAGCGTTCCTTACCGTGTGTGTTTTTGTTGTTGTTGTCGTTGTCTGTTTTAGGTTCATGGTTCAAAATCAAGCAAAATGAACATAGCCAGTGGTTTTAAACAGATGGTGAAAGAAGGTGGTGTCCGATCTCTTTGGAGGGGAAATGGTGTAAATGTTGTGAAAATAGCTCCTGAAACTGCTATTAAGTTCTGGGCTTATGAACAGGTAGGATGTTAAACGGGTAAGGCAATTAAAAGTAACTCAATGAAAATAATAGTAAATTAGATACTATATCAAAACAATAGTAAATTAGATATTATATCACATGCCTCTTTGTGGGCACAATTGCAATATGTTGGGGTTCTTATCATGGATTATGATTTTTGTCACAGTAGTTGGGAGAGCGTTTGATCAGATTTCAAATCATTTAAATTTCTGTTGATAGAAAATGTAGTAGTGGTCAGATTTTACACTTATATGGTGAACATTAAGAAACTAAATCTGTCGTAGGTATTAAACTGTCTCTGCTCTTGTTAAGTGTATTGCATAAATCTCAGCTTTCAGTTCAAAGTGGTAGCATCCTTAAATTTGCAATGTCGTGCCAGTCTGACTTGAATGGATTCTTTTTAGGTCAAGTGTCATTGTACTATATAAGATGCTCTAACCCTGGATTTCAGAGTTATATTTACCTCTGAATCAGCTTTACATAGCATGTTAGGGCCTAATCTTCCTTTGGACTCTAGTTTTAGTGTAGCTAACAGGTCTTTGATTTTGCTCTGTAGGTCTTGCTGGAAACTCAAATAAAATTGAAGTTCCCTGTTGCATGTCTCTATACTGTTATTGTAAAAAGAGGCAACAAAAAGTCAAGAATAATGCAGGATTGAATGGCAGATTAGTAAATGCTTGCAAGACAGCTTGAAAATATTCTGTGGTGTATTTCTGCCTCTTATGATAGTTCATGTTTCTCTTAGAAAAGCATGTGATGCTTGTTTTGTATATATATATTTATCTACACAGTACAAGAAGATACTCAGTAAGGATGATGGCAAGCTAGGCACCATTGAAAGATTCATATCTGGTTCTTTGGCTGGAGCAACAGCACAAACTTCTATTTATCCCATGGAGGTAAGTAACAGAATCTGCTCGCATTAGAGAAACTGGTAAATGCCCTGTTCATTTCTGGCCTAAAGCCCATTTTGCTCTATAGCACAAAGTAGTGTAGGAATAGTGCCTATATCCTACCATTTATTTTTATTTTGGAACTTTTTCCAGGATTTTACTAGTAGATGTTCTGAAATGTAGTGTATTAGTACACTAGTGATACTTGTCACTTTACTATCTGACTTTTTTATTTAAATTGATATCTTTAAAAACTACTGGGAATTTAGATAATGGTGTCATTTCTGTCTGTACACGATTAGATTATTATGTTGTGGTGACTGCACTTGAAATCTGTAATGAAAGAAAATCTCTATTCAGAGCAATATGGCTTAAGTATAATTTTCTAAATTGTACTTAAATTTTATTCCCAGTATGTGTCCATGCGAGAAAGGATCTCATTTGTAGAAAAAATGATAATGTTCTGCTGTACAGTGGTTGGAAGCAAAGTCTGTGGTGGAGGGAGTATAAAATAGGTACATATGATAAAACAGCTACAGTTTGGTGGATTAAATGCTCTATTTTCTCTGTAGGACACATATGTATGTGGTATTATTTATGTTGTAACTTAACTACGCCTACTCTGTTAACTGCTGTATTTGTTGTATTTTCTGAATGGAAGTAAAGCGTAATTTGTTTACTGTGCTTTTTCTGTTAAGTTTTTCTTTCTGTGAGAATTACTAGAATGTACTTTTGGGGTAGATTAAAATCTGTATCAACATCAAGATTGCAGAACAAAAGAAAACAATATAAATATCTTTCATGAGAAGGAAATGTTAATGGGAATCAACCTGTTTGTTTTCATTGCTAACAGTGATAGTGATCTCTTTAAAACAATTTAGCAATTCAGTTATTCCATTACCTCTGAGCATGAAAACCAGCTGTGATTCAATTCATGTAATGGAAAAGATCTAACTGAATTGTTAAATTGATCACCTGGATTCTACTGAGCAGTTGAGTCAACTATTCTACAAGAAGACAGTCTGGTCATTTTAGTGTGAAGATATAATTCTGACCTAGAATTGCCTCTCTTTTTAGCTTTTCTCAGAAATACCTTAAGTACAAGGAAACTCCTAAGGAAGCTACAGCCTTATGCAACTTTAAAGTAGGCCAAATTGATGCTCTGGAAATTCCCTCTGTGGTTTCCTTTTAGATTTTCTTCATTTTCGGTCCCAAAATGCTTTATATACTTGCATTTTTAATCAGGTGCTGTATTTTAATAATGAGACACAATCTTTATGCCATTTAATTAGCTCTCAGAAGATTGTGCTTTTTAAAAGATTATTTTCTTAATGTGCTTTGCTTTTCCTAGGTCAGTTGTATGACTTGCTGGTAAGTTAGTACTGCCACTTTAGTTCTTTAGCATTCTTTAGCAGTTCTTTAGTTACTGCTATCACCGTCCTTGCTGATGCCTTCAAACTGATCAAAATCTGTGTTAACTAGGAAAAAACTTGTCTTCCATCAGGATGGAAAGATTTTTTTTTTTTTTTTATTTTTTTAATTTTATTTAAATTTTTTTTTTATTTTTAAAAATTTTTTTTTCTTTAGGATGGAAAAATTTTTTTTTTTTTTTTTTTTTTTTTTTTTTTTTTTTTAGTAAATAAAGGCTATTAGCTAGTGTTTGTTAGGATCTACTATTTTTCACGAAGGATAAAATCTGAAAAACTGCTAACCAAGCCTTAATAATCTTTGTCATAAATGAGACTTGAAGTGGCAAAGCACAAAGCAGTTGCAGGTAATAACTGACTGGGCAGCAGTTCATAGTGTTAGTTTTTCTGTCTTTCTAAATAGCATTAACAAATACTTATGTAACTGAGTGTTCTGTTCTTTTTTTTTTTTTTTTTTTTTTTTCCCCCTTCAGGTTTTAAAGACCAGATTGGCTGTGGGTAAAACAGGGCAATATTCTGGAATGTTTGACTGTGCTAAGAAAATTTTAAAAAGAGAAGGTGTGAAGGCCTTCTACAAAGGCTATATTCCTAATATTCTGGGAATAATTCCTTATGCTGGCATTGACCTTGCTGTTTATGAGGTGAGTTTAGATCACTGAGTACATGTATAAGATATTACCTAATACCTATATATAAGATATTACTTAATGTACAATAAGATGTCATTACTCAGATTTGTAAAGTGCTTGTAGTGTTACAGTTGCCTCCAATTTAAAATGTATAAATAAAACTTTGAGATCTTACTCCAGACTTCAACACTTTCCTTGTTATCCTTCCCCAGAGGAGAGCTTGTACAGGTGAGCTCGTAGAAACCACAGTTTCATATAAGCATACAAAGGTCCTTTCTTCTTGAAACATCAAATAAGAACGCTTCTCATCAGGAAGCATTATGAACTTTGGCAATATGACATATTTGCATATTTACATGCTGCACTTGGCCTGCAGGTTACCTATTCTGTAGCAAAACTGAGCATAAGATCAGCTGTGCTTGTATCAGGTTGCCTACATCTGCAGTTATAACTGCTAATACTTTTTTGACTCATTTTCTCTGATAATAATCTAATTATGTACCTGTGCATGTCACCAGATTTCTTGGTAACTGCCATCATGTAGTTCCTGGGGTGAGTTCAAAATGCTACCCCTTTTAACCTCAGGAGAAATTTGGTCTCTTCCACTGACTTGTACTAGCTGGCATGTTTTATTACTTTAGATGCTAGGTGGTAGTTAAAACCTGCCAGGTGGTTCAAATGCACATACCAGTACAGATTCTGCTCTGCAGTTTGCACCTCTCCCCCTGCCTGGGGTGACATGCCCAGCTATGTGAGGTTGGTTGCAATCTGTGGCAGAGCTCTGTTCTCTGGGATTACCGGGTCTAGAGCATGAGCACTGTTACTTCATGCTGCTGTGGCCAGATCCTTTAGGGATTTCTGTGCTAGGCACCAACTGCTTTAATCCAGTTAAAGTCCTTAGCTGTGTGCTTAACTGGGCACTGATCAGTTCCATACCTGGGGGCTTTAAAAGTAAACATATAAGCATATAAGCTTTACAATTTGAGCCTTAAGTAAGGAAGGAGGATGGTGATTTGCAGGATTGAACCTATAATAAATCTTATTATTTCTTGAATGCAGGTGTCTTTATTATTCATTTTTATATCTTGGCAGCTCTTAAAGACTACATGGCTAGAACACTATGCGTCAAGTTCTGCCAACCCAGGTGTTCTTGTATTGCTGGGATGCGGTACCATTTCAAGCACTTGTGGGCAGCTGGCCAGCTACCCTCTTGCTCTTGTCAGAACGCGCATGCAGGCTCAAGGTGAGGCTTCTTGCACTGGAAGTGTCAGAATACTTGGGATGGTTGTGGCAGGGATATAATGAAGATGAAAATATTAAAAAACAAAAAAGTTTTATCTGAAAAATGCGTCTTATAATAGTCCCTTCCTTTTCTGCCCCCAGCACTGCTTTTCCTCACCCTGCTTGATTCAAATGCCAAGTTATGAATGCAAGTGCTCTCTGTATGGTAACACTGATACAGCTCCTGGCACAGTGTGAGAGTGCCCTTGATAAATGTGAGAATGGTTTGGTGGAGTTGTCTGCAAGCTAGCAGTGGGAGCCTCCACCTGGAAAAATATAGGTAGCTAATGCAGCTCAGTAGGATTTTAGGCATATATTTTCAGTATCAGAAGCTTTAAATCAGTGGACCTGGAGCTGGTGTGCTTACTCCTCCAGTATTTAAAACTTGCTTGAGTTCTAGTATTACCAAGATTTGTTTATAACCTGGGCTTCTTTTTATCCTAGCCTCAGTGGAAGGTGCTCCTCAGCTAAACATGGTCGGCCTCTTTCAAAGAATTATTGCTACAGAAGGAGTACGAGGACTTTACAGGGGCATAGCCCCTAATTTTATGAAAGTGCTTCCTGCTGTCAGTATCAGCTATGTTGTGTATGAAAAAATGAAGCAGAACTTGGGAATAGCATGAAGTGAAGGAAAAAGGTGAGATGTTTCTAATATTGTTGGAAACACCAGAACAGAAGCTATTTCTAAAGTAATCTGTTCTCTCAATTAGAGACAGATCTCTTTGGAGAGTTATGCAACTCTTATTTCTTCCCTCAAATGGGAAGAAACTTCCTTAATTTCCAACTCACCATTTAAGATACCCATATTGCACTTTAAAATGTCACTTTTTTTTTTTTTAATCAAGAAACTATGTGTTTAAATCAATAATATGTTTATTTTTTTCAGGAAATCATGCATATTTTACTCTTTTTGTTGTTCTTGTATTTGTCTTCCTGTACATTTGGATCAGATGAAACCAAAGGTAGGAGAAGTGTATACTGCCTTGACATTGAATAAACAAAAGTGACTTTCATGTGACACTGCCTACCCTCAAGCACAGGCAACACTTTGCACTTCCAGAAGTAAACACTTAGTACTTTGGGCTTTTTTGATGATGATTTTTCAGAACTTGGTTTAGGTGCAAGCAAGAATGGAGTAACACATTCAAACTTAGGCCAGCATCTTTATACTCAGGCTGAACCTGTGTTTTGTTTAAACCAGTAAGAATCTGAGAAACTGCTGTTCCACAATATTGGAGTACCTCAAATGGTTTGATATGGTATTTTTGTGATAAACAGTCAGTTATTTTAACTTGCTTCACTGGACCTGTATTTGTAAATTTTTGCACCACTAACCATGACAAGCTTTGGCTTACAGATGCCCATTTTATAGGATCATAATGTATAGAAATAGAAGTTGTTCCTGGATCCATTCCATGCAAGCAAAATTTACCTTTCAGAAATGGGTGAGGGATTCTTAAGATGGTAAAGATGTTAGCTGTATTAAAAGGAGTATACCACACTTGTAAAGAGCTCAGAGCTTGTCATAGCTGCCTTGTTGGGAGAGGATTGCCTCATGTTGGACACTCCATTTTTTTTTCCCTATTCAAAGGGTTAAAAAATCAAGTACATGCTTTTAGTCAATAGCAGATTGTGTGTTATGAAAAGGTTTTATCAGCTTATAATGTGAGATGTAGCCTCTTTCCTTCCCAGTCCTCTGGAAGGAAGTATTGGCTGTCTATGTGAAGTTGGGATCATAAAATATGGAAGTGTTTTGAGTGACCAAGTGGAACTGTTGAGCCATTCATGTGCCTCTTGGGCTCATGCTACTGAAGCAAACGTAGCATGCATGGAGAACTTCAGCACCCAAGAACCAGTTCCTCATCCAAAAATGAAGAAGCACTTCCTCGCTGTAGAGAATAGATATTTCCAAAGGGTCTTCCTTGTTTGTTTTGACACTCTTCAGATGCCTTCACACCTGAACCCTGGAACAGAGTAACAGCTGTTACACAACTGATTTGTTCTGCTTTCTGCATATTGTATGGTGTCTTAATTCTGGTTTCTGTGAAGATTAGTCTTATGTTTTTCTTGACCTTCTAGAAGCTGCTTCTGTTAACCCAATTTCAGGAAGTGGTCTAGTACAGGAAGACCTTTGTTCTCATGCTAAATTCCTGTAATCTAGTCCCTGAGGGAAAGGGAGAGTGAACAAAAAGAATTCTAGAGATTTGGTTCTGAATACAGAAGAGTTTGAGACATGTCATATTAGCAAATCTGCAGTGCTTCTGTGGTTACAATTTATTCTCTGTAAATTGATACATAATTATATATAATTTGTGTTATAAAATGTTGTCATCTGATTTTAAGTGGCAGCTTTAGCTGCGTCTTTTGAGAAACCTTGGACTTTGCACTCTGTTTGAAAAGCAAAAAGTCATTTTATCCAAATTATCTCACAGGTATACGAAGCCTTTCTATCTATTACTATCTAATGTCTTTTTTGCCAATATCGCTGTATGTGTATGGGATTTGAGTTATGTTTCCTGGTGGTTGTGTGTGACCAATGAACAGTGTGTGATACAGTGATGTCTGGAGCAGCACCCATGTTTTAGACATTGTATAAGTGCCATTATGAGTATTGACAATCATGGTGGTGATGTTTTCTGATCTTCAAAAGATGGAGCCATTCAGATTTAATTTTTCATTATGTGCCTTTACAGTGACTGTGTGTTCAAATTGTATGTTCTTTGTCTGTCTGTTAATAAATATGTTTACCTTTTTAGCTCTAAAATTACCAATTTCTAATAAATGTTTGTTTCCTAATCAGGCTGGAGTGTGCTTGGTCTTTCATGGCCTGATAGGCAGACAAATGACAAGTTTCTTTACTGTTGTACTATGTAAATTTCTTCTTTACTATGCACTATGTAAATGCAGCTTCCTGCCAAGAATAAAGGCAATTTACCTAAAAATGTTCGGGAGTAGTCTGTACAGCTCTATTGCAGTGGAGTTTGAAAACCTAGTTTGAAATTTTGGAAAACACTCATAGTTGACTGTTTCATTGTGCCTCTAGAACGAGAGTTGGTTCAGTGCTCAATGGAAGATCACAGAATGTTCAGTAGTTCAGCTTGTTTTTTGGACAATATTAAGATTTGCTTCAGCGTGTTCTGCGTGGCAGAACTCTTAATCGGGACAAATGTTTGATGCTTCTTAATGCTTGTCTTGCTTTAATGTTAATCCTACTTGTTTGTCACAGCATCAGTATAAAACCTGTTCAAGCTAATTGGTTTAATTTACTCTGCATGTGTAGCATGGTTGTCCAGCTAAAAGCATTTGCAGTGACCAGCTTGGATTTGTTTTGATTTTTTTCACATCAATCCTTCAAACATTGAGGATTATTGCCAACAAGTTAAGGAAGTTTCTCATCTCCAACTCCTGCAGATACTGTGTCCATAACGAGCAAGATCAGAAGTTTCTTTTCACATAATAGGAAAGATAAATTTTGTGTTTTGATTCCTGACTAGATGAACAGCCTATTCAGTTCTGTTTCAGGGAGGAATGCTTTTAATGAGAAACTTGCCATATTGGGAACACTGAGCTGTGAAAATTAGAAAGCATGTGGGATTCTAGTTACTTAGCTCATGATGTGATTGGCAGTTTGTAAGAAGTGTCTAGTGCTGGCATCTACTTTTCTGCAACAGAAGTATAGCGCCATCCTTCCCCAAGAGGTAACAGTAGCTTCTGAGGCTCCTGCAAATATGAAAAAATCAGCTAATTACCCTGAGTCAGGTGAGAATTTGCTCTAGATGTTTGAGCTAAGTTTTTATTTTTGGGGTTGGGAAGCCACCTGAACTGCTACAAAATGTAGTACAGTAGTTAACACATGTAGTACATGTTTGTTCTTTTAATGCACTTGCTAGTTTGTCTTCTTTTTACCAATAATTGGTCCTGATCACTCTGGTACAACAGAAATCTTATTGATCAGACAGTATGTAGGATGTTTGTCCTTTGAAAAGCTAGAATCTAATATGCATGAGGTACCAATATTTCCAGCTATTGTGAGTATAGGCAACTTATAATATAAAGGATTGAGGAAGCAAGGACACAGTTAAACCAAGGATAGGCTCTCTATGATGGCACATTGCTCTCCCACAGGAAAATGGCTTGGCCCCAGTCTTGAAATTTGCGTGTTGGGCTAGCGAAGCAGAGTAGTGCTCTCAAAGCAAGTATCTTGAGGCTGTTTCTTCAAGACTGTTCCTTTAGTTTTTCACTAATGTGTTTTCCTCACTTCTATGGAAAAAAGTTTTTACAATACATCCAGAGTTAATTTTTTAAGCTACTTGTGACAGATCAGCTGGTTTGATTGCTTTCTTCCCTTGACATAAAATATTTTGTTTGAAATGGTTCAGTGATGCAGCCCTGAAGAATCTTTCACTTTCCCTCAGTATCTTATCTTTTGTTATTAGATATGTTACAAGCCTGCAGCTTTGAAGCAGATGTGTACAAAGATGATGCTTTTAGGTCATATGAAAATTGCTATACAACTTGCTACTGCCATGACTTTAATGACTGAGGAAATGGAGGCGTGAAAAATAAATCATGTATTGTCATCAGAAGGTTCAGAAAGGGCATATCCACATCCAAAACAGTCATCAGCAGCTCTTACCTTGGAGTGTTACTTCAAGCAAATGATGTTTGCTGTGCATTGGTGGCTTGCTAGGAAGCCCTGCAGGAGTGGCTGGGAGGTTAATAGGGCTGCTCATGTGTCCTTCCTTCTCTGGACCACGGTGGCCTTCCTGGCAGGATGTGTTTCCTCCTGCAGCTGAGGTCTCAGTTAGGAGGATTCCTTTGCCTTGGAACTGGTTGTGTCTGTGCACGTGCAGTAGGATCTGCTGGTACCTTTAAATACCTCTGTTTTATGTGAATGTCAAGAATAGGTGGGGCAGGCTCTGTTTTGCAGTATATGATGCTGCTGCACATAAATTGCTAAAATATCAAGGATATTGTAGCTTGCAGGCCCCTTGGCATGATAGGAAGTGGTTTTTTTTGTTTGTTCTTTTAATGTCTCCCTTAATGATGTGTGATTGGTCTGGGAGATGACTCTTAAGGCTGACACTAAAACCTGATGTAAACTCTGTGTTGAGGATAGTGTAATTGCAGAGAATCCTGGATATTCAGCACTAAAACAGGGGTTTGGGGATGCAGTTGGGCTTAGTTCAGGAATTAGATCTAGCTTCAAAGTTTCCTGGATGCCTGAAAGACAGAGGAAAAAATACTTGTGCCTTTTGGCAGTATTCCTGCAATTCGGAGTGAGGATGACCTGGATCCCTGGCAGCTATCTAAGCATGTTGTGTTGCGCACCAAAACTCTTAACCTTTCTAAACCTGTTTTGCCAAATAATTAACAGACATGTCTAAGATTGTGTGCATGCACATGTGTATAAATAACCAGATGTGTATATAGGAAAAGCTTTTCTTAGCACAGAGTGTCTGTAGCTCCTCTGTTACCACAGATAGTAACAGAATAGCATCCAACATGACCTATTAATTTTACCTTTCTAGAGCAGGGAAGCTCCCTTCCCAGGTTTCCTGGGACAGCAGAAATTGAAGGGTTGGAGCATTATGATAAGTCAGCTCCCGAGTGGGTGCTCTGCCTGTCTTTTAGTATAATCCTTTGACTAACATATTTGAGCCGTATTGTAACTGCTGCTAGAGCAGCGATGTGAAAGCTTTAAATGTATATGAAATAAGTTCTGAATGTTTTTAACCGTTATTAGCTTGTGTTGGTCAGCCAGATCCTCGCTTTCGTGCTCACAGTCCCTTGTGCCTGGACGCTGCTGCAGAAATGTGCAGAGGGGGAATGAATTCAAGCAAAGTCCCTTGCTGTCTTGCCCTGAATGAGGCCCTGGGGGTTTATGGCCTTTCTAAACCAACACATGAGTCCATCCCTTAAAGTTAAGTTTACAGCAAAGAAGAAAATAGGCTTTAGCAAGGGAGGGCTCATCCATCTGAGCCACATTTTCTTTTCGTGGTGATTGCAGCAGAGGAATTTTTCAGCACTATCGGGCATATTTTGGCATTCAAAAGGATCCCTGACAGCTTGTGCAGGCACGAGGTACCTGTAGTTTGTACTTTATGTTGTACTTTTTTTTTTTTTTTTTCTTTTTCTGTTATGTTTATTGTTTCACGTCCTTTCAAAGCTCCTAGTCTTTCTGGGCTGCTAGGAAAACCTCTTGCAGTTCCCATCCCAGGTCAAATGTGCCCCTCAGGTTTTTACCTTGCCTTGTTTTCCAGCTCTGGAAAGCTAGTTTGTACTAGGAGCTGGTGCTGGAGCAATCTTGATACTCTGAGCTGGTGGGTATCAGCTGGTGAGTACCCTCACTAATATCTGAATAGCTTTGAGTGTAGCTCAAATTTCTCTCATAGAAGCAGAAGTTAAACTAGGCTAAGAGAATTGTGTCAGATTGTGTCCCTGTCCCACACTGAGTAAGCTCCAAACCTCTTTGTATACCCGTATAACCTTCCCTTGTAGCTAAGCCCATGATGCTGCTTCATGGCCAGGAAGGCCTGTGCTTCAGCACTGCTTTCCCTAATCTGCAGATTCTTGTTGCTCACTAAGGAAGAAATAAATGTGAATCCAAGTCTGGGTGATAAAGAAGAATAATGAGCTTCTGATGTATGCATCATCAGCATTACAGTTTTTTTAATGGGTTAGGAAAAATGAGAGACAGTAGAGCCAGGTTATGCTATTTGGGTGGAGAACTCCAGAGACCCCTAAACGTGTGACCTGTCAGCACAGCTGCCTGCCTCTGGGATGGCAGCAGCCGAGAGCATCTCTGCTGTAACCCACCCTCGCTGCAGTGTCTGTGCCCTCAGCACAGGTCTGGTGCGTCCGACCCAGAAAGCTCTGACTCCCCACGTGTTTCATATGTGTCAGTCTGCCTGAGCTTGGTGGAGGACAGGCTGTTGTGCGGCTCAGGAGGAGCCTGGTGCCGTGTAGCGTTNATCTCTGCTGTAACCCACCCTCGCTGCGGTGTCTGTGCCCTCAGCACAGGTCTGATGCGTCCGACCCAGAAAGCTCTTGACTCCCCACGTTTTTCATATGTGCCAGTCTGCCTGAGCTTGGTGGGGGACAGGCTGTTGTGCGGCCCAGGAGGAGCCTGGTGCCGTGTAGCGTTTCTCCTCAGGGAATCTGAGCTGGAGCAGAAGCGTTTTCCCTTAATTCTGTATTGTTTGCCGGTGCTCCTATCCCTTGAAGTTTTTTGTCCTAGACATCAAATATTGTTCANTTTTTGTCTTAGACATCAAATACTGTTCACTGTTCTTGCGAGGAGTATCTGATTTTTAGCTTATTGTTTTGCCTTTTCCCCTCCAGAATAGTCTCCCAACACCCATACCTTGCTGTGAGGGGTTCATTTGCTTGCAGTCTAAAGCTGCTCTTTGTCCAGTCTGACACAGAGAGGAGCAGTGTGATCTGAGGATGCAGGAGTCTGGGGATGGGGATTCTCATCTTGGTCCTGCTGCCGACTGAGGTGCAACATTGCTCTGCCCCTCTGTGCCTGCTCAGCTCTTAGGTACTACACACCAAGTGCCTGTGCGTCGTGTCCATCCCCAGGTACGCGGGGCTCTCCTTTGGAGGAAGGTCTCATCCAACACGGCCTCGTGGCACTTGCGCGGCTCTCCCAGCAGATGCCCCTGCCGTGCTGGGAGAAGCTCCCTGCCTCTCCGCGCTGTCCCAGGCGTGTGGCGGGTTATGTACATTTGTGCACGCGGATGCGTTTCCACATCTCATGTAGCTAGTGAGTTAACTGGAGAGAGAGATGCTAGCAGGGCCAGCTCCCTTGGGGCATGCTGCCGGTTACTTCAGTCTCTGCATCTGGCATTTTTCTTGTGGTTCCTCTTTGTGTTCTCTGAGCAGGCAGCAGACAAAAGGAGTCGCTGCAAGTGACTCTGCAAGCTCTGTGGCTTTTTAGGAGGATGCTACTTGTAAATGATTTAGATAAAATCTTTCAGGGTCACAAAGTAGCTGGCTGAGGAGACGGTTCATACATGGGTGTCTGAGCACGCTGAGGTGTAAGTGTTGAGGCAGAGGGTTGGCGGGCGGGGGTGAGGAGAGAATCGAAGCGAGCGACTGAAATCTGAGGCGGAAGGTCAGGGAGATTTCCCTGGCATTGCAGAAATCTCCCCAAAGGATTCCTATTGCTTGAGACTCTATTTAAAAATAGAGTAAATCTATTGCAGCGTGCGTCACATACAATCCCTTTCTTCTGTAGCTTTTTTAGGGCTGAAATAACCACGGGCGTACAGAGGAGACCTGTAATTGCTGTCCCTTACCAGGCAGCAGGATAGTGTGCCTCATCAGGAGGATCTTGATTTTTATTTCCATTTTCTGCTAGATTTCGAGCAACTAAAAAGTCTGAGCTGCGCGAACCAGAGTCTAAAAATTGCATATCAGCCAAGGTAAAGGCTAAATAAGCATCCTAGGCTTAGAGTCTGAAATCTTATGCTCATAACCAGAGTAGTTTCTCATGAGAAAGCTTTAAGGAATAACTCAATATCTCAGTGCTAATGTGAAAAAAAAATGTGAATTGTCTTTGAGTCAAATTCATATGTTCAGCTCCCTAAATTTCCCATTGTGTTATAAGAAATAGGTGAAATATTATCTGAGATCCAAGATCCCAAACAGCAAAAGTTCTGGAAGTTTCCTAGTTTTCTTTCATGTGGTTTATTGCATTTAAAGGCACCAGGGCTGGAGTTCAGTGTGAGATGTGTGGTAAGAAGCCAATGCTGTAGGCATCTCTCTCCCCAGAAGCTGTTCAAATAATTGAAACTTGTAATTACAGGCTTTTCGTATAACTTTCAAGTATATCTTAATAGTATATGAAGTGTAAACACTCAGGAGGTTTATAATGCATCTGTTGAGTATGGGCCTTAAATAATAATTGCCACACTCGACAAAAATATCTTTCACAGGGCTTGTAGGCTCTCACGAGTGAGGAATTTGCCCCAGTCAGTTTGCAAGTTGCATTTCAGAACAAGGTTAGTTCTTAATATTTTATCTTCCCAAATAATTGAGCTTCAGTTTTGAACTTCTCAGTATGAGGACTTGATGAAATTCATGTACTTGATAGATCTTCAGCTGTTTGTTGAAAGAGTATGGGCATCCACACATCTCAGCATCCTTAGAGCTCAAACTTGCAAGACAATTTTTGTTTAAAATAAACTTATTGATCTACTGGAGACTATCTTTTTTTTTTTTTTTTTTTTTTTTTTTTACTTTAAGGACTGCATATTTTTCATAGAGAAGCAGCATCACTTTCTGATGTGTCAGCACCTAATTATAGAAGCATAGTTCAGCCTCAGTTATCTTCTATTAGAGTTCAGATCAGTAGTAAATATTTCATTAAATGGTTTTAAATGGACAAAGCTAGGAAATTTACAGTGTTCAAGGTTAGACTCCGACCTCATCTCCTGTTGTTCAACCTCAGTTGGCAACTGTATCTCAATATACAAATTGGTCAGGGCTTTAGCTCGTAGTTAATAATAATAAAAAAGGTTCAAAGTGCAATGAAGATCTCAAGAAGAGATGCAGAAGGATTTGGGGCATTTTGAGTAAGATATTTTTTTCCTATACAGTGCTGTCTGTAATTTATATGTCACTTTATTTGCAAAGTGCTTATTTTAAGAAACAGAGAAAAACAAGTATCTGTCAAATATACAGCTGAAAGACCGAAGCAGCCCTTCAGCTGTATCTGTGTTCATATGGACATTTTCATATTTGTCTTTAGACAGCTTATCTCCTGTTAATTTATAATGGCTTCTTTCCTGAGAATGTGTCTGTTTATCTTTTTCAGTTATAAAGTCAATTTGAATTTACAGTATTTTCAAACGGTTGCCGGGGATCTTTAATGCTTGAAATAAATCTTTTTTTTTGAAGCAGATGATGTTCAGAACCTCCTGTGTCCTCCAGTAACCACAGGGCTAGAAAAAGGACATAACTGCTGCTTCTGCGTGCAGCTCACTCCTATGTGTGAGTATTCCCTCAGATTGGTTCATGCCATTTGTAGTCATTGAGGACCTCAAGCATTGAGCACCCATGGGTGCTCAGCCCCTGCTCACTCCTGCCCCTTGGCCTGGCCTCTCTGGACCCTTCACAACCCCCTCGTCTTTCTTTGCTTAGTGCCGCGGCAGCCGGTACCTCTGCAATTCGTGGAACTTTTGCCCTTTAGCGTTGCTCTGCTGAGTATAAAATAGGGGATTTCTTTCCATTTCTGTTTGCAATGAGTGAGTTTGCGTTTTCTCATTTGTGGGGTGTTAACAGACATAATGGGGTAATAAACAAGGGCTGTTTTGCAGCCTCCTTTGCACCTGAGCTTTAAATACCTTACTCGATACTGCATGTTATCAGTGGACTGTAGGGTGCTAAGAAACTTGCTGGGAAATTTCTCAAATGACTGAAAAAGAGGATGAGGAGTTTGAACAAAGTGTTTCCCTAAGGACAGGATTAAGGAGCCTGTGGATTGAGTGGGATAAGAATAGATACAGCAGGAGTGCATGTTCATATGCTGTGTAGAATAGGCCCTGCTCAGGAATGGGGATCTGAGAAAAGCAGTGTGATGTGTTTGCGGGGGAGTAGATTAATTGCATCTGGTCCTGGTTTTCAGCTGAACTCTATAAAGGAAAGGCCACCCTAGGAGCTCACACCATGTCATGAAGCTGATCTCCTTCATTGCTAATGATACCTCGTGTTGTTCAGCTGAAATAACTTGCAAAAGGCAACTTGGTCTCTGAGACTCCTTTTTTGTTCACGGAGCTTCTGTGAGCTCAGAGAGTCGACATAAAACATGGATTCCCACAGAGAGCTTGGATAATTTGGCTACACAGAACTGACAGCTTTGAGACATGTGCTGCGGGGAAATAGTCAAGTTTTTGAACAAAACTGAGGTTTTGACGTTAAATTAACATGAAGACAGTTCTGTTAGTGTAAGTTTGGGAAAGGAAGAAAGTAATTTTATCAAGTAATCTCTATTTTGAGATTTGCTTTGGTTTATTGTGGTGGTTTTTTTACCAGCTCAATATGAAAGAATAAAAAACTGCACAAATCTGCTAACGCTTAGGAAATAATAAATAACAAAATGCTGTCATGTGTTACAGATGATACCCTAAGCTACTCTGCTCTGTTTATATTTGGAGATGTCACCTAATTGCATTAATATTCAGTGAGTTTGCAGTGGATCACAAAGGATGTTAACCTCTGGTGTGCTCCTGCTAGCAATGCACCTGGGACCTCCAAATAATCTGGGCTTAGGGGTAGAAGATAAATGTGAATAAAAATGTGAGGTTGGTGTAATAGGAACTGTTTTCAAAATCTGATGGCAAGTCATCAGTAGTGGTGACCACTATTGTGCTTTTGATGTAAAAAACAAACCTGCAGTTTACTGCCTAGCATCGCTTTTAAAATAAAGGAATTTATGAGCTCCTGCTTTATGTAGCAGCTGCCTCTGTATGGGGGGCCTGAAGGCTGTATTTTAAGAGCCTATTTGCTGTCAGTCCACATAGCATTCAAGCTTTCATACAAAGAATCAAGTCTTAAACTGATAGAAAATATGAAAATGCAAAGAATCCCTCACGAAGTACTAAAAAAAAAAAAAAAAAAAAAAAAAAAANAAAAGAATGTCATTGCTACATGTCTTCCTGGAAATGACCACTGAGAAGGTCAAACAGAGGTAGGTTCATCTCTGAGAAGGGCTTCCTTAGAGCATGTTTGCTCCATCCCTCCCTGGGGCAATGCATGGGTTTTGTATTCAAATAGTTACCTCTGTCTTGATAGTGTGGCTTGTATCAGAGCTAAGGGCTCTGGTGACGTTTTTTGCTGATAGGAACTAAAATGATGTTAAGTAATAGTGCCATGAAGATAAAACATTGAACTGTTGGACCACTTCCCACCTATCCTGAGCCATTCCTTTTCCAGTGGAGCTTTTATTAGAGGACATCATAGAATTACGTTATGCAGCAGACGGGTGTTTTGCTGGACAGAGAAGTTGAGTAACTCGTGCGGAGTCACGAGCGAAGTCGGAGACAGCCAGGAATAGCCCCGAGGCTGCTGACGCCCAGCTCCGTGCGGGAGCCACGGGACCAGCCTTCCTCCTGCTGCAGTGAGGTGGCTCCATGCAGCCCAGCTTGGCAGAGAGGGGCTGGGGAGTAAAACACTATAGAAAAACTCAGTCCCTGCTGAGGTCTGAAACTGGCTGCTCTGAGTGGTACCAGGTGCTCCAGGGCAGAGCTTGTAGGACTGATTCGGAGAGGAGGTCTTGAGCATGGGCTCCTCGGTCCGGCTCTGAGGTGAGTCATGGAAGGCGCCAGGATGTGCAGCTCGGTTTTGTTAGCAGTTCCGAGACAGGCGTCTCTTCCGTGGCGAGCACTTCCCAGTTTTCATTAGTCATCTGTGCAGCAGCCTCTCTGCTCCCCCCGTTCTCCCGCCAGGCTGCACTGGTGATAAACAGCAGCACCAGCACCACGTAAGCAGGGAAAAAGCAGCCAAGGCTGAGCAGAGGCTGCTCAGGTGTCAGCCAGTCGATGAGACTCTGATTATGTCACCTTAAATCACTTAGGGCGAGAAAACTTTTCTTTGTGTTGTCATCTTGGAGTGAGAGAGGAATGCTGAAAAGAGGTGGCATTTGCTACCTGTTGATATTATGCTTTTCTTACAGAAAGGCAAAAACGTAGATTTAAAATCACTACGTAATCCCAACGTTGCAGGAGTGAGCAAAGGCTCTAAGTAGCTTGTAGGTCCTGTTGCTTTGGGTGTTGCGTGAACAGTAAATAACTTAAGGTAGAGCAAGTGCAAATGAAGAGGAAAGCTGGAGAAGCTGAAATGGAAAATGTCTGTGGAATAAATAAAAGGTGAGCCTGAAAAAGTGCTGAGCACAGCCCAAGTGGAGATTTGGCATGTGCAGCAGCTGTGAGGGTCGGAGGCTTTGGGGTTTCTTGGTGTGTTGTGCTCTGAGCTCCCAACTCAGCACTGGGAGTTCTGGGCCAAAAGGCCATGGTGGTTTTTTTTTTCAGACAGCTCTGGGTCTTTTCAGGCCTGGATTTTCAGGGTTTTAGATGCCCTAGCCTCACTAAAATGATTTATTGGGCAGAATTCGGTTCTCTAGCCTCTCAGTCCCTCACCCTTTCAGAAAGCCCTGGTTTTCCTTGTCCCAATGCAACCTCACCCTAGGGTTGTGCCACGCACGTTCCCCTCCAGCAGCCTCCAGTTAACGTTGCTCCAGTTAAACACAGGGCAGCTATTTTGGGAGGTTTTTCCTACGGGCTGCCTGTGCTGATGTTAAGCCGCTTAGTGTGGCACAGCTGGGAATGGCAATTTGCTCTCGTAACAGATTGACCAAGGATCAGCTGTAGCATTAAAAGCTTAGGACCCAATTAATTTCTAGCGAGGTATTCTGTAATCAACTTAGCATGTTTATGTGGATTTTACCGTGCGTGTGGCAGTTGCTTGAAGGAAGCGTCCTGCAGTCTCGCCTAATGTCTCACCAAGTCGGGAGGGAAATGAAGTTGGGTGAGGAGTTCTTGTCCAAACTTCCATGCTGTTTGTCTTGTAGCTGCGGCCTCCGTACTGAGTCTCGCACGCGCACACCCTGCAGCGCAGCAAGCGGCTGAAGGCAGATTGCTGGAGGTGCCACCAGCAGCTCAGACACTCGTTCCCTCGACGTGTCAGCACCCTCCTTCCTTGCTGCCCTTTCCGCTCAGTTACAGCAAGCAGGATTTGCGCAGGGCTTAGGCACCGCACAGCTCATCTCCTTCTGCATGCTCTTGTGCTGCAGGTGCTGGGGACCCTGCGTGGGTGTGACGTGGGGTGGCAGCCAGGATAAGTGCTACCCCTCTGGAGGAACAAGTGCCAGTTTTGGATCAATTCTAATCAAGTGTTGAATGCTAAATTTTAAATAATTTAGGTAAGAAAATGAACATGTGTCTTAGCCCCCAGACTGGGAATATCTTTGTCTGCACCATGAACAGCANATTTAGGTAAGAAAATGAACATGTGTCTTA
>VWPW01020819.1:0-26236 GCA_013389825.1 Crypturellus undulatus
AGGAAACAGCAACTGGACGTTTTGCTGGAGAGCAAAGCAGGACGGGTGAGGCCAGTGCCAACAAAGATGAAATTGGGTGCAGGGAGGACAGACAGCGATGCTTGGAGAGCAAATGGATGCTGCTTTCATGCAGCTGGGGTGCAGGAGAATGAAATTGCATTAAGCATTTGCAGAGTGACAAGAATAAGGGCTGGACAGGGATCTGTCTTGCTTCAGGGGGGTCACAGTTGATACCAGGCATTCCCCAGCTTTGCAGAGATGCTGCAAGCGCCAAGCAGCAGAGCAGGTAGCGGTTTCCCTGGCCAGGGCTTGGTTTGTCTTTGGACGCGGCATATTTTGGGTGAGACTGTGCCATCTGCTCTGTCTGGTGTGTCATTGCTGCAGGCAGCCAGCTGGGCCGGGCAGAGGGCCGGGGATTTAGATTTGGGCTAAGCAGGCTCGGGTGAGTCAGCTTTCTGCTGACCAGCCCCATAGCAAACAGCGGGACAAACTTTCTCATGTAGCAGCTCGAAACACAGGTCGATAGAAATGAGTGCTTAGGCGTATAATCTCTTTCCATCTGTCTCCTCCGTCTATTGTTTATATCAGCCAGATCAGTTTAATCACAAGCAAAGCCCGTTCGCATGCCAGCACAACCCAAGTTGTCCTCCGAGACCGTCTCTCCCCATCACCGCCCAAGGGTGTCTGGTTTCTCACATCCGAGGATGCTGCTCTTGGTTTCGCTGGCGTTGAGATCTGTACATTTAAGTAGCCACCGTCCCATTTGACCTCTGCCGAGCTCTCCGAGGAATCCCAGTGCTTGCAGCCGAGCGAGGATGTGTCTTTTGGAATAACATCCCTTCCTGATGGATTGGCCCCGGGCGGCAGCGCCGTCCTTTTGCGGTTGTTACTCGGAGCGAGGAGCCGCGCGTTGTACCTTTATCCTTGAACCTGCTCTAACTGTGCATCAGATCTTTGGCATTTAAGTCATTTTGTGAAATCCCGCTCGCTGAAGGTTTGCCTTTCTCTTAGGCTTTTCTGTTATTTAATAGCTATTTTATCTCTTCCAATGTGCCCAGAGGAGTTCTAGGGCATCTGTGCAGTTGAAGGAAGGGTTGGCATTAAGCAACATTTTCTAGTGTTCTGATGATTGGGAAGACAAGAGTAGGGGATGGGGACAAGAAATTTAAGCAGGGTTTTGTGTTGAAAAAGTACCTGAAAAAGTAAATAGAAGGATCCACGTCAGACAGCTTCCATATGGACAGAAGCCTTGGCATGAATCTGTGGGTTTTGACAACTGCAACCAAGAAACAGTGTGTGTCTCTGTACCATGGTGAACTTAGGATCTGTTTTCAAAAATAACCTCTTATTTTTCTGCATAGCAACTTTCATATTGAAGGTGTCTAAACTACAGCTACAGAAAACAAAATCAGGTCTGTTGACTCGCAGCACGCAGTTACCCTGCTGATTCCTGCAGGAAGGGGGTTAGAGCCGTGGAAATCAGCCCCAGGCCTCCTCATGCTGGGGTGGAGTTGAGTTAATATGCTCAGAATCCATATAGGATATTTTTTAGCATGTGTGTTTTAATTTCCTGTATTTTAAGAAATAAATCTTATGTTATGGATTTTGTTTTTGCACTTGGCGTGGAGCTGGTTTCACTGATAATCTAAAAGGCCTTATTGTGTTACAGGCAGTTCTGATTTCACTGGAACAGTATCTGTGCCCCTGCTGTTTTCTCTTAACGTCACATAACCAGGTTCGAATTCAGCAAGGAGGTAGAGCGTTAGGATAAGCCGTGGCCCTTCTGCATTACTGAATGTCTCATTCAGTCCTGAACAAAGAGCTGGATAAATTAAAGGAGTCCTCTCTTATGCCAAGAGACAGAAACACCTATTGCTTGAGCTGTGTTGAACTAGAATATGCTAAAACGTACTGTGGGAAATGACCATGTGCAGAAGAGCATTAAATTTAGAGGATTTTGCATTATAGCTTAAAACGAAACTACAAGTGCAGCTATCTACATGAAGCTGCTTTCTAGGTTTAGTGAAACTGCGGGTACTGGTTTCAAAAGAAGAGAGTTAATAGCGTTATTAGCATCGAGGGAGCATTTTTCATCTCTGTACTCTTCAGACATGAAGTCATCAGCATGTGACATGCTTCTGGCTAGATTACTCCTGCTGCAGGGCGTTTGGGACAGGTCTTTCCTGTCTGTGTGGAAAGAGCTCTGGGACAAAGTCTCGATCGTGGTTTCTGTAGAGCACATGACAGCAGATCTCTGTTTCCATAAGCCCACCAAGAGCCTTCTGTTGGTCATTAGCATCACGAGCAGAGCCAAGGAGCTAGAAGCACTGTGTGAAAATCGTGCAGCCATGGAAATCCAGGCCTAGCTGGATCAAAGGATGGTCCAACTGTGGCTTGTGCTTTAAACTGACCAATTTCTCTTTCTCATCACTTCACATCGTTTTCTGCCTCTGTATCAGTGCCCAACCACTTCCTACTCCCGCAGCGACTTACTGCGTTGCTTCCTTTGCTTCTCATCATGTGTCTTTAACCTTTTTTGTTTCTAGGACTCCTGCCTCTGTTAAACAGGGACCTTCCCAGCAGCGGTGGATTTGGCAGGTCTGAGCTGGAGCTATGTCCTTTGCTGTGCTCCTGTGTGCACAGTGGCTGTTCCTGGCTTGGGACAGTGTCCCGCTCTTGATGGAAAAGTCAGGATGGAGAAGGCGGCACCAGATGGTCCTCTGGGCCATGAGGACCACGATTGCTTTAGCTTTCCAGGGCCAAGGAACCCGTGGAGCTGTGGGATGCCCAGCCAATGTCACGGTTGTGGGGCACCCGAGGCTGATGCTGTCCCTTTCGTGTCCCTTTGCAGCGGTGCAGGAAGAGAGGCAGAGGGGCAAGGACCGCAACGAGAACGAGGTGGAGTCCACAAGTAGCGCCAACGAGGACATGCCTGTGGAGAAGATCCTGGAAGCTGAACTCGCGGTGGAGCCAAAGACAGAGACGTACATTGAGGCCAACATGGGCTTGACGCCTAGCTCGGTAAGGCCCCGTTTTGGGAACATTTAAGGGTCTTTGGTAGGGTTGTGAAATGCAACTTCTTAGCACTGCTTTAGACTCTGTGAATGAGTTAAATGAATGCGTGAGGAAACCAGCCCTGCTTCAAGGTGTGACCTGCCACGCCAGGGTGTTCCTGTCCCGCAGCTGAAGGGACGGGTACTGTTTCCAGAGCTGCAGAGAAGCACAGATATTGCAATGGGTAGTTAAAAAGGCTCACAGAGAAGGGTTTGTTCTAGTTACAACCCTTAGTGCTAAAAGCCAGGAAGACGCTCCGTGCTCCGGAGAGCTCATAGTCCGATCCAATAAACCCACCTTTGTAACCAAAGTGCAAAGAGATAAGAGCTATAAAATCAGGGCGTGACTTTTCAAATGCTGCATTGTGCAGCTTTGCTCTCACAGTGGAAAACCTCATAGAGATGTTAGCTTTTAATTTCCTTTTGTATTCAGAGGCTTGTATGATCCCCGAGCATCCTAGAAGCACCTGGGCTCTAAGAGGACCTTGTCCAAATGGTAGTTAAAATAAGGGAAGACTGAGAAGCTGCAAAGAGGGAAAGCATCCTCACCCTCTCCTCATATGAGGCTGAAGGACCGAGTAGGGAACACTGTATCCAGCAGGGTTTAATAAGAGATCTCAGATTCAGGCTGTTCCTCATAGGGGATTAAGTCTGGGATGCTCTGTTTGGCCTTTACCTAGCAGGGTACCTTATGGCTAACTTGCTAAACGAGGCTGTTAAACTTAATGTACTTCTAAGGACAGAGAGGATTCCTAAATTAAGCTCTGTAGGAGCAGGTAGAGGGGTGTTTGCCTGTGCTTAAAGCCCAGGTAAGTACTGCACACCACGAAACATCCTAATGAAGCAGCACAGGGTTCCCATCCCCATAAAGCTGCAAGTGGCTTTTGGTGGGGAAGCAGCAGAGGCAGCTCTGCTGGGTTTAGCGAGGAGGTCGGAGGGGCTCCAACCTCTATCAGGATTAAAAATACTTGAGGGGAGTCGTAACCAGCGTTGTGCTGCCTTGAAAACAAACCCCAGAGAGGGAGCTGAAATAAATGGCTTCGTCTGGCACTGCGTCTCCTCAGCCTCTCGGAGCAAATTGAAAGCTGGTTCCTGCATAATTCAACACGCATTACTGTGAACAGGGATGTGTGTTGCATCTAAATAGAAGCAGGAGGCTTGTTGAAATGCCCTATTATTGTCAAGCAGCTTCTGTCGGCGAGGTGACATTTGTAGCAGGTTTAGCAGATGTATGAGATCAGCAACGCGCAGTGACGAGGCCACCGGATGAGGAGAGGGGAGCTGGAGCCCTCCCGCAGGCCTGCTCGAGAGCTGATGTGATGGAAACATAGGCAAATTCAGCCCTAAATAGACACAGGCTAAAACACAAGCTGTTTCCTATTAGCCTCGTATGTTGGGTCCTTCTATTTGTGCCCCGTGCGCTGGTACTTCAGCGGTGCCAGTGGGTTAGGCAGCTCCAGCTTTGCCAGGGCTTTTCCAACAGGTTGTGCCAGGCTGAACGGAGCTGGCAGCGCTCGTGGGAGTTAATGTCTTCTCCTCCAGATACTGTCATGTTTGTGACCGTCCCTTCCCTGCCATGGTCCCCCAGCCCGCTGCTCTTGGCCTTCAAACCCCCTGTTTTGCCAGGCTCTGATTTCTTCCCCTTGCTACAGCCCAGGGCACCAGCTGTGGGGTTTTAGCTCAAGATTTCAAAGCTGGTGACAGCAGAGGGCACTTGGGTTGTCCCAGTGTCCAACCATGGTGGGGTTGTGCATGGCACTGTGGGGTGAGAGCCATGGAAAGCAAAGCTCCACCAGGCCACCTTGGTGCCCCCCCAGCAGACAGGGCACGTTCACAGTTTGGAGGGGAGCACGGAGGGGCTGAGCCTTGCGAGGTGACAAGGTGCAGAAGAGCAGGGCTCCGAGCCACGCAGGGAGCAGCTAAGGCAGAGCTGTCCCGCTGCCCTGCGTGGTGGGAGCCTGCCAAGACTTGGCATTTCACTGCCTGCCACTAAAACACTCACTTGAAATAATTGCACCTGGGAGCCCCTGATAACAGCTCCTCAGCTGCTGCAAATAGGGGCTAATTGTGACAGCTGAAAGATTTCTGACAGTAGCAAAGTGGACAAGTCCTTTAAGAGGTTCTCCCAAGCGGAGAGTGAGCGTTTTTGTGGGATTCCTCTGTGGCCTGTGCCCAAGGAAGCCCTGAGACCCCTGTGTGCTCCCCTGCCTCTTGAGAGCTGGATGCTGCTGGATGCTGTCAGTGCCTCTAACACCTCTCTCAGCAGTAAGATGACACATAAGGATGTATTTGCTACTCTACCTAAGCCTGTGTCCCCAAGGCCCCGTGTCCCCAGCAGCTGAGAAACCAGGCTCCTGCAGTATAAGCACCACCTTGCATGGGCTCGTGGCCACTGAAAGGCAACGCCGGTAACTGAGAGGTGTTATCCCCATTAGCTCTTAATTGGCCTTTGAACAGCCGGTTTCAAGTCACTATTTTCTGGAAGATGTCTCCAAGCTCCTGTTTTCCAGAAGGATCAGGTGCCCGAGTGTCCTTTCATTCTGTCACACGCCGGCACCATGCCCTTGCTATTTACTGCAGGCGGGGATTTGCTTACCAAGCATGCGGAGGGTTGCTAGCACTGCTTGGTAGATGCCTTCTCGGAGGCGAGCAAGGCTCTTTGAGCTTGAAGAAATAATACTTTCAGCTGTCTCTCTAGCTGCAGTGATTAAAATTCTGGCAGGAACCACCACCATAGTTCCTGGAACTGCGGGCAGAGGGGTAATTCAAGCACGCCCATGGGCTTCCTGAAGCTGCTGACAAAATCCGACCTTGCAGGCTGCTGTGAAGCACCAGAGCCTTCAAGATGGTGCCAACCTGCACAGATGTATAAGCCTCAATAGAAGCTTTGGCAGAAACATCAAGTTTTGCTAAAGCACCCCTTCAAACAACTCCAATTGCTGTCTTTCCTCATGTTCCCGGTGAAACACCCAATCCTGCAAAACTCCTCACACCTGGTTTAGACAGTCCTGGTGTCCAGAGGAAATCCCAGCTTGTCTTTCTCCCTCCTTCTACCAGGGGACAGCCCAATCTCTCCCCACATCTCTGAGAACAGCACTGGCTCATGGGGCAAAACTCCTCTGCTCTGAGCCCATCAGGGCTGCAGAAGGGTCAGAGCCCGCAGGGAAAAATCCCCTTATTGAACTCCCATCTCCTCAGCAGTAACACCGAACATGAGCCCGTCCCCATCCATCTCTGCAAGCAACAGGTGAAAATACTTGGAAACTGGCTGCCTCGGAGCTTGCCAGATGCTGGTTATTTTAAGCCCCGAAGAGCAGCAGCCCTGGCCATAGGGGCACCCGGGCAGCATTTGCTGCCAGGCAGCTGCAGAGCGATCCGGGCAAAGGGTCCCTGGGTGGCTGTGCAGGGCTGCAAGAGCAGAGCCCTCGCTGGGGCAGGGGGCTTGGACCCTTGGTGAGTGACAGCAAGGGGCTGCTTTTTGCTGCTGAGCTTGCACCCTCTCTAGAAGTAGCATTTTTGTTTCTTAGGAGTGTTTAGGCAGCTCTCTGTTCAAACAGCCAACAAAGATGCAAGAAAGAAAGAAAAAAAATTAACCCCAAGATGTTTTTGCTGCCTGATCCCATTCCTTTTGCTTGCTAGCTTTCCCCTCCAGCCCCTTGGGGCCAGGAGCATCCCTAGGAATGGGGCTATGTGAGCTCTCCCCTGGCATGCAGCAGGACAGCAGCAGTTTGGGGTGCAGGACAGGGTATGGGAATGCTCCGTGCAGTGTCCGTGCTAGGCACGTGCTTTGGAAAGCTGCTGTATCTGGGAAATAACCCAGTGGACAAGTGGGAGTTTAGCAGTGCTTTTGGTGGAGAAGAGGCAGGTGAAAAAGGGGAAGAACGGAGCTAAAGAGACCACGCAGTGAGATACAGATGTGTAAATTGTGCAGCTCTCATCAGCTTGATCTAGGAGAGGTATTTGTTATAATGGAGCCAACTCTCCATGAGGAATGGTCTTTTTCCTGCTGAAATGGAGACTCTTGAAGGAGGGAGAGGTTTCGCTGGCGTTGGTGCGTGCTCCTGCCTGGACCCTGCTGGATTCACACCCCTTCCCCGTGCGATCCAAAGGTGACATAAACACTCCTCCTGCTCTGCCTTTGAAACTGCTCTTTTAAGGGCATGGAAGGAAAAATAATTGTACAATCAAAGCTGCTAGAAAGCAGTGGGGATTACGGTGGGATATGCAGAGGGGCTCATACATCCCTGTCCAGAGGGGTAAACCATATATATACACTTGTGCACTAGCAAGGTCTTTCTTCACCAAGGTTAGACAGTCTCGTCCAGGTCCTAATCACAAGCCCACTTGAGCTGTTAGCAGTTCCTTTAAACAGGGATTTGCTCTGTTTAGGCAGGCTGTCCTCTTTGAGAGCAGATGGTTTCTGTTACTGGATAATATTTCAAAAGAAAAGAGTTTCTCCTTTTCTGTAATGCCCCGTTATTGCTGCTTTTTTGCGTCCTCTCCCTCCTGCCTTTTTGCAATTTAGCCTGAACACCAAATAACACGGTTAAACGCAGCCAGGGGCAGGATCCCCTTTGGCTGCTTGTCTGGCCTTTCCTCCTCTTCCCACTCCACGTTTTCTCAATTTTTGCATCTCCTTCTCTTTGCAGCCCAATGACCCGGTGACGAACATATGCCAGGCAGCGGACAAGCAGCTCTTCACGCTGGTGGAGTGGGCCAAGAGGATCCCCCACTTCTCCGAGCTGCCCCTGGACGACCAGGTCATCCTGCTCAGAGCAGGTGAGTGGGAAATGTCACCACACGGGGACCAACAACAAGTCCCATCAGGGCTCTAGCATGGTTATATCTTAACTTGTATATGAGTGAGAGGTATTAGGTTTAGATTTAGCTCCCTGCAACTTGAAAGCCATTAGCTGTTTCTGAATAATAGCCCCTGATTATTCAATTGCTAAATAGGTTTTAAGAAGCCCCAAGGGATGTGTTACTGAATGTGCTCCGAAATGTTGCACCAGCTGCCAATCAGCTGAAAAAGAGCCCGGCTTCGTCTCCGAGGCTCTCGGAGGTGTGTGGTGGGTTATTTAAATCAAGGGAACTATGCACTATCTTCCTCCCAAACAGAGACTTGAAAGAGAAGTGGGTTTGGGACGCCGTGAAATCTCATAGAAGATGTTTGATCATAATTAAAAACAGAAAGGGGAGAAAAACATGTAACCCTCCCTCTCCCACCCACCAAGATGAAAATAAAATTCTCCAGGCTTATTTTAAATTTCCTTGCGCTGCAGGGAATCTGCAGGGATGGAGGCTTGGGGAGGTTAAAAGCAGTTAGCTGTGAAAAGGGCCTTCTGCCATTAAGTAAATTCAGGCTCCTATTGCTGGCAGATTATGCACAAAGACCAGGGAGGGCAAAAAATCAAGGGCAGAACTCGGCAAGGCTGCGTTTTAGGCATGAAGCTATTTGCATAGCTCCCATCGTCAGAGAAGTGATTAAGCAGGCTGTGGCTTGACACGGCGGAGGATTTTTCTTGCTTAAACAAAGGGGAATTCAAGTTGTCAGTGGGACATGCGAAACCACTTCCATTAAATGGCAAACTTGATATGAAGGATGAAGTTGGGAGAGGAAATGAAAAGGTTCTGACAGCTGGGTGTGATGCCCAGTTCTCAACTTGGCAATTGAAAGCAAGAAAACTCTGGACTACTTGAAGGCAGGAGTTAAATGGGCTTTTTTTTGTTTGCTTTTTGAATAGAAGTGACTCCCCTTCTACTTTTTAACACTTCTCGTTTTCCCCAAAGGCCCTTTTATAAGGATTTTTAGAAGGGGAAAACCTGCAGAGTGTGTGCTCCTCCCTGCGCAGTCTGACCTCGGTGTGATGGCCTTTATAGAAGAGCGGTTACTGATTTACTTTAATGACAATTCTGATTTCTTACTGTTTGGAAGCTGCATGTCACAAACTAGTTGCTTATGCATTTGGGCAGCAGAATTTATTAAGAATCAAGTCCCCAGGCATTCACTTCACCACAAAACCAAGAACCACCAAAACAGGCTAATCCACGATCTATTTGCCCAGATAGTTTCAGAAAAAGGTAAAAGGCCCCCAAAGCTTGAAGATGTTGGGATGGCTGTTTTCTTCCCTTCTACCACATAACGCTAGTTGTCACACTGATTTTTATTTTTTTAATTGAGGATGACTATAGCCCAAATGCATGAATATTGATATTTCTGCGTATTTTTTCATTGGCTGTTAACTGTCATTATTGCATTTCCTGACCCTTTATCCAAAAACCCAGTTCCTCATGGAATCTCAGTGAAATCCTTGGCCTCAGCGGTTTCTGGGCAATTAAGTCCCATTATTTACTGGTGTAGAATTTCCACTCCTCTAATGTGCTAAAATGCAGTGCTAAAGTTGCGTGTTTTGTCTCATGGTTACAACAGTCATCTGGAAATTGGGAGTTGGGGGGTTTATTACTCTTCAAGGCTTGAACTGCAAGTCTGTGTTGCGTGTTCCCGCTGCTCCAGGTCCCCTGGTTGCATTTTTGGGTCTCTAGAGCTGCTTGCTGAGAGTGAAAAGCACCTAGAGAAGTCTCTGGCATGAAGGTTCTCTGCAAATACTGCATGGAAGAGCTGACCTCGCACAGAGAACTGTTTCACTCATGTGAAATAGAAACAGAATCCACAACAACAGTGCAAGGGTTTGTTTTCCATGTAGAAGGCAGCTCATAAATTCTAAATCCGAGCCTTGATGACCTGATGTTTTTGCCTTTATGTGGTTGCATATTATTTTTTTTAATAATTCCCTACTATTTTTTTTAGCTTGCTTCATATCAAGCCTATCTCTTGCTGAAATCAAAGCTCCAGCCTTATGGACCTGCTGCATCCTGGTGATGCATCCATTGCCGTGGCCTCCGTGCCAGGATGGGCTGCAGCCGGCGCGGCAAAGCACCAGGAACAGCCGGGATGGGCTCGAGTGGGGCCTCAAATAACCTCCCCGGTCTTTTAACCGGTGGCTCTATCTATTATTAAGAGCAGAGAGCGGCCTGTTGAGAACAGCTGCCTANGGCGCGGCAGAGCACCAGGAACAGCCGGGATGGGCTTGAGTGGGGCCTCAAATAACCTCCCTGCAAAGTCTTTTAACCGGTGGCTCTATCTATTATTAAGAGCAGAGAGCGGCCTGTTGAGAACAGCTGCCCATGAAATATTTAAGTCTTAAAATTTAGCTAAGAGCGTTAGTCAGGTTCATTCATGCATCCTCTGAGGCAAAATTAAGTGGGACGCCTGGCTTTGGATGTGCCGGCGCTGGCTTTCCTTGGTAATCCTGAATCATTTAAAAATCTTTGCTGTGGGGTTTATGAAAAAGGAATCCACCTTTTTCAATCCTGTTTTTCTCAGGTTTCCCCTTTTCCCCCATCAAACCTGCCACGATTGAGATAGTTTCCTGCAGTTAACCTGCAGTTAGTTTTACCAACTCATTTTGCTACCTTAATTTCCCCCTGCCTCCTGCCTTGTCCCTTAAGCTCGTCAGCTCTTTGGGACAACAATTCTGTGCTAAAAAATGCTGGATTTGGGTTTATTTCAGCCCAAACGAGCTGCAGGGCGGACCTGTATGTGGAATTGCTGTGGGTGCAGGTGTGATGGACAGTGGGAAGCACCTAGAGCCCCTTTTTGTGGTCTAGTTCCAAGAGGGTGTCTTCACCCAGCTCAGGAGGCTCCTCGTGTCCCACATCCTCCCGGTTCTCCCAGTATTTCCAAGTGCTGCAATCCCTGTGGAAGTGCCAGGCCCCACCCCGCGAACAGCCAAATAAATGTTCACTTGATTGGGGTGGAAACGTCCTGTAGCCACTTAGGAAGCAGTGAACTTTATTCCTTGTCAACATTTCTAATGGCACAACCCATCCCTGCGCCAGTGGGTAAACACAGCTCGCACGGACCTTGGGTTTATTCCTATGCTGCAAGTCTTGATCAGCAGGAAAAGGCAGCACGAAAGAGTTTCTGCAGCTGGAGAGCAAATGAAGGATACTGATATCTTGCTTTTCTAGCATGGAAGAAAAGCAAAAAAATAAATGTCCTGAGATTTCTGGACCCAGCCTAGCAGTTTTTGTTCTAGACTTCAGTGTTTTCAGACCCAGTATCGCAGCCCAGGAGAAGTGAGAGACTCTGCAGGGTTGCATAAAACCTCATCGCAGATGCCTGCTTGAAAGTCAGTGAAATTTCAACCCTTTGAGCTTGCTTGTTCTGAGTTCTTCTGGCACTTCTGAACTCAGCTGGTAACAAATTTTAAGAAATTGCAAAAGTGTTAAGTTTGAGCAGGGAAGTGGGCGGGAGGTCGTTTCTTCCTTCTCTTTCCAATTTGTCACTAGTTCAAACTACTCCCTTGGTGTCCAGGCTCGGAGGATGTCTGAAGTGACAGTAACGAATACGACAAATGCTGCTTTTCAAGCAGTTCTGGAAAGCTGTTAGTGACTATGTGGACCTTGGTGAAGCCGTCTTGGGTATAGGACCTCTGTGGAGGAGTGCAGGGCAACCATGGCTCTGAATATGGTATTTAGGGCTGAAATAGATGGCCAGAGGAAACAAATCTCAGCAGGAGTTTACATGGGCCGCGTTTACACGGTTGAGTCATGCGGGTGAACTTGTGTGCCTCGCTGTCGCTTAGAAATAAGCCTAATTAGCTTTTACAAAGCATTAATAACTCCTTAACTGCTACCAGGCACGGAGTGGAAGGTCAGATCGCAGGTGCGAGGCCCCACACCCACTCACACGTTGATATGGAGCGGACCGGGGTGGAGAGCTGTTTGCAGTAGTGCCTGCGAGGGCTATAAAGGAAATCACTTCCTTTATGATGTTTTTAGTGCAGTGGTTGCTTACGGATTCTTCTTCCTTTCCTAACATCCAAGAAGGGGGTGGGTGTCAGGGAAGGTTCTCCCACTTTCCAACAGCTTCCAGCAGACTGTAGCAAGGACAGATTTTCAGTGATCATCTCCTCTCTTCTTAAGGAGGAATAGTACCAGAGAAGCAGCACTGCTGATCCCTGCACCTCCTGACGACCCCGTGGCTCTAACCCACACCCTTGGTTGTTCTCTCCTTCCCAGGCTGGAATGAGCTCCTCATCGCCTCCTTCTCCCACCGCTCCATAGCCGTGAAGGACGGGATCCTCTTAGCCACCGGCCTCCACGTGCATCGGAACAGCGCCCACAGCGCCGGCGTCGGGGCCATTTTTGACAGGTAGGACCAAGTGGTGGCACCTCGATCCAGCTTGTCTAGACATCTCCATCTCTCCACGGCTCTCCCCATGGCATGCGCTACCCATTCCCCATGTTGCAGCCTGTTGGAGGGCCAGGTGGAGCTGGGTTGCACATAAGTTCTTGGTCAGAAGAGCGCAAGATGAGGTGTTTCCGTCCCACAATATTTCCATGCAAGCAGCAGGCTTTGCTGCAGGCAGGAACATTAAACATACAGAAACCTACAGCCCAAAATAGTCACCGAGAGGAATGCCCAGTGTAAATCAAAGCCCTTTCATGGGGTCCAGATGGCTTATAATGTTATGATTAGGCCACTCATTTATTTCTTTTCATCTTTAATTGGATGAAGATATGGTTATATTTTCACCCAAAGTACCCAGCGGGTTCCACATGCGTGTGCCAAGGGCTGCTTTTAATTTTATGCTTTGGAAAAGTGTGTCAAAGCAGCAGCTTCCAGAGCGTGTGACCCCCAGGGTGGCTCCAGGCACTGCTTAAATTGTGGCTCATTTCTTTGCCCCAGACTCATCCTGAGATGGCCTAGTTCAAACCAAGCCACCTCGATTCTTTGCTTTGCAAGGAAATTGCTCTTCAGACCTGGGTGACATCATTTGTTTTCCGTGAGGTCACGAGTGCAAGATCGTGACTTCACTGCAAGATCTAACAGGAAAACCTGGGCAATGAGTGGAAAATATTTCAAGACCAGCACCTGCAGTAAGAGCAAAGGGACTAATAAAAATTACCGGCAGAGGAAATTGCTTTTAGATACCTCTTTTTTTTTTTTTTAATTTATTTTAGGCAGCTTTTTGCAGTGCCAGGGCCTCTCAGTGAATGTATGAAGCCAGCTCATATGTTCCCTGTTGTATCTCACAGGAACTATTGATGTTCCTAATTAACTATTTTTGATACAAGAGGAAAAGGAGGGCATTCTCCTGAGCTGGTAGAAATGAGCCCTATCCCATGACTTGATTAAACACACTCCAGAGGACCTCGATTTGGGTCTTGACACCTGGTTTTTCATTTCTTTTTAACACCGACACCTGTGACTTTTGTGTGTGTGCTTTGCAGAGTACTGACAGAACTCGTGTCGAAAATGCGAGACATGCAGATGGACAAGACAGAGCTGGGCTGCCTGCGAGCCATCGTGCTCTTCAACCCCGGTACGTGCACTTGCCTTCTCTGTCACTTCTCCATCCCTCTCCTGACAGATGCCGAGTCCTTTGGGCTCCTCCTTTCGTTACCTCCAAGCCCTCGTGGCAAATCACTGTAGGCACCAACCCCAGGAACAGGGAGAGGCAGAAGGGATGGGTGTGAATAGTAGCAAATGTGACTCCAAACTCCTTTTTAAAACGAATCTGAGATTAGAGCAGTGTTAGAGCATGGATAATATTGTCCTTATTTCCTAATCTCAACATCTTAGAGACTTTATTTGCTGGGTTTTGGGATGAATCACCTGCAGAGCTTGGAAAGGGTGAAGGTTACAAAACAGGCTCATAAACTACACAAGGTGACAGGCAGGAACCCTTTTGTCACAACTTTTTTGTCCTCAACTCTGTAAAAATGGTTTCACATGAGATTATTAGAGTACCAACCTCTATGGCCACCCGTTCTACCTGCACCCTGTCTTTGCAGGAAGGACGAGTTGTGCACGGACACTGTCCTTTCTCTGCTTTCTTCCCACCCTGCTGAGGCCAGTTTGTTCTAGCAGGGTTCAGTGGCTGCTTCTTGTTTTTAACTTTATTTTTGTTGTAATCACCAGTAATTTATCGTCTGTAATTTGCGAGTAGCCTTGTATGGTAAAAGAAGGGGAAGCTGGAGCGCTTCCCATCGTGCCTGGCCTTGGGGATGCCACTTGTCTGTCCCTTTCACCCTCCTAAAAACAGCTCCGGCCTCTCCTCCCGTTGCAGCCCCACTGGGAGGGCTGCAGCGGGTTAGGATTGCAGATGGGCACCGAATCACAGGGGAACTGAACTGCCAGGACAGGGCCTTTTCTTTCCACGGTGCTTCAAGCTGGAGGGGGAAATTCCACAAGCCTGGGAGGGAGCTAAGACCTTTGGCTGAGGTTCTGCAACCCCTGAATGGGCCAGAATGGGTTGGGGATTTGTCCTATTTGGTGAAACAGAGAAATAGGGCAAACCTGTAGGGTCTTGAGGGATGAGGATAGTGCCCCAGATAATGTTGGGCTGAGACCTACAACCACAGAAAGGCTCTGTACCCTGGTCTGTCGGGCTCTTGGTGGCCAGCAGGGTAGAGGTGGTTGCATAGTCACCTCGCTATGAGCCCAGTCCTTGCCTTTGCCTCCGTGCAGAGCCTCCAAGTGCCCGTCCCTTTTGCCTGACGCTCTTTCCGTTGCTTTGCAGACTCTAAAGGTCTCTCCAACCCGGCTGAGGTCGAGGCGCTGCGGGAGAAGGTGTACGCGTCGCTAGAGGCCTATTGCAAACACAAATACCCCGACCAGCCCGGCAGGTGAGTTGCCCATGAGCGCTGGTCCCTTGTATTCCCAAGCCGCCTGAGTGTGGGTAGCTCTCTGCAGAGAGAAATGTTTGTTTTTATCCGCTTCTGCTGTGGACATTCTTAGAAAACAGTGGAGAGACGTGTTTATTCCCAAGCGGCAGGCGAGGCGCAGGGAGCGATGCAGCAGTGAAGGTCACTGCTAAAGGCATGACGAGACCTGGAGCGTCCTGGCTCCTGCTGCTACAGCAGTGGGATGAGCACATGGGGGAATGGGTATCATTTCCCTTTTGGAAACCACTGAGAACAAACCACAGCAAAAACAAGACACACACGGAGTTAATTTTCAGTGGCAGATGAGCATCATTGCTGGGAAGTGAAAGCCTCAATTGATGCTCTCTTCTCCCCTCCCCTCCTCCCCCAATCCAGCTGGGAATGGGAGGGGGAATTAGGAATGCTTTCCTGGACGGCTCCGAAGCTGAGTGGGCGCATTTTCCCAGTTACAGCCTGAAGCTGGCAACTGCCAGTTAGGTTACTGACAGCCTTTTAAGAAACCAAGCAAAGCACTGGAAACTGCTGCTGGTATCACTGCTGAGGCATAAATATTGGGAAAAACAGCCCAAAGCAAGTAGGATTTGCATCTCACCTGCATTCCAGGCCTTGCTTATCGGGATGTTCTGTTTTGTTTCAAAGGCTGCTCTTGGAGCAGTGAATTCAATGGGCAGATCACTGCCCCACTGCTGTGCACGTCGATGTGCTGGCAGCTGAGAGCAGGCTCTTGTGGAGGGGCTTCTTGGATATTCATGGTTCAGTTGCATGGAGGGGAAAACTAGGATGAAGATACCATTGGGTGTTTCTGATTTTTTGTGGCTAGGAGGGGATATGAGTGATGGTCGTGGTGCATAGAGCAGGGATGATGAACTCTCCTCCCTCTCTTTAGCTTGCTTGGACCTCAGGCTGACTCTAAAGCTCCTCTTGTAAAGCATTATTAAACTGCACCCCCCAGCAATCCAGATCCTGGACTTTGGCTGTTGGGATGTTTCAGAAGAGCTCTGCTCCCCTTTGGGCTCAAAACGCACAGCCAGCCGCAGATGGCACAGGGAGATGTGTTTGGAAATCCAGCCAGGAGCTCTCCTGGAATATATTCCCCGTGGGAAGCTCTCTTAGCTGTGAACAGGCATCCAGTGTCCGCAGCTGCATCCCGCACTCGTGCAGGCAGCCGCTGGCCGCTTTGCTGCTGCGGGCTGGGGTGGCGCTTGGGAGTGGGACAGCACAGGGACGAGCCCCAGTAGCACGTGGCCGCTCTGGTCACTGCTTCTAGTTGTGCCCGCTCTTCGTTTCCAACCCATCACAAAGTGGCCTGGCACAAAGCTGTAGAGATGGGGTCCAAATCTGTTCCCATGGGTGCTACATCCGTAATATAGAAGGGAGCAGCTTGGATCCAGCAGTCTGGACGAGGGCTCTTGAGGGATGGTCTCCCACTGGCTTTGAAAGACCTTGGGCTGGGCAACTTGAGCCTCAGTTTCCCTCCATAGAGGGGACCTTGGCACCTTTTGGGCAACAGGCGTTAGGGGTGACGTATCCCGGTGAGCACCGGTGGCACAGGACAGAACCAACCCAGCTGCCTCGGGAGGGTTAATCCGCGGGCTGGGAATCCAGAGTTGCACAATAGCTGGAGGAGAGCGCTCTGCATCCTCCTGGGCTAATGGCACAATGCGATCACCATCTGGGGCTGGAAACGGGCTCTTCCTGCCGGGGAGCGAACGTGGGGTCGAACCACCGCTGCTGCCCCATCTCCGATGCCCTTTGGAGCAAAATCCCAATTAACTAGTCCAGGATTGAGAGCTCACGATGTAAACACGATAGCACCCAAAATGAACTCTTCCGCAGCAGCGAGACGAAGGAAAACATTCCCAGGACAAACCGACGCTGCCGCCCCCGGCCACCGCCAGCTCCTCGGACACGGAGGGCACGGGGTATCCGTGACACGGAGCAGCCGCGGGGAATCGGGGCCCTTCTCTGCCCTGGCACGCTGCGCTGCGGGCTGGTTATCTCACAGTTAAACGTCTCCGAGGGCTGGAGCCATCATCTGGTTTGGTTTAAAGTGAAACTTCCTGAATGGGATGGTAGGACTGATTTGTTTTTCCTGGCTCTTGTCCCACCGTTCTCGCCAGCTCAGCAAAAAAAAAAAAAGAGGGGGGAAAGAGAAGTGTCTGCATATATATCTGTATGTTTGTGCACGTCTCTCTCTGTGTATATGTTTTTTAGTCCCCTTCTCCCCGTGCTGGCTCGGTTCTGCCTGTTGTGCTGCGTTGCTTATGTCCAAGCCTTGGTTGTGCAGCAGGAAAAACAAACACTCGGTGATGAAGGGGCCTTTCCTGCCTTGGGCAGGCGCTCGTGCAGCAGCCACGGGGGGCACACGGCAGGGGACACCCCTTGGGGACCCCGTGCGCGAGGACGGGGTGCGATGGGTGCAGAGCACCCAGGGTTGTTTCTGTACTCTGCAAAGGGCTGTTGTTCGGTGGGGTTGGCCGAGCCCGTCGCGGTGCCACGCGGGGGACGCTGCCCCCCGGGACGCGTCTGCTCGGAAGCCGCTGTCTCCTTGCGTCGGCTTCACCCCATGGTGCCTCCCGCACGGATTTGTGCCCTGCAAGCGGGTCCCAGGGCTCGGCGCGGTGGCAGCGAGCAGCCTGCAGGGACATCTGTGCGGGGCTGCCGTGCGATGCCCATGCTCAGCATCTCCTTCATCCCTCCTCCTCCTCTGCGCTGGCTTCAGCTCCCCCCGACCGAACTGGAAGTGTTTCCAGCCGCTTGCGCTGCTGGATGTGCAGAGCCCGGCCCTGCGGGCTTCTCCGCTCCCCGGCTGTGGTGCGAGGAGCCTGCAAGTGTCCCCGGGCCCCGGGGTGTTTGCTGGAGGGGCAGGGAGCGGGACCCACGTGCATGCGGCCAGCAGGTCTGCAGGGAGCTGCCTTTAGTGCTTNCTCCTCCTCCTCGGCGCTGGCTTCAGCTCCCTCCGACTGAGCTGGAAGTGTTTCCAGCTGCTTGCGCTGCTGGATGTGCAGAGCCCGGTGGGCTTCTCCGCTCCCCGGCTGTGGTGCGAGGAGCCTGCAAGTGTCCCCGGGCCCCGGGGTGTTTGCTGGAGGGGCAGGGAGCGGGACTCGCGTGCACGAGGCCAGCAGGTCTGCAGGGAGCTGCCTTTAGTGCTTGCTTTACTCTCCAAATTTTGCTTCCCAATATTTTTTGTGAGCACCCTCTTTGCCACATCAGCTAGACTTCAAGGCCTGGGGTGCAGATACCCACATATCACTTTTTTGCCTTTCTCCCCATGCTTTTGGTCGCAAGAGAGGTCCCTGCAGCTGTGCCCAGCTCCGCTCCCTTGGATCCGGAGCGGTATGGGAAGCTCTGCAGGTCTCTGCGTCTCTAACCATGCTGTCTCCTGCCCTCCCCAGGTTTGCCAAGCTCTTGCTCCGGCTCCCTGCGCTGCGGTCCATCGGGCTCAAATGCCTGGAGCACCTCTTCTTCTTCAAGCTAATAGGCGACACGCCGATCGACACCTTCTTGATGGAAATGCTGGAAGCGCCTCACCAAATGACTTAGAGAACTGCTGCTGGGTCAGCGCCCGGCGCCCGCACGGGGCCTCCCGGGGCTCCTTCCTCCGCTTTTCTCCTCCGCCGCCCCGGCCCCTTCCCTGCCTCCCATCCCCGATGCTGGAGACTCCGTCTGCTCTTCTCCGTCCGCTCCCCGGGGCGGCACCCCGAGCTCCTCGTCACGTTCACCCCTGTTCACTTGCTCCTGCTGCTGCGGCTGAAGATCCGGTAGCTCTTTCCCTCCGGTAGATGTTAGGGACGTGGGAAGGGAGCGTTTTTCACCAGCCGTCGCGGCTCTGCCCCTCGCCCTTCCTCATGGGTCGGGTTTTGGGATCCTCTGGGATCGTGTGGGGCTGGCGCCGGGCACGGTGCCAGCTTGGCCCTATGGACAGCAGGGCTCACACGAGCTATGGGGAATGGTTTAACTCGCTGGNGGTTTGAGTCGCTGGGTTGCAGGTGGCTAGTTTCAGGGGGGGGAGTTTTTGAGAGAAGAGAAAAAAAAAAAAAAAGAGAAGAGGAAAAAAAATCTATTTTTGGTTTCCAGCTATTCTTAGTAGTCTGAGCGGTTACTTTGCCGAGGGAGAAGCAGCCCGGCCGTGTCCCATGTCCCGCAAGTGAGTCACGGGGCTGCCCGCGCTCCTGCTCCCCGCGCGGAGCAGAGGGGTCGGGATTGATCCTGATCCCCCTGTGCAAACCAAGAGCTGGATGGGGAGAAAAACAGCGATGTGGGGAGACAAACGGCGACGGGGACAGACGGAGCCCTCGGTGTGGAGGGCAGCGCGGGACGGATCCCGCGGAGGCTCCGTTTGCTCCGGGGCTCTCGGGATGGGGCAGGTGGCTCTGGGTGCAGGGATGCGGGAGGCCGGGATGAAGCAGGGAGACTGTCCCCGTTTCGGGAGGCTGGTGACAATTAGCGGCTGCGCTCGGCCGGGCTATTAATTGTGCACGTTAATGAGCAGCAAAGCAAGACGTGGGACCCCCCGCTTCCCCCTGGCTGCTCCATGGGGCAGATCCATGGATGCTGCAAGATCCCGTGTGACCCCAGCCCTGGGCATGGGCCCTTTAGCTAAACAGCGGGGCAGATTTGGGGGCTCCCCACGGCCGGGTCCAGCACCCTGTCGCACTGGGCGCCCTGTCTTGCACCGCGGGAGCGTTCCCAGCGTCTCGTTTTCCCCTGCGGATGCGCTCGGGAGGAGGCGGAGGCGGCGGCGGCCTCGCGCTTGGCTGCGGCCGGGCGCTGCCTCCGCGCTAATCCCCCGCGCACGTCGCAGCATCGCGCCCCGCGGGGCAGCCCGGCCAGCGGCACCGCGGCCAGGGAGCCATCCCCTCGCGCCTCACTGTTTCACTTCAATCTGGCGTCTCCAGAGCCCTTCTTTTTTTATTATTATTATTTAAAAAAAAAAACGAGTTACGAGAAAAAGCAGAGCAAACAATGAAGGATCTTGTCGAGGGGGTTTTGCTGCTCGGGCCCGAGCCAAGAGCGAGGTGCCTGCGGTTGGCTCCACACCAAGGGCTTCCCCACCACTATTTTGTTATTATTACTATTATTTTTCCCCTTATGCTTAAAAAAAAACAGATAAATTATTAGGTCCCGAATATATTTCTCGCTCCCTGTGGCTTGCAGCCGCCTCCCAGCTCGGGCACAGCGGTGCCCCCGTCTCCGTCCCCCGCCGTGCCGAGGGCCATCTCCCTGCTGAATAAATACTCAGGATTTCAGGTCATAACTTTCCCCGAGGCTGGCCCGAAGTGGCGAATCCAGCGAGGCGGGGAGAGCGTTTTTGGCCGCGTTTCCGCAGCAGCCTGCGTGCCGCCGAAAATATTATTAAACAGCTTCACCCGGGAAGAATTTGCCAAGAAAACGAGGCAGGAGAGATGAAATAGATGCCGGGTGCCAGTAAACACGAGCAGGCGGCTCCCGGCCAGCCCTGCGCTATAATAAACCTGCGCTCTTGCTCGTCTCCCTCGGGTAGAACCACTTTTCTTTGCAGAGGAGGGTTTTGGTGCGGGGCTGAGCGGCGCTTTGGGCTCTCGGCCTGGAATTTTGGCCTGGAATCGCTGCTCCGTCGCCCTCGGCTGATGCTCCAAAAGCCCCGGAACCCCCCGGACCGGGGAAGCTCCCGCTCCCGTCCGCAGCCTTAAAGCACCGCGTTTGCGTTTGAGCCTCGCGCTTGTGTTCTGCTTCATTTGGGGCTTTTTAATTGATTTTTTTGTTTTTTTTTCCTCATCCTCATGACGATAACTATACTGCGCGCTTATTCAGAGAGGGGAGACGCGGGTAAAGAAAAAGGAAAAAAATAAAAAGCAGCACATTATTCACTAGAGAGGTAGGACTTTCATTTAACCAGATCTTAGTACCCTTGCGAAAATCTGGTTTGATTACGGTGATTTATTTGCTAATTTTTTGGGGGGTTTCTCTCTGTTTGGTGGGACAATCTTTAATTTTCTAAAGATAGCACAAACATCAGCTCTGCAGCCGCCCGTCCGCCCTGCCCGGCTGCTCCGCGCGCCTCCACGGAGCCGAAAATCTCGGGATGCTCCAGCTGGAGCCGCTGTGGCTGCTGTCACCCTGTCCCCAGCTGATGCTGTCCCCACCTACCTGCATGGCCTCTTTTCATCGATGCATATGTGCGTGTGTATACATGTATGTACTGTAGATATATACACTGTATAAATATCCTCACTCACATATACGTATATTATAACCGTAGCAATTACAGACATTTTTTTTTGCATTTTTTTTTGCATTTTTTTTGTTTAAGTCCTTTTTTTCCTGTTATTTTGTTTTTGTTCTGTTCTTTTTCTCATACATTTGTTGCTTCATGTAAGCGAGTACTTTGTATCCGAACCCCTTCCCGAATTGGCATATGCCAAATCCGGATCTTTATAACTCGAGACAAAGGAAATGCATCTATTTTAAGATGCCCTTTTTTGTCCTTTTTTTTTTTTTTGTGTGTGTTTTGAGCAGCAGGTGGTTTGGAGTAAAATAGCTTTAGCAGTTCCCAATACTTAGTGATGGATGCCTTGGCTATGGGGTGCATAGCTAAAAAAAAATAAAATACGTTAAAATTTAGAGACAGAAAAAAATAAAAAAAAAGAGAAAAGGAAAAATATCTAAAGCATCAATAAAGTTAAAATCTATTTTTGTACAAATGTAATTTTATCCCTTCCGTATTCTTGGATATTTTCTTTTCTGGATTGTTTTGTTTCTTCTATAGAGATGGTTCTAAACTCTCTCTTTTTCTCTCTCTTTTTTCTCTGTAAATGTTCAACCACAGGGACAGGGATCTGGAGAAGAGTGAGAAACTTTTGACCGCGTTTTAAAGGCTTTATATGAAACCTGTTTCGAAATAATTTTTTGGAATGAACTTTTTATTTTTTCCCCCACTTCCAAAATTCTTTTTTTTTGGCGGGAGGGGGCGGGCTGGTCTGGGGGTGTCTTTTGTCACGTATATCCGGCGTTCCCGCAGGTCTGTTTTACTGTGAAATCACTACCGTATATTATTATTCACTTAAAAAAGGAAAAAAAAAAAGGAAAAAAAAAGAATTGCTGCTGGAAACGCCAGTATTTTGATGAACAATTGTATTAGAATTGTGAAAAAAAAAGAAAAAGAAAAAAAAGAAAAAGAAAAAAAGGCAAAAAAAAAGAAGAAAATATATGAGCATTTTAAAATATACCTCGGTCCAAGTCCTCTTCTGTTCGTTATGGTGTTAGGGGAGTTTTTCTGCACTGAAATCAGTGGGAACCCTCCGTTCCCGAGTGCCAGGGACATTTGGCAGTGCTGTGACTGCCACCCCAGGGTCCCATTGCTCCGTGGGGCCTGTCCCACCGTGGGTCCCAGGTCTCACTATGGGGTCCCCATCCCACTATGGACCTTGTCCCTCTATGGGGTCCCCGTCCCACCATGGATTCTGTCCTACCATGGGATCCCCATTCCACCAGGGGGTCCCCATCCCATTATGGGGTCCCGTCCCACTATGGGGTCCTGTCCCACTATGGGATCCCCATCCCATTATGAGGTCCCTGTCCTACCATGGACTTGTCCCACTATGGGGTCCCCGTCCCACCATGGATTCTGTCCTACCATGGGATCCCCATCCCACTATGGGGTCCCCATCCCATTATGGGGTCTTGTTCCGCTATGGGATCCCCATCCCACTATGGGGTCCCCGTCCCACCATGGATTCTGTCCTACCATGGGGTTCCCACCCTACTATGGGGTCCCCATCCCACTATAAGGTCATCCTGTCCTACCATGGGATCCCCATCCCACTATGGGATCCCTGTCCCACCATGGACTTGTCCCACTATGGGGTCCCCGTCTCACCATGGATTCTGTCCTCCCATCGGATCCCTCTCCCACCATGGACTTCTCCCACTCTGGGATCCCCATCCCACTAGGGGGTCCCCATCCCTCCAGGGATCCTGTCCCACTATGAGATCCCCATCCCATTATGGGCTCTTGGTCCGCTATGGGAGCAGCACCCCACTATGGCCTCCCCGTTCCACAATGGATTCTGTCCTACCATGGGATCCCCATCCTACTATGGGGTCCCCATCCCACCATGGATCCTGTCCCACTATGGGGTCCCCATTTCACCATGGATTCTGTCCTACCATGGGATCCCTCCCCCACCATGTACTTGTCCCACTATGGGATCCCCATCCCACTATGGGGTCTCCATCCCACCATGGATCCTGTCCCACTATGAGATCCCCATCCCATTATGGGGTCCCTGTCCCACCATGGATCTTGTCCCACTATGGGATCCTCATCCCACTATGGGATCCTCCTCCCACCATGGACTTGTCCCACTATGGGATCCCCATCCCACTATGGGGTCCTGTCCCACCATGGATCTTGTCCCACTGTGGGGTCCACATCCCACTATCGGGTCCCCATCCCACCATGGATTCTGTCCTACCATGGGATCCCCATCCTACTATGGGATCCCCATCCCACTATGGGGTCCTGTCCCACCATGGATCTTGTCCCACTCCGGGGTCCCCATCTCTCCATGGGGTCCGATCCCACCATGGGGTCCAATCCCACCATGGGGTCCCCATCCCTCCATGGATCTTGTCCCACTCCGGGGTCCCCATCTCACCATGGATTCTGTCCTACCATGGGATCCCCATCCTACTATGGGGTCCCCATCCCACCATGGATCTTGTCCCACTACGGGGTCCCCATCTCACCATGGATTCTGTCCAACCATGGGGTTCCCACCCCGCTATGGGGTCCCCATCCCACTATGAGGTCCCCGTCCCACCATAGATCTTGTCCTACCATGGGATCACCATCCTACTATGGGGTCCCCATCCCATTATAGAGTCCTGTCCCACTATGGGATCTCCATGTCACTATGGGATCCCCATCCCACCATGAGGTCCCCATCCCAGCATGAGGTCCCCATCCCTTTGCAAGCTCCCGTCCCACTGTGGTGGCCCCTGTCCCTTTCCTGTAGCCCACAGTGAACCTTCATCCCCCCGAGCACGGCCACCTCGTGCCAAGAGCATCCGTGTGATCCCGGTCCCAGAGGCTCCTGCTTCCCATGGGGCTTTAGGAGGGATTTGTCACCTTCCCTGCGCAACCAGGAGGGCGCAGGACAGACCGGAGCACCGTGGGGGTCACAACACACCTGCCCGCTGCAGCGGTGACAACAGCATCTTCACACCGTGTCCCCAGGCAGGGACAACGTGTTGTTTTCCAGCCCCACGTTCCATTGGGAACATCGCGGTGCCGGGAGGAGCCGCGAGCCCCTCGTGGGCGCGGGAGCTGTTAGCGGCGGCCTCAGCTTAACCCGGCCCTGTTGCCAGGTACAAACAAGATTGAACTCGCTCCTGGCTTTACAGGGGAGATAAATCCTCCCCGACGGCCGCCGAGGCGCTGAAACGGAGAAGGGAAAAACACGGGCGGCAATTGGGTTAGCGACGATCGCCGCGTTTCCGAGCGCGCCGCAGTATGTTCTCATTTGCGGAGCCCTGGGACGCAGCTGGCGAAGGGCAGGGGAAGGGGAGGGGACGCTGGTGGCCGCTGCCACCCCGACAGCCCTGTGGTGAGGCCGAGTGGAGGCTCCGTCCGTCCGTCCGCCGCCAGCCCCCCGGACGGCTCCGCTCGCTCCCGTTTCGGAGGCCGGTTATTTGTCTTGTTAACCTCCCGGCAGCGGTCGGTGTTTGGAGAGTAAATATTTACCTCCCTGCCCAAGGGATTTTTTTCTTTTTTTTCCTTCTTTTTTCCCTTCTCCAGGGTGGAGCGAGCCGGGAGCCAGGGACAAGGATGCTGCTCTGCAGCCCATGGGCTCGAGTCCCTCCGGCTCTACAGGATGGGCCAGCACTGGCCACTCGGGTGGCCGCCACCAAGGGGATCCGAGCTCTCCATTTTCCCTCCCAACATCCACTCCTCCTAAAGCTGGAGATGTGGGAAGAGGTGCGGGATGGAGGATGCTCCGCCGCCGCCTCCGCAGGGCCGAGCAGGGCGGATCGGCCCCTTCGCAGCCTCTCCGGGGGCCGCGGCGGCTCCGCGCTGGCCTGTCCCAAAGGCAAAGTGCTGCTGCCACCTCCCGGCCACCAAAACCTCCCCCCGGCCCAACGCAATTCCAAAGGCCTGCGGGAAAAATGCACTTTTTTGGATAAGCAAAAACGCCCCCAATTTTTTCATCTTCCCTCGTATCCTGCCCCAATCCAAGGCTTTTCTAATCCCATCCAAGAAGCGTTTCTCCCCTATTGCTCCAGCCCAACGTTGCTGCATCCACCACTCAGAAACTCCCCGCCGCATCCATCAACCCCCGTCCTGCACCAAACGCTGCATCTTGAGGACATCATCGATTTCTCTCCTCCAACAACCCCAGCTTTCCCCCCTTTCCCCTCCTCGCAGCGTGACGAGGGATTAAACAACCCGCTCCAAGCAAAGCATTGCCTAAAATGAGTATCTTTCTCTTCCAAAGAACTCGAGATCCCAAGGCGAGAAATACTAGCCGCAAAAATCCTGCATCTCCCTCCCAGCTCTGGCAGCGAAACCTTGTTTGGCTCCATCTGCAAGATTTTCCACGTTGGGCTCCAACGCAGCTCCGTTCCGCTAAGCCCACATCTTGTTTTTCTACTGACAAAGTGAGGTATGATTCTTGGCTCGCCCATTTTCTGCCGGGGAGGACTAAATGAAAAGATGCTTTTAAAGCTCATTCACTCAACACTCAACCCAAAACCCAGGGGGAGGGTCAAATGGAAATTCGCCGAAGTTATCAGCCTTTCTGCTGCGTTTCTTTTCTGGCGGGTATTAGGCTGGGGAAAATTAAATGAAGACGCGAGTGTTTGTTAGGAGGCTGCTAAAGGTTGAGCCGGCCGATGAGCGAGATGACTAAAAGTCATTTAATTCATTTTCTTGCAAAAAGCTCGTGGTTTGAGTCATGGTGATTGCTGAGGACACCGCTCTCCACGTTCGTTTTGCCTGGACCTTTTAATTTATAGCATAAAAGCATCCTGCCTTGTAATAAGGGCAGCCGCATCCGTCCCTGCGGCGGGAGCTGATGGCAACACTCAAGGTCTCCCGGGGGATGTTGTCACCCATCCCTGTCCCCATGGGCGTTGTTGCTCCCTGCATCTCCTCCTTGTTTCTCCTTGTTCTGCAGTTGTCCTGGTAAGGGGGGTGCATTAGGGGGTTGTCACCGTGTCACTACGGGGTGTCTTGTCCCGCATCAGCCGCCAGCCATGGCTGGGCTCCAACACGGCCATCCCTGCTCCAGCCCTTCCCTATCCAACCCGTGTTGCTCACGGGGAGCAAGCGGAACCTTCCCTCTCCTGGGATTATGGAATTATTATGGTTGNTTGTCACCCGTCCCTGTCCCCATGGGCTTTGCTGTTCGTGGAGGGGACGTTGCTGCTCCCTGCGCCTCCTCCTTGTTTCTCCTTGTTCTGCA
>VWPW01020824.1:0-11592 GCA_013389825.1 Crypturellus undulatus
AAGGGATGGCCCCAGGCACCTCTGCTCTTTGCTCTTGGTCATGGTGGTGCCCAAAAGCTGAGGTGTTTGGGCAAAATAATGACCCTGGTGGGCGCAGCAGCTCCTGCTATTCCCATAGGATCACCATTGATGCTGGTGATCATTGACCCCTCTGAGGTTGAGCAGGGTGTGCAGGGTCTTTGAAACCTCCAAGAATGGAGATGGCAAAACGCCTCTGGGGACCTCATCCACTGCTGGACTATCCCTATGGTGGAAAAGCTTTTCCTTATATCCATCTGAAGCTCTGTTTCTCTTGTCCCCCAGTCACACATTGCTGCAAGGAGCTTGGCCCTGTCTTCTGTGCAGTTGTGCGGGAGAGTTGGACTAGATGATCCCCAAAGGTCCCTGCCAACCTCCGGGGCAATTGAACTAGATGATCTCCAAAGGTCCCTTCTAACCTGCAGAGGAGTTGGACTAGGTGATCCCCAAAGGTCCCTGCCAACCTCCGGGGCAATTGAACTAGATGATCTCCAAAGGTCCCTTCTAACCTGCAGAGGAGTTGGACTAGGTGATCCCCAAAGGTCCCTGCCAACCTCCGGGGCAATTGAACTAGATGATCTCCAAAGGTCCCTTCTAACCTGCAGAGGAGTTGGACTAGGTGATCCCCAAAGGTCCCTGCCAACCTCCGGGGCAATTGAACTAGATGATCTCCAAAGGTCCCTTCTAACCTGCAGAGGAGTTGGACTAGATGATTCCCAAAGGTCCCTTCCAACCTCTGGGGAAGTTGGACTAGATGATTCCCAAAGGTCCCTTCCAACCTCAGGATCCCGTGCTGATGTCCCTGGTGCTGCTGGGTCCCCTTGAAGCTGTTCCTGCTCCAGGCTGAGCAAGCCCAGCTCCCTCAAGCAGTTATTCCAACCAGGACCATCCTGGTGGCCCTTCACTCTCTTGTTCCGCTCCTTGACGTCCTTCTCGTATTGGTGAGACCCAAAACTGGATGCAGCATCCAGATGGAGTCTAATGGATGGTGCGATGGTCCACATCCAAACCTCATCCATTGTAAATTCAGGAACCTTTAATCCCTCAAATGTCTGTGCAATTACGCTTGGAAATATCTCGATAGCAGCCCTAATACTGCACCACAGTTGCTTAAACCTCGAATACGCAGGGGGTGTATTAAGTCATCAGCTCTCAGCTGGACTCCTCCAAGATTTCCTGCTGGGATTCATGTCCTGCATCTCCTATGGAGACCTTCCTTGTGCTGCAGAGAGCCCGGCTCCCGTGTCACCGGTTCCCAGCTGTGTAATTCCTGCATTTACCAGCTTTGTTTAAATTACCTGAATCGACAGCTGCACTTTATTTGGCTTTAGCGTGCAACCTGGCATTAAGGCAGCCCTCAGCTGGCTGTGCCTTTCCCCAAGGAGCCTTATCCCCTTTTAAGTGACAGACGTCTCCTGTTCCTCTAATCATTGGCACTTGCACGTTCTCCATGCACCACGCTCGTGCACCAGGCTCATACCCTCCTCTCCTTGGTTGTCCCCACTCCCCATGACAAATTTGGGACTTTTCAAGGTGCAAACCCTGCGCTGGGACTCCGCAAATCTCAGTGCAATTCGTGGCATCCCCAGGAGACCCTGAGGAACCCAAGCTGCCCTTGATCCCTAAAAACCCCTCCAGCTCCTGGCTCCATGCCGGGATGCATGGAGGGGGCCCAGGCAGCCGGGCAAGGCTCTTGCTACAAATCCTCATGTTCTCTATCCGTGCAATGCCGTGTCGGATGCAGCGGGCGCCCTTTGAGCTGAGTTCATGGATATCCACGCTCTGGGAGCCGACACAAGTGTTTCTTTCTTATCGGGAAAAGGTGTTTAAGGCAGCTCGTTACGGCAGCGTCTCATGCCGCGCGCACGGAGCGAGCCCTGATTTCGGCTTCGGCAGAGTCTCCTTAGCTACGGGATTGAATTTCTGAGCCCTGAATAGCGGCGCATTGTCCTCGGGCGCTCATTGTGCAGGATACCAATTCCGCCCGCTAATGGAGATGCGTTTGCCGATACAAAGCAATTTGCTCCGCGGATCCGCGGCTCTCAAAGCGCTCGGCATCGCCGCCGTTCCGCTGCGGGATCCGCGGGAGCCGCTCGCCGGGCCTGCGAACTCCCCTTGCAGCTTGCAAACCGTCCCCTAATAGCAAAGCACGGGGCGTTTTGCCCAAAATGTGCCGTAAAAACACCCCTCTCATTCCCACCCAAGCAGCACTATTCCTGTCTCGGTGCATGCATTTCGCAGGAAAATTCAATTTCAGCAAGTTTTCCTCCCCGCCCCGATTCTTTTCCACTCTCTTTTCCCTGACGCACTCAAAAACCCCAAGAAAGACTTTTTGAGGGAGGAGAGAAGAAAATGATGAAACGGAGAAAAAGCTTTTCCATTTTCCATGCCACTTATCAGGGGAACAGAAAAAAAAAAAAAAGAACAGAAAACAACACCCAGAGGAATCGGCAGCGTTGTTTTCATCACAAGGTCGGTACAAGCTGTTCTCAGGGAAAAAAAAAAAAAAAGGAAGAAATCCTCCATGCGCAGGAAAAATGATATCCCGCATCTGCAACAGGTTTGCCTGAACGTGTGCACGGTGGGTCCCTCAGCCACCTGGATTGTACCTTTTTTGCAAATTTCTGCAGCCTTTTGCAAGGGCTGCAGGTTGCGGTGCCCATCCAGGAGCACCCCAGTGGTTTGGGGCATCCCGGGGAGAAAGGGAGGATTTTGAGGGAAAAAAAGGATGGGGGGGAAAGAGGAGAAAAGGGTAAAGGTGGAGAAAAAGGGGGAAAATGGAGGAAACAGGGGAGAGGGGGAAAAGAGGAGAAAAGGGTAAAGGTGGAGAAAAAAAGGGGGAAACGGGGGAACAAGGGAGAGGGGGGAAAAGGGCAAAAATGACAAAAAGGGCAAAAATGACAAAAAAAGGGAAAAGGTGGGAAAGCAAAAGAAAAGGGTGAAAAGGGGGGGAAATGGGTAAAAGAGGAAAGGAGGGAAGGGAAGAGGAAGGAGAAGAGTAAAGGAAGCTCCATGTGGCCCTTGGTTTTAAGTTTTCCTTTCCCAAATATTTACGTGACCTTACTGTGACATTTTCCAGGTTTTCTTGGAAAGCCACGTTTTCCTCTTGCTGCGAGGCTCAGCGGGATGCTTTGCAAACCCGGACACTTTGCAAAAGCAAAGGATGATGCAAGACCCCGTAGGACCCTTTGCAAAACTGAAGCTCCGTAGGATGCTTTGGAAAACTGAAGGACAACACGAGGCTCCGTGGCATGCTTTGCAAAACTGAAGGACGGTGCAAGGCTCCACAGGACGCTTTGAAAAACCGAAGGACAGTGCGGGGCTCGGTAGGATGCTTTACAAAACTAAAGGATGGTGCAAAGCTCTGTAGGACACTTTGCAAAATGAAAGGTGGTGCAAAACTCGGTAGGATTCTTTGCAAAACCCAAAGACGGTACAAAATTTGGTAGGATGCTTTGCAAAGCCTAAAGATGGCACGAGGCTCAGTTGGACACTTTGCAAAGGCAGGACAATTTGCCTTTGCAAAGGCAAAACAACCAACCTTTATTTTCTCTCTTTTTTTTTAATTTCTGCTTTGAAAAATCAGCAGATGCCATCATGACGAGGATTTAAATGAGAAATGGCAGCCAGCTCCCCGGGCTCCCTTTGGGCTGTGGTGGTAGGTGCTCTTGAGCGACCAACCCGCATCACGCCAGTGCTCCGGGCGTGCTTGCAAGGGGGAAAAAAAGGGATCTCTGGAGCATCCATCTCCCTTGCACCTCTGGGCACAGCAAAATTCCCGGATCCGTCTCCTGCAAGAGGCACCGCCCGGGGCGCAGAGGGCCGCGGTGGCAGGTGCCGGAGCCGGCGGCCGGCGCGGCACGCGGGCTGGCACGCGGCTCCCGGAGCCATGGCAACGGCTCGGCGGGATGCGGCGCCGATAAATCGCCCAGCTAGAGCGACTCCGCTCAAAGAGCCTTTCTGGTGATTAAGTCCCACCGTTTTCCTTTTTTTTTTCTGTCTCTTTTTTTTTTTTTTTAAATTTTATCCTTTTCCTATTTAATTCGAGGTCTGCAAAATTGCTGCCTGGTGGCGACTTTGCATTGAAAGAAGCCAAGAGGGTGCGAGTTTGGGGATGCACAGAGCCTGTGCGTGGAAGGCCCTTTCCCGCACCTATGGATTTATCCACACTTGCTGCAAGGATTGGGACGTATGGGCTTACACATGCATGCCGCATTGGTGCACAAATGCATGGTGTGTATGCGAATTTGCAATGCACATGCAGAGGCCTGTGCAAGTGCATGCAGATGCCTGCGTGCACGCATGTGTGTGCATGTTTTGGAGGCAGTGCTGGCCCAGTCTGCAAGTATCTGGGGTGCTTTTGTACCCAGTCTGCGTGGGGCAGCTGGGAGAAGCTGCTGCTGAAGGGAGCCGCGGAGATTGAAAGCTCTGTTATTTCTAAATAAATGCAAATTTGACGTTGTCTTAATGGAGAAAGACAAGCCGGGCTCCTCCTCCTCCTCCTCGCTGAGAGCACAGCGCAGGCGGGTGACAAGCAGCCCCCGAGCCACAGGGCCACCGCACGGGGCAAAGAAGCAGTGACAGGGGCTGGAGCATCCTCCCCCGCGGGATCTGCATCCCAGACACTGCTCCTTTTGGCACGCTGTGACAGATGTTGCATGCACGGGATCACCCTCCGCGTTGCACCCCATGCCCTGCTCCTTTTGGCACGATGTGACAGACGTTGCATGCATCGGATGACCCTCCGCGTCGCACCCCAGCCCCGGTGCACGGCTCCGGGCGCGGGAGCGCAGGGTTTCCTTTCATCCTCCCTTTTATTCCTCCTGCAAAAGGCAGGAGCGGCGCGTGGGCGGCTAATGGGGAGGGAGGCCGGGCAATCGGCCGCAAGCCGCGGGGCCGCGCTCTCGCCGCGCGCTTCAAAGCCGCCCAGACGCTTTTATCCCCCGCGGTGGCCCGGCCTCGACGGCCCCGCGGCCTCGGCGGAGCAGCGCGAGGCAAAGGGATGCTCCAAGAGCCAACGTTTCCCTGGGAAAGGCGGCTCTGCTCGCTCCCTGCCCTCCCCGCTGCGGATGTGGGACCGCTGCATCCCGCCGTGGGGCTCAGCCTGTTCCGCACATGGGGAAGCCGGGGGTGAAACACAGGGGATGAGCGGACCTCCGTGATGAAAAGCTGCAGATGGGGAAAAAAAGAGGGAAAAAAAGAAAAAAAAAGATAGCAAGAAAAAAATAAGCGCCCGTGACAGTTTAATGGGGCTGGTGATGAAATAATGACTGTTTTAAAGTCTGCCGGAGTGCCGCGGTGCCTCGGTTACGCCCAGGCGCTGGCGATGCTGAGGTTGGGATGCTGCCCATCCTCGGCTTCCCCCTCGGAGGCGCCAGGACATGGAGCAGAGGGGCTAGAGACCCCCCTGGGGGCAGCGGCGAGGGGAGAGGGGTATTAACGAGCCGCTTGTAAACGACTCCGCGATTAATCACTTGTCTGTGCGAGGTGTCACATGGCGCTCGCCTCCGCGCCGCTATATATAGTGGGGAGGTGTAGGTAGGATCCATCCATCCCCCTCGGCGCAGACAGGTTCTTGGCGCGGGTTCCTCCCGTCGCAGGTCCCAGTGTGACGAGGTGCCAGCTCGGATCGGCGCGGGGCTGCTGCAGGAGGAGCTGCAACGTGCCCGCTGCCCTCCTGCCCCGGCTGCGCTCTTGCTGCGCATTGGAGGAGCGGAGCACGGGCAGCTCGTTGCAGAGCGTGGGGACGTCAGGCACTTGTGCAGGCTCTGAGCATGCATTGCAGCTGCCAAGCATGCAATGCTGCCATCAAGCACATGTGCAGGGCCCCTACCCATGTTGCAAGCATTGCACGTGCTGAGCACGCGTGCAGGCACCGAGTGCGCATGAGGACTCCAGAGGCAGCGAGGCCACGTTGCAAACCTCAAGCCAGTGCATGCACATGCAAACATCATGCACGCATGCAGAGGTGCATGCATGCAGCCCCCAATCACACACGCATGCCAAAACCAAGCGCCAAACCTTAAGCCAGTGCATGCACATGCAAACACCATGAATACGTGCAGGGGTGCATGCATGCAGCCCTCAATCACACATGCATGCCAAAACTGAGCGCACACATGCATTAAGCACACATGCACTGAGTGCATGTTGCAGACAAGTGCATGAGCAGACACCAAGCGCACACATAGGCAGCGAGTGCATGCTGCCAACACGCACACATGCAGCTAGCAGGAGTATCTGCAGCCGTTGCAGACTGAACCCACATGCAGTCTCCTCCATGGAGGCTCCAAAATGCTCTGGACATGGCCCTGGGGAGGCTGCTCGTGCTGCCCCTGGCCAAGCAGGACGTTAGATGAGATGCTCTCCAGAAATCCCGTCCAACCTCTGTGAATGTCCAGATCTGGCACCACGTCAGCAGGAGCAGACCCAGGGTTGGCACTGTTCGGGCTGGAAGGGACATCACAGCTCCTTGGACCACAAGAAGGATGTCAGAAACAGCCATTAGTGGAAGATTAGCAAGTTTGGGGGCAAAGAAGAGCTTGGTTGGGTCCTAGAGCAGGGCAAGGAGTGACAGGAGGGATGTCCGATGATGAATGGATGGAAAGAGGGTGGACAGATGGATAAGTGTGTGACTGGTGGGAGAGTCGAATGGCTGGTTGGATGAATGGGTGGATGGATGGATGGATAGATGGATGGATGGATACAGCATGAATGGACGGATGTGTGAATGAATGGATGCATGGGTGGATGGATGCATGGAAAAATGGGAAGAGGGTGGACAGATGGACAAGCGTGGGACAGTCCGATGGATGGTTGGATGGATGGGTGGATGGATGGCAGGATGGATGGATGGATGGATGGATGGAGGGATGGATACAGCATGAATGGACGGATGTGTGAATGAATGGATGCATGGGTGGATGGATGCATGATGCATCGGGAAGAGGGTAGACAGATGGACAAGCGTGTGACTGGTGGGACAGTCCGATGGATGGTTGGATGGATGGATGCATGGGTGGATGGATGGATACAGCAAGAATGGATGGATGTGTGAATGGATGGATATGTGAATGGATGGATGCATGGGTGGATGGATGCATGGATGGGTGCATGGATGGATGGACGGATGGTGGATAGATCTGTGAATGTCTGGATGACGGATTCCTGTATCTGGACAAAGCAGAAGAGCAGTGGTATATCAGGGCTCACACCCTTGTATGGGGCAGCATCATTAGTGCGGTTGTGCACCACAGGAGATGAGGGGATCATCCCAGCTCGGTGGCTTGATGGCTCCCTGTGTCCACAGGTCAATGCAACGCTGATGTACACGTGGTGCCAGGGACCGGGATCTCCTCCTGAGCTGGCTGGGCAGCGTCTGGCTCTTCCGAGGATGCCACTTGCTCGGATGCTTCCCTGGGATGGAACAATCCTGGAAGCATCCATGTCTACCACTGGCTGTGGTGCTCATGGTGTCACACAAGGGCTGAGGTTGGAGTGACCACTGGGACCGTCTCATCCAACCCTCTGCTCACGCAAGGTCGCATGGACACGTTGCCCAGGACCATGTCTGAGTTGTGTTGAACATCTCTGAGGATGGAGATTCCACAGCCTCTCTGGTTGCTCCATCTCCCCGACATGCTCAGATGGAGGGATCCCTATGGATGGGCACAGCATGTGCGTGGGGCTGTTCGCACGGGGCAGTGCATGTTCATGGGGCTGTATGGGTGCATGGGACTGTGCATGGGGCCATGCATGTGTGCATGGTGCTGCACGGGTGCATGGGGCTGTGCATGGGGCTGTGCATGGGGCTGTGCATGTGTGCATGGTGCTGTACAGGTGCATAGGGCTGTGCATGGGGCGGTGCATGTGTGCATGGGGCAGTGCATATGCATGGGGCTGTAGAGGTCCATGGGGCTGTGCATGGGGCAGTGCATGGGGCAGTACAGGTGCATGGGGCTGTGCATGGGACAATGCATGTGTGCATGGGGCTGTACAGGTGCATGGGGCTGTGCATGGGGCCATGCATGTGTGCATGGGGCTGCATGGGGCCATGCATGTGTGCATGGGTCTGTACAGGTGCATGGGGCTGTGCATGTGCATGGGGCTGTACAGGCGCATGGGGCTGTGCATGGGGCAGTGCGTGTACATGGAGCTGCACGCATGCACAGAGCTGTACGTGCACAGGACCTGCAGTCTCTGCCTGTTCGTCTCACTCAGCGGCTGCAGGACGAGAGCAGAAAGCCTCGCATTGCCCCCCAGAGCTGTTGCGCGGAAGAGCTCCCTCTCCATCCAGCTCCGTGTCTGCAGCAAAGCCGCGCTCCCCGCGGTCCCTCCGCAGCGCACATCCCTCCAACGCCGCTATAAATAGGGAGGCTGAAAGGTCAGCAGGAAGCGCTGCCGACCGCGCGGTGGAGGAGGGCGCCGCGCTCCTCCGCTCTGCCCCGCGCGTGGCCACGGAGCCATCCGGCTGCACCGCCGGCATCCGATGCACCCTGTCCGGCTGCGGATTTGGGCTGCTGGGAGCGGGGAAGGGGCCGGGCGATGCATGCACATGTGTTCTTGCACAGATGTGTGCGCTCGCACGTGTGCTCTCGTACCTGTGTGCATACGTGCGTTCATGCACACGCGTTCTTGTATATTCATGCACACATGCATGCACATGTGCATGCATACACACGCATGCACACAATTCTTGCACGTGTACTCACATGCATGCACATGTGTTCTTGCACAGCTGTGTGCGCTCGCACATGTGCTCTTGTACCTGTGTGCATACGTGCGTTCATGCATGCATGTTGTTGTACATTCCTGCACACATTCCTGCACACATTCCTGTACATATGCATGCACACATGCATGCACACACACACATGCACACAATTCTTGCATGTGTATTCACATGCATGCACGTGTTCTTGCACAGCTGTGTGCGCTCACACATGTGCTGTCGTACCTATGTGCATACATGTGTTCATGCACACGTGTTCTTGCACATTCCTGCACACAGGTGGGCGCTCATGCATGCATACACACGCATGCACACAATTCTTGCATGTACATATGTTCTTCCATGTGGGCGCCCACAAGAATGCACGCGTGCATGCATGCTGCCTTGTACATGCATGCACATATGTGCGCTCGCATGCATGCACACGTGTTCTTGTACATGCATGCACACAAGTGCAAACTGATGCACAGCTGTGTGCACTCACATATGTGCTCTTGCACCTGTGTGCACACGTGCGTTCACGCACACACATTCCTGTGCATTCCTGTACACATCCTTGCACACATTCCTGCACGCAATTCTTGCACGTGTACTCACATGCATGCACATGTGGTCTTCCAGGTGCGCGCCCACAAGGATGCACATGTGCATGCATGCTGCCTTGTACATACATGCACATATGTGCGCTCACACGCATGCACACATGTTCTTCTACATGCATGCACACAAGTACAAACCGATGCACACACATGTGTGCATGGGGTTTCAGCACACACAAGTGGGCACTGCACGTGTGTGCACATGCATGTTTTCCTGTACACGTGTGTGCACACGCATATGCAATCACACATGCGTGGGTGTGCTTGCACACGTGTTCTTATACATATGTACCGTTCCCAGCTCCGATGCTTTCAGCAACAATATGGGCAGCCCAGCTGGAGCTTTGCTGCTGCATCCAGCATCTCCAGCCTCACCATTTACTGCAAAAACCCAGGAAAATGCCTTATTTGCCTTCATCCTGCCCCAGAATCCCAGAAGGGCAATGGGACCCTCAGCAAAGACCCGGACGCCTCCAGCCCCAACATTTTCCAAAACCCATTTTCCCAAAAAAATGTTTTAATATTCACAAGAGAGCGGGAGTCGGGAAGGAGGGCCCATCCCGCCGCCCCGTCCTGTCCCACGGACACCATTGGAGCCGGGGCTGCTCCGGTCACTGCTCCGGGTGCCCGGCCGCATCCCGTAGGGTTTCCAGCCAGAGCGGCTCCGTCGGATGGGCAGGAGGCAGCGCCCTGGGGCAGCCCCCTCCTCTCCAGCTGGATTCCAGAGTGGAAGAAGTGGAGTGGGAAGCGGCCGGTCCCGCGGGTGCCCGGAGCGCTTCCCGGCCTGCAGCAGTCCTGCGGGTGCAAGGGGAGGATGTGGGGGACAAGGGCCAGGTGTCACCATCGGAGAAGGGACGCAGGACGCTGCAGGGCACAGCGGGACCCCGTGCACCCACCTGAGGGCTCAGGCCTCCCGTTCAGACGTTCCGCAGGAGCTGGGATAAGGAGGAAGCGGAAAAGCTCCGGTTAGCACCGAGTGCTCCCCATACCTGAGCACTGCACTGTCCCCACCACCCTGCCCCTTCTCCCGCACCGCCGGAGCCAGGAGTGCCCTTTGGCACCTCGCTCCCATGGGCATCCCATCGGGATGCACCCGGACCTCCTTGTAGCATCGCCCGGTGCTGCTAGGAGCACGCGGGCTGCAAAGCAGAGCCCCTGCCAGGGTTATAAACCAGGGGGCACCCATGGGTGCCATCACCTTGAGCCTTGGGTACCCGACAGGTTTATAACAGCAACAAGGACCCGCGGGCGCCAGGACGCGCCACGGGCCTTGTGGCTCCAGCGAGGATTCGGGATGCCGCAGCGGGACACAGACGCCCCGTTAGAGGGGCGCGGGCGGGCGGCGCTCACTCACGGTCAGCGGGTCAGTAGCGAAAGCGGCCACGCTGTTCCTCATCTCGCTCTCATTGCCGCGCAGCGGGATGAGCGAGATGTTACCCAACCTGGAGTCCTGCGGCGGCCGCGCCGCCCGCGTCTTGGAGCTCTCCGAGGGCCACACGGCCCCGCCGTGCTGCGGGAAGAACGGGAATGGTGGTGGCCGCTGCATCGGCGGCATCAGGGATCCGTGGGCCTTTGGGATGCCGGGAATGCTCCGCTCCGGCGCGGGAGCCGGGTCCCTACCTGCGCGTGGAGGAAGGTGGCGAACCATTCCCGCAGATCCGCCTGCGTGTCGCAGCACAGGTACCTGTGGGAGGCAGCGCAGGCCCGTGAGTGCCGCGGGATGAGTCAAGGGATGCGCTGAGGGATGCGCTGTGGGATGAGCCATGGGATGAGCCCTGAGATGCGCCGTGGGATGAGCTATGGGATACACTGTGGGATGAGCCCTGAGATGCGCTGTGGGTGGGGTGAGCTATGGGATGAGCTATGGAATGCACCATGGGATGAGCCCTGAGATGCACCATGGGATGAGTCCTGAGATGCACCATAGGATGAGCTATGGGATGCTCTGTGAGATGACCCCTGAGATTCACTGTGGGATGAGCTATGGGATGCGCTGTGGGATGAGCCCTGAGAGGTATCATGGGATGAGCTATGGGATGAGCCCTGAGATGAGGCCTGAGGTGCACCATGGACGAGGTATGGGATGCGCCGTGGGATGAGTTATGTGATTCGCCATGGGATTCGCTATGGGATGCACCATGGGATGCGCCATGGTGTGCGCTGCAGGATGTGCCACAGGAGGAACCCAGCATGTGCCCTGCATTGCCCCGCTGCCCGGAGCCAGGCTCCCCCTTATTTTTATCC
>VWPW01020825.1:0-136326 GCA_013389825.1 Crypturellus undulatus
GCTATTAGTGCAATCAGATATTTCTCTGCATGTGTTCTGATGTAAAAAAAAAAAAAAAAGGTAGGTGGGGAAGGTGAACTCTTCTCAACCCTGTCTGTCACATGTTTTCCTGTGTCCCTGTAAATTAGTTACAGGGAGGCTGCTCGTTCCCCACTCTTTTATTCTTGGGCATCATAAGCTGGTAAAAGGGACTGGGCTGGAAAGACCTTTTAGAGTCCATAACCCAGCTTAGAAAAGCAATTTAAGTTGGGGTCTGAAGGGAGATTTTATTTTTGTTTTTGTTGTTGTTGTTCACCATTTGATCATTGCACGGTCTTCACCAACACCAAACCTGTCCCCATCTCTAGACAGGAAAGCCCCACCAGAGCTCTGGTTTTCACAGGAGGACTCCTTCAGAGCCTCAGCAGTGTAAGTTCTTCTGTTTTCGGCTACAGTTGCCTTCAGTGATAGGATAGGGCCCATGATTAGACCATGGGATGCTATAAGGTTTGAAACAACACACACTTTGGACACCATATCCTGTTGCATGGTATCATCAGATCCTCGCAGCCAGTGTCTTTCATGATTTACAAGAAAACTCTTGAGAACTCAGAAATGAAAGAATTTAAGAGGCTCCTAGCTTCAAATGAAGGTCAGTGACATCTCTAATTAACTCCGATCTGGCAACAATTTTATTAGCCATAAATCCATGGCATTCCAGCAGTGGTTTCTGCTCATGTGAGATACTGCATAAAACACTCTGGGAAACTGTTGGACAGAAGATACCATAAAATTGTACCCTGCAACTCTTCACCCCGTTTTTCTTCCAAGCTCAGCTTAAGGAACATTCAAGACAAAACATGGGGCTTTTTTTGTTTGTTTGTTTTAGTGTCAGTCTTCCACATCCCTTTCCATTTCATTTTATGTTGCTTTGTTGTGTTCATCTTGTCTCATTTTATAAAATGTTTTGCCTACTGTACAGGTTAAGAAACTGAATTTATGATACATATTAGTCATGACATCAAAATGTACATAGACTCATCAGAAAAAAATAAACAAACAAAACTCTTCAAATAAAATAATAATCAATATTAAGATAATACTCAAAAATTGCATCAAAATAATTCCCTAACCTAGATCTATATAAAGAAATAAAAGGAATGATTCTGATTACATTTTTCAAATTTTTTTTCTCTATTTTCCAAAACAAAATTACTTTAAAAATAAAGACCATCTATATAGGCTTTGAAGAGAAGGGAGTCAATCTTGAGGAAAAAGTTATAAAAATTCCATGAAGATGTTTTTGGTGTCAACATCTGTGAAAAAATGTGCCCATCTATACCATTTCCCTCTCCTAAACCTACAGAGCAAGAAAACTTTCTTCTTTCTGAAGGTGGAGAAAGTGCAAAGAGCTGCCTGGTTCTCCTTTGCACTCAGCCAGCATTTACCCCTCCTTTAGTTTTTAGAGGCATGAAGAAATTCATGCACCCAATTACATGCTGTACCTGCCTGCAGGAGGTCTGAGCTTTTGGCTTTTGGAAGATTTCTGCTGGCCTTCTTTCTTCTGTTTAAAGAAGCTACAGTTCTTTGCTCCCAGGAGATCCTCCTGAATTCCCATTGTGTGAGTGTTTCTGCATCGCATATAAAATGGCCCAGTGCCCAACTGCGTAACTGAGCTCCAACTAAGTGAAGAGACTTGAGGATGCTGAGAAGACCACTGGCTCTAAATCAATGGAGAAACTGAATGTCAGAGCCAAAGTATTTCTGCCCATTAAGTCGATCTTTTTAAGGGACAGCTTTTGGGAGTTCACATTCTTAGGCAGGCCTATCATGATGGAAAGCTACAAGATTTTTTGAGGCCTTCTTCAGCTGCTTTTAGACTATTTTGGTGCTTGAGGGCATCTGAGGGACCTGTCTTCATCCTCTTGTCTGTAGGTATCTTCTATAGTGTTTTTCTATCAAGCAGGGATTCTGTCTCTTTCTGGAATCTGCAGCTTAACAAATGCAATATAATGAGATGTTTGTTGACATTTGGGGAGCGCAGTGGAAACTACTTTCTGTGACCATTCTGACACCACCAGGAAGGCCATCAACCCAATCCATCAGACTCACATAGACAGAGCTGTCAGATGTACCTCGCCTCTTCAGGTGAGGATTTAGCTTTCATTAAAAAAACAAAAAACAAAAAACAAAAAACAAAACCACTCTTTTGTCCACTTATATTGTAAGGATTCTCAATCAGAGTCTGTAATCTGACTGACTGAATCCATGGCATTATATAGGTCATGATATTTCTTCATTCTTCTTCCTTTGCTTGTTAGTGGGATGCCCAGAGATATGGAGGTAGGAACTGGATGAATACATGACCATAGCACGCCCAATTATGACATGGTTCTGGCATCCCTGTTATAGCGGTTCACACGTCTTGCCACACGTAAGAAGTGACATTGTTCACCATAACAACAAGTCATTGAAGTAGCCTTTGTGATTGGTTGGTAAAAATCTGATCACTAATTTCCACAGTTTCTGTCCTGAATACCTCTGCCTGCTTGTTTATCAAACTGCCAGTCCTACTTTCCCAAATTCTAAACGAATATAACCTCTTGCCTTTTGTCCAGTTTTGACATCCTCCCTTGCCTTTGCTCCTAATCTACAGAAATTCTCCTCATGCTTGAGTCGTTTCTCTAGGCATCGTATAAAAGAATGGCAACAATCAAAAGAAGAAAACACACATATTTTCTTCTGGTGAGAACCTTCTCTCGGCCTCCATTGACCTTGTTTAAGTGGATAGCAGTGGCCTGCATAGGACCTTCCCTTTGCCATGCACAGAGCATGACCCTTTCTAAACTGACAGTGTTGAAACAACAGATGAGTGGCAGGATGCTAGAGGGGAAAGCAGTTCACTACAAGGTCACCATCAAGTTAACATCTCTACTGTTTCCCCTTTTTGATCCTCCCTCCCATCCTATCTGATCTTTAGGGAACAGACAGGTCAAATAAAAGGTGATAGAGCTTGGAGACTTTTGCCTTCAAAGTCATGGTGATAAAATGCCACCAGCTGAATAGCAGCAGCAGGAGCGCCAGAGCATCATGCACATGGGCAAGTACTCACAGAGCAGCCTCAAGCACAACTGATGGCAGCCAGCATGCTTTTTTGTGGTTCCCGCTGAGAAGAGATGTAAAGAATGAAGCCGTGGAAACACAATGCTCCTCCCATCCCTATAGGAGTTGAATTCGCAATATCCAAGCGATTCAGTTTTGGGGCTGCAGATGATAGAACTCAAGCAGCTGTGGCTTGTTATCTGGAATCTCTCAAAACCCACCTGAATTCTCACACAAAGTTCAAAACAATTTCTCCTAAGGCAAGCTTATTCCTATTCTCTCAGCCAAAACACAAAAAGGCAGAAATCACTTAAAACAATAGCTCTTAGTTTGTATTTGTTTTTTCATTCAGTAACCTATTTAGTAATGATGTGTGCTTTTCTTCTTTTACTTTTCTCATCTGACTTTCTCTCTTATATTTTCCAACAGCCACAGCCTAACAACAAAAGGAAAATATTTGAAGTATCAAGAAAAAAAAAAAACAGATTTAAGTTGACTGTAAGAGATTACAGCTACAGAAAACACACAGGAACTGCAAGAATGTCAAAACTTAAAAAGAAACATGCTTAGAAAATGAAGGTGAAGAAATCAGGTTGGGACTTAAAATAAATTATGAGTGAGATTTTGGAAGAAATGACCAATTTTAACAATAGTAGAAAGTCAGAAGATGAAATTATCTTCTTTGTTTTCTCTCATTTCTTTCTGTAGCGAAAAGTCAATGGGTAATATAATATTTTCAAGCTAAAAAACAATCAAAAATGAATATATCTTAACAGAAAATGCTCTATTGCAAGGTCAACAAGTTTTAAATTCTGCAAGAGTTGAAAAGGAAGAAGGAAAATGGATTTTGAAATTTATTATGCTTTATTAAGTTTGGATGATTTCTGTTTAATTGTCTAGATTTAGGAATTTCATAATCTACCCTCCTCTCACCTTATTTTTTTTCTCCATTTCCCCTTTCTCAGCCCACAAATAGTCTATACATTGTCATTCTGTGTGGATTTTGTTTATTGGCTACAGTTGATATTTTCATCCTTTCACTTCTGGACAAATTTATTGTAGTGTCAGTACCTCTTTCCTCAAAAATAATTGATCTTCACCAACGCTTGACTTTCTCCATCCACCTGAATGAGTTGTGCCAGACATGCAGCCAAGCAGCAATCTTCTTCTCCCAGCTATGTGGGAATATGGACGGAAAAAATAGCTGTGTTTAACAATTCTGCAGACTATGCAAATATGGAACTGCTCTACCTAGATGAATACACTAAATCACACTGTGATTGGGTAAGATACGTAGCTATTTATCTGCACAGGACATAAATATATAAGTCTGCAGGAGCTATTACAGAGAGGAAAGGACCTCATTGACAGCCACAGTAGAGGCACAGGTGGGAATGGAGCTATGTCCCTGGCTCATCTATGTCCTTTGTGAAAGTCTCGGAAAAAAGAGACACATGAATTTTGTTCAGCTCCTATTCCTTATCCACTTTCAGTCCATTCTCCTTGTTGCTTTGACTTAAAAATCGGTATCTATGTATTTTTTCCTACCCTTTTCTTTGCATTTCTACTGTGTTGTTGATGTTTCACGTGAAAGCATCAACCAAAACCACAGGCTTTCTCTTTGAGTGCTTCAGAGTTTCTCTGAAGTTACCCACTACAGGATATTCATTAAGAGAGATTTTTCTTTATTTTTTTCCCTCCATATTCAGAGATGAATATGATTCAGAGAAGTTGTCATGGGGCACTCAATATTTACACTTTGAAGTACGCGGTCTTAGTTAACCTTGAGGCTCTGATTCTTGAAGGGTTGACATGGCTTGTTGCAGCTGAGAAGAAAATTGTCCCTTCCTGTATTGCCTGCCTTGTGTGTGAGGATAGTTATCTTTGTGTGAGTAAGCCACTGACTCACTGCAATCTCTAGAGAGGCACAAAAACAGGGAAGCGCTGTTGTTGATGTTTACCTTAAAATAGTATGCATTGAGGTGCAGTTGCTCAGCAGATCTTTTGTGGGTAGGTTAGCCACAAATACCGTATGCATTTTTGAATCAAGGCTTCAGATACTCTTGCAGAGCACAAAGCCATAAAGGAGAAAGGTTGGCATCTAAGCCTGACTCTGCTAAATGAGTGATAAGATGACTTGACAGTCTTATTCCAAATAAAATATAAGTTTTTTTTTTCAATGCACTTCAATTTTTTCTCCTGTAGAAAAAAAAAAAAAAAAGATAAACTTATCAGAAAAGTAACTATGTCCACAACAGTCACACTGACTTTATTGAGTAAAATGTAGCACAGGTTTATAGGGTGGGGCAAGATATAGGTATAGGAATTTCTTATTGTTTCCATACTCAAACCAAAATCTTTACTGATACTTTTCTCTGGTAGTGAGTTCCTTCTACTGTCATGTTAGCATAACCAAAATATCAGAAAAAATAAGCATAGACAGACCTATCCTGAAAAAAAAATCTGAGATATGTAATTTGGAGCAATAAAAAGTCCCTTAAACACACTGACGAGTGATCCTGAATATGCCAAGAAGCATGGCATTTGAGGAGTTAAGGTTGAAAATTTGGATCCTAAAGAAGGTTTGGAAGATTTTAAATCCAAACCAGATCCAACCAGATACCTGGTTACCAGTATTTTCAAGAGGTGCACAAGAACCCGATTATCATTCCCAGGCAGCCGGAAGAGAAATAGTGGAATAGTATAACTTGTGGACTATAAACCTGTCTGGGTATTTTTGGCATTATTGTTAAATTAAAGTTATATTAAAATGAAACACTTCACTATTTAGCTTTCTGTCTGTCTGGCAGGTTTTGCTACATAAATCTAGTTGGAGAAAATTGGCCCATTTGAATTGGACATTGGATATGGCATTTCTGCACCATCAAGAAAATGGCTACACATTTTTTTAATTGTTTCCCTTGCATATAATTTTTAAACAGTCTTACAAAAATGTTTTCCTTGTTTCACTCCCCACTGAATTAAGAATGCACATGAGTAATTGCCAGTTGGCCTATGCTATAGGCATTCCTGCAGACAGCAATGAGAAAGTATGAAGTGGTTTTTGGAAGAACTACCCTTCTTTGCAGTATGCATTAGACTTTGCATAGCTTGAAAGAAATGCCTTTTATTCCCTGCAGCCCAGTTTCTTCAACTCAAGACAAAAAAGAAAGCATTTCCTAACTGGTGAACATAAAGAATAAATATAAAATTCTTATACGAACTATTTGCGATCTGTTTTGCAAGTAACCAAACTTTTGCCATTTTGCTGAAATCTAAGTGACTTACATTCTCCAGAGATCTTGACCGTGCATTAGGATAAAAGCCTCTTGTTGCTGTAGGCACGTATGGTATTTAATTCCCTCCTCCCCGGCCCCAAACGCTGTCTTTCTCACAAACATACACGTGCACATACATACCCATTAGCACACTAATGATTGCAATGTAGTTGTTTGGTTATGCTTCATAAAACATTATTTCCTTTTTTTTTTTTTGGTGTTGGGGGGCAGGGGGTGGGTCAGAGTTTCCTGGAAAATGTCCTCATGCTGAAATACCAAATGACATCTGAAATGTGTGGAAAATAAGAGCAAAATATTTTGTGCTGCTGAGCTGCTTCCCCTGCCCCCCCAAAAAAACCAAAAACAACAACAAAAAAGAACGGATAGGGAAGCAGATATTTTATTAAAAAAGAATAGCCCATTTTCAAAAACAAAAGGGGAAAAAAAAAAAAAAAAAGGCAAGGCTTTCCAAATGAAGAAACAAATCAAAACAGAAGGCAAAAGACAAGCAGAAGCAAAGGCGGGCAGGCCAGTGACCTGATGTGAGCACAGACACTGGCACCAGGCTGGACGGCAGGAGCCCAGCGCCCCTCTGATGCCAGCAGGGCCATCGGGCCACTTGACAAGGGCTCTTTGTTGCCTGTCCCGCTACCTGCCGGTACCCAGCACAGCTGGAATTACAGCTCGCCTGGGCACTGCCACGCCAGAAGACTCCGGGCAAAGGACTCCAAAGCTGTCTCGGACTTGGGCAGAGAAGCAGGGACCGCGGATGTGTTTTGAGGCATCCCTACCATTTAAGTGTGTGCCTCAGCCCTTCTGCGGAGTTGATCCATCCACAAGTTCCCTGTGTGCATGGGGGGCTCAGGCCTCAGCCTGGACAGCAGCTCTCACCGTTTTAACCCTCTCTTCCACAGGGCCCCAAGCAGCCTTTGCAAGGAATCCTAGGGAAGTGCCCTTGAAAAGACACCCTTTATAATGGCCTCTTCTCACTGTTGTTTTCTGAAGCATTTGGTTTCTTTCAGTGCACACCGGGGTGGTGTCATCTGGCAGGAGCTGCCTGTAGCGAGATCTACTTGTTTTCTCAATTTAGCCTAGAGAGAGAGGTTTCCCTCCTGGATTATTAGGCTCATTTTAAGGACATAATTTAGGGGCTTAATTTGTGGCATTAAAATTAAATTTTAACTTAATTTTTCCCTCCCATGCTGTTTATGTAAGGCATAAACTGCCCTCTGTGAGGGCTCAGTGTCACTCCTGATTTCCATCAGCGGGAGAGACACTGGGGAGAGAGGAAATAAGCAGCTGGTTGAGAAAAAGTTAATCTTTTCGCATTTCGATCCTAACTCAGAGAATTAAGATCAGACTAAGAAAAATGCAGGTCGGTCTTGACAGCCCAACATGAAATTAAAAGTGTCTTTCTGCGGCTGCAGGGATGGCTCCTGTCTCAAGCTGATGAGGAGGCCCTGGCAGCACTGTCTGTGCCAGGACAGAGCTGCCCTGCGGTCACCTCCCGTGAATGCCGGGGCTCTGGGTGGGCCTGCTCCAAAGTCACGCGGAGTTAATAATGTCACTGGGGTTTGCACAATGTCCTGCAGGTTTCCAGTCCGGAGGTGCCGCTAAGTACCCAAATCTTGTGTTAATCTCCTCTGTGACAGATGGATTTTTTTTTTCATGTTTCAGTTTCATCAGTTTTTGTGCCTGGGGAGCCATGCATCTGGAGGGGCAAGCAAAGAGAGTCTCAGAACGGGCTGTCCACCACTTCCTAAGAGACCAACTGGCATTTTAAAGGGGTTTAAAAGGCTTTATGCATATATAAATATATACTATAAGTTGCTTTTCTGGATCCTGTTCAGGCCCCTTTCCTTACACTCTGCACAGACAAATCTCCCCTTGGCGTCAGTTGAGGTCAATGCGGGCTTTGTCTCCCAAGGATGTACGGGACATTGAATAAGGCCTTTGTTCCTGTATTCACTTTTATTTTTCAAAACATACAGTGACACTTTGTAAACACGTGACATTGCAGCTTTATAAAAATATGATGCAGGATTAGTGTGCTAAGAATTAGGAATCTGTAAAAGAGTGACAAAAATTGCATTAAAAAAACAGGCATCGCAGCTGAAGTTATTATAATGATGTGGTTTTATTAGTATTAGGATGAAAGGAACAGAAAATACTCAGAGTGGAAGCAATATTATAAAGTACATATATTTACCTTCAAGTCTGTACTCTGTAAGAGATAAGCTTTCCGGGGAATAATATTTTTTTTTTTATAATAAGGTAAATGATGTGCTTTCTTTCTCTTCTGAATCTTTACATGTATTTTTAAAACACTAAGACTGTTCATTATGTCTGCCTTACAGAATTGATAGCATTTTTTTCTTCCTATGACAATTTGCCTTTTGAGCATATGGCTCATCACATATCCATTTATTTCCCTTTCCCCATCATGCACAAAAGCTCCTTTTCACACTTCACCCCTCCCTCACACAATCCCTCACTTGCACCTCACACATCAATGTAAAGGATAACAGAGAAATGGCAAAGATGGCTTTTTTTCCTAAAGTCTAGTTGAGAAAACATTAAAAAATCCCACTAAAGAGGATATTTTACCATTATAAATGCAGTCTTCTGAATGTCCTTTTATTTTTGAAATATGCAATTTAAATTATTTACTGCACATTTAAACACCAACTTGATTTCTCAGTTGAGTACTAATCGAAACTGTGGATGTTTTCTAGAGAAGTTGTTTTGAACAGGTAAAAGACACAATTAAGAGTTTCAGTACTTATTTAAATTATCATTACAATTATTTTTAGCTAAGAACAAAAGCAAAGCCCTTGAGAAAATGTGTAAAGGAATTTCTTTACAATTCTGTTTGACCATCTAGTCTGGTCCTACTGAAGACCATCTGTGCTTTATTTCTATGTATGCTTCTACAAACTGTTACCGTAAACATAAAAATGAAACTTCAGATTTGAAACACTTAGACTTTATGTTAATTTCAGACTCCATTGTGTAGGCTGAGCTCACTTTGTACTGAGCGCTGCACAAAACAACCCAGGCAAAATTAATCTCCAGCCTAACTCCTCAGAATAGCCCCAGAGATGTTTCTGTTTTATGAGTACAGCAGTTGAGCCAGTAGCAGCTGATTCAAAGGTGCAAAGAGGCCTCTGAAATGCATTTCAAATATTTTTACAAGAAATTGAGAGATTTGTCCTTGAGAATTCTATGTGCCTTGCAGAGGACTCATAAATAAATAGCTTTCAGGATAAAGTTTCACACATCAGCTAACTCGAGAAAAAAGAATGCTTTACTCAAATGATTCTAAAGAGTTTCTTGCAGGCTTGTAAAATGCAGAAATGCTTTCTGTTAAGTCCTGCTTCCATAACACCGCATCTGATCAGTGTGAATTATTTACCTGTATTTTTTAGTCTCCTAGTCTCCCTGATTGCACATGTGTGATTTTTTGTTGAATTTTTAGTGTTTGCTGGTTCCTATCCCCCCCGCCCTGCCAAGTCTTTCTCAAATCCATACTACCTCTTTTCTGGTATCTGCCTTTTTTTTTTTTAAAATCATTCTTTTTTTTTCTTTTTCTTTTAACATTCCTGTTTCTCATATAATTTTACGTATATTTTGAATTCATAGCTCCAGCAGAATAACAGAGTATACAGCATAGTCATAGATCACATATCTTTTCCCATATGGCATAAACAGGAATATAGCAATCAAACAAGTTCTGTCATAATAACTACCAGTTTAAGCAATAGTAATGTGGAATATTATAGAAAATGCTTGGTGAACAGATCACCAATTCCCTATTTTGGCCTAATTTTGTCAAAGCTATTTATCCCATACTGTTACAAAAAGAAAGAGATTCTCCTCACAGTATATACAGTATCTCTGTGTTGTGTGTGACAACCCATTCGAACATGCTGTGGATATCTGCTCAAGGGTCTGAGCTATAACTTTTGAGTTATTTCTGTTGACTTTGAATCAGGCTTAAGTTATAAGCATTCTGTTTTTCTTTGCTGCACACTGCTTCTTCTAAAGGAATTTCTACCCAGCTTCTCAGCTCCTAATTCAGGCGATCTTTGATACGCACAGAAGCATTTTGCAGAGATCAGCTGGTCACTTTCCCCCCAGTAAGACAATTTTAAAAACCTTGACTATCTGCAACCAAAACCAAATATACCTTCTAAGAAGGAGAAAAGAACAGTCCACTAAAAATAAATATCATAAAATCGTAAGTTTTACCTTCTTGCTTTTCTTCTGCTGCTTCTAATTTCACATTCCCAAATTTAAAATCTACTCAATCTATCTGTGCTGTCCCCTTGCTATGCTAGTGATATAAGATGTTAACCTGTATATTATAAATAATTAACTGATCACTTCTTCACTTTAGGGTATAAACTATTAAATCATACCTATATCAGTGCATATATAGCAATCCTAATTAGTCAGCTGCCATAAGACTGATCATGGATTTAATTTTTCAGGTCATAGATAAACCACAACATTTCCTTTATTATTTTCATCCTAACCTTCAATTAATATTTTCTATCCTATCAAGGTCAACATTTGATTGTGAACTAAATATTTTGTTCAAGACATTTCATGTTCTGGGAGTTTTTGAAAAATTAATATTTCATTTCAGTAAAATATATCTTCAAATATTATTTATTCAAAGGAAAAAAATGAGTCGCTTTGCTTGAAAATGTCAAGTCAAAATTGTTTAGCCCTCTCACATTCTGTTTAGGGCTTTTTCTTACATCAAGTTTATTAGCTGAGTTAGGAAAAAGAACAAACACTGAAGGTCTGGAATATGGCTGCAGCAAGAACTTTTAAACTGTACTTAAAAATATCTGCAGCATTTTTGGCCCAACCATCCCCTATAATTTTGCCTCTAGGTGAATTAAACAAAATAATACTTGATAGAAAAAATGTAGAATCTAAAAACAAACAAAAAAAGGCACAATTATTGAAGTCTAATAGAGACGGAGCAGGCTTCACAGAGACAGCTCTAAAAGGCAGGAGGTTTAAAGAAAGTGAAAAGGGACTTTTTGTCCCTTTTGCATGTCAGTTTGCTCAGTTGATTTCAAAATGAGGAGTACGCTAACATATGATGGTGTGGGTATGAGTGCTTCTTAACACACGTCTACAGGAACATTTGGAAAACTCATCCGATGTTAAATGCCTCTGCTAAATTCTGCAAGGGTTTGTGAGAAGGGCCAGGAGACAGGAGCAGGGTAATGCAGACCGTGAGGGCTGAGAAGGAATAAAGCAGTCTGTATGATCTGGAAACATAACATTCATCTTCAGGCTCGCTAAGCGGGTAACATATCTTGTGGCGAGAGGCTGAAATGAAATGGGGAATTAGGAAAAAAAAAGAAAGAAAAAAAAGAAGAAGAAGAAAAAAAAAGGGGTTACCGCTATGGTAGATTCTGTTATCTTTTTATTCAATATAGTGTGAAATACTGCTGGTTCGGTGGTGGCCTCACCTCACTGGCTGACCTCCCCCTGACTCGGAGCATGGAGAAACAGAAAGATTTTGTGTTCTAGCGGAGCTGGGCCTTCCTGTGACCTGAGCGAAACCCTCCAGCCTCTTTCCCACAACGCTGCACTAAAGCCTCACTACAGTTCTCGGTTTATTTTTTCAGGTGAGTAAACTCTGTATCAAATACTGGTTTCTCAGTTGCTTTTAATTAGGCTTCTGGAATCCACTCTTTCATCTCGGGTGAAGTCTGCGTCACTTCGCTCCAGCTATTTTCGGTTCTAAAGCCATGGGTTTGCTTTTATGCAGCTAATTGAAGGCACACAGGAAAGGAGAAAAGGGCTAATCCCAATGATTTGAGATATTTTACGGTTAGGATAAAACCGCACATTTTTTAGCTGCAGAGAGCCACTTTCTAAATTTTAACTTCACAACCACTTCCCTGAGGGGAGAGAAGGCACATGGGAGAAACCAGTTGTAATAAAACATAACTTTACAAGGGGTCCTCCATATGGGGAAGGTAAAGCAGGTGATGGAGAACTGGTATGATATAGTAGATTCTCTTTTTTCAATAAAAATTTTCTTGTCTGGTTCACATATCCTTACTTCCAGCTTAAGCAAGTGGAGAAAGTAGAGGGAAGATCAACTAATTACCAACTAAACTTTCAAAGTGCCAAGCAGAGATGTTCCAGGCATGTGACTTCTATTAAAATTAGCTGGACTGCTGCAATTTCAATTACTTTCATGGTTATGAAATGTAAGTGGTAAAAGGAGTTTCAGCAGCTCTCAGGAGCTCAGGAGACATTCAGAGTTACTTTGGAAGTCTGGGGACATAATAGATGTGCCATGTTTGGTCATGGCATTCTTCGCCGTGTCCCACGCAGATCTGTTGTGCAAGCTCATCGTCTTGATGTGCTTTGGGTTGCTCTGAGTGATATTGATGCCTGAAGCATGAATGCCCTCATGTTCCTCAGGAAGATACACATGGCCTTACTAAAGCTTCTGGCCACTCTCCTGCTGCTGATGTGCTAACCAGACTCTCAGCAAAACCTCTTGTTGCCTCTGTGTTTCTGAACATTTAAAGAAATCTTTGCAGTGGCAGCTTTGTTGTTAGACTTACAGACGCTTACTTTTTATTGGTATCTGGGTGTATGCTGGTGCAAGTTTACTTAAACACATGTACCTGATATCAATTTACATTTGTTATGAATCAAGCCCACAGTTTGAAAGGCTTGAAATATCTCCTTGAACAAAGAGCTGTTTGGAGTCAGATGTGTGTGCCCTCACGATGTAGCTGCTCCTGCTTCCCCAGGAACTCAAGGTAAAATTTCTTAACAGTGAGGGTGACAGAGCACTGGAACAGGTTGCCAAGATTGGTTGTGAAGTCTCCTTCTCTGGAGATCTTCCAGACCCGCTTGGACGCAGTCCTGTGCCATGTGCTCTAGGAGACCCTGTGTGTGCAGGGGGTTGGACTAGATGACCTCTAGAGGTCCCTTCCAACCTTAGGAATTCTAGGATTCTATCATTCTATCATTCTCATTTTCTTTCTCTCAGTAGTCCCACTGAATTCTGCAAGAGCTTCTGATGAGTGTTTCTCTTATGGCATCAGTGTCTGACACTTAGTAACTGGCATATTTTTATTGAACTTTAAGACAGATAAACCACAGTGATGCTCTTGTATAAATCTTAGCATTTATCAGCTATTAACTTTTGCAGTTATACACAAGATGAATGACACAAGAAGATAGGAAGAGAAACTTCACCATGGCAAGCCTTGTCAGTGCTGTGAAAAGACAGAAAAGACCATGAAAGGTGTAAACAGCCATCATTTTCTGCCCTGACTGTTTCATGGGCCTTTGATATCCTTTATCTTTCATGCTGTTGGGTACATACTTTCTGGACTGTGTAATATCTCAAGCAAGTGTGAACAGTACTGCAAAAATGTGATGAACTGGAGAGATCAGGGACACCATCATTAGCCTGGGTTGAGAAAATACTCTCCTACAAAGCCCATTTCAGATGAGAATACATTAAAAAGTTCAACTCAGATAGGCTCCAAGTATGGACACTTTTACTTCTCTGACAATCTAGAGATCTTTGTGAATGTGGGAAAGAACCACATTTATGCTAATTGCATCTTGATTAAGTTACTTAGGTGAATGGATGAAGTTCAGCTACTGTTGATTTTCTCCCACCCTTACATACCATGGAATAAGCTTTTCCTCTCCAGGACATGAGTGCAACCACTCGACACATGTTGCTGAATGCCTGTATCAGGAGTGGAAACACGGCTCACTATTGATGCATTGATGGTAGGAATACCCACAGTGGTGGCTGTGCTCCAGACCAGCATAAACAACAGAACCCCGAAGGCTTATGATCCAAAGTACACAAATGAGTAGATGGTGTAGGCAGTGAAGGAGAGGGGTTAGTGTAACAGCAGCAAATGCAGCACTTTTTCTTTTCCATCATTCCTATTTTTGATCAATGAATTAGCTGAGAAAAATGCATTTTGGGGGGCCAGGACAAGACTTTTTGCAAAGTTGGAACCATAATTTTTGTCAAAAGAGAATGTGTTTTTGGGAAGATTTAAAAAAAATTGTCTTGATAGTCTTTTAAAGCGATATGTTTAGGGAAGCCAAACTTCTCTGTTTTAAGGCTGATGTGACACTGTGACTTTTCAGTCTGAAATTACATTTTTTACTTCACAGGCAATATACAGCTTCTAAAGCATTTTAAAAGGATTAAGTAATTTGAAACATAAATAAATAATTCCTGTCTTTTCATATTTCAAGAAAATCTGAAAAATTCTTCTTTGGTTTAAACCAAATATTTTTTCCTCTGATACTTCTACTCAGCAACTCAACTGAAAATCCACTATTCATCCAGTCCTTGCATAGGTAATTACTGCTTGAAAAATAGGAAAGGTTACATAAATTATGCCTAACAGTCCTTCTACTTAATTATTTGCCATCTATTTTCTTGTAGCTTCAAAGCAGAAGTGTATCTTGAGGCATAGTTTGAATGATGTGAAGGTATTGGGCTAGCCTATAGTGGTTATGGGTTCATATTTTGCATATGGAGCCATTATTCCAACTAATAGATCACCACCAAGAGGAGCCATTTAAAATATCTTTATGGCCTGTATCCTGACAGGGAAGGAGTTGTAAAAAGGTCATAAACCGTGCCAAGAAGTATAAAATGAAGTTGGTGTTCTGCATTACAAGAAATGCAAGATAAGGTACTTGCACGTTCCAGGCATAGTGGGTGGGTGGGCAGGGGGCCTAACAACATCCAGATGGGCCCCAGAGCACAGACCCGAGGTAGGATCTACAAGGCCACCCCTTTTTGTCTACCAGGACACTATCTCCTTGTCCCCAAGTTTCAGTCTTTGCTTTTGGTAGCCTGCCTGCTTTCTACTCCTTTCAGGTTTGCTCCCTTGGGTCATGGTGGCCTCCTTCCTTCCATGTCTGGGCTACTCCTTTCCTTTTCAAAGCTTGCTAGCAGTTTGCACCCTCCTGACTATGCTGTACTGCAAAAGACCCCACGGACAATCTCCTCCACAACCCATGGCAGGTGTCTGCCACCTTGTAGTTTGCTTCAGGGATGCTCTAAGAGAAGTCAAATGGGTGGTCTCATTTTGGAAGAGTTTCCAGTTGTCGGTCTTGTCCCCTGACAGCAGTGAGGTTGGAGATTCAGTAACTCTGTCTATTGCCTGTGCCTACATCCACTCCCAGCTCCTCCATGGAGCTTTTAATCAAAACATTGTGGTGGTCGGGTGGTTGAGCAGGGTTTATCTGCTTCCACACCACCGCAGATTTCCAGGCAAGACACATTTATGTCCCCACAAGACTTACCCCTATCTATATATTGCTGCCTTAAGTTTTGTCCTCTCTCTTTGTTTTTTTCCAAGCACAATTTTAAACTTGAGCTTCCAAATTATTTTGATAGCTTGAGAAAGTTGCAGTATCCTCATACTGACTTTTTTTTTCCTAAGGGAATGTGTCTTTTTTATTTTTCTTAACTAAATGCATTAATGGAAACTGTAAAGGGACTGATCCTTATTCCTTGGATGGCTTTTTTACTTTTTCCTGCCAATCTATAAGGACCTTACGTTGCATAACTTGGGTCTCAGTTTCTTTTGTCATAGCACAACCGTGTAAGAAAATATTAGTGTAAATAAGAAACAGGATGAAATGACAAAATTTCTAGGTATTAATTTAGTCATTGACAAAAATATCCCATTGGTTTCAAAGAAAATTTATATATGTGAGGACATAGCAAATGATATAAACTATTTTTTGTAGCTTTGTTAATGCCTGTGAGCACTTGAGCATATGCTTGGCCACGCTGGGATAAGGTCCATGGATAATTGCTCACCTATCTTACTAAAGGTTGCACACAGCAGTTCTGAGAAAAACCCACAAAGACCTTTGACTCAGAAGGAATAACTTGTCCGTGCTTGGGACACTCTTGGGCTTCCCTGTCAAGTTCAATCCTCCATAGATAGTAACAGGAGAGCCCTGATTATAGCTTTGCTTGCATAACTCCTGTGACTGAGATTCCTTGAAGCCAAAGTAGCAGAGTCAGCATTATCCCCTGATTTGCTGGCATATCAAGTTAACCCTCTACTTTGGAGACTCACAAACCTGCTGGCACTAAATAATCACTCCCTTTCAGTCTCTTCCCATTCACCACCGCTTGCCAGATGCCAGTAGAGATGACTTAGCCCAACACCAAGCTCTGCAGGAGAGCATGGCTTTCAATACCTCCATTTGTTTCTGACAGACCTCCAGCCAGTCTGCTTCTCTTTTTCCAGCAAGATGGAAAAACATACTTTACCATTTTTAGCTCTGCTCCCTGCTATGCTGTCTTATGAGTCCTTTGTCTCTCCAATATATTATACAGCTATCATACCTATGTAATGAGTCTACTGTAGCCAGGGTCACATGAAGCTAATCCAAGGATTTAGGTACATTATGGTGTGGGATCCCCTGGAGCCTCTTTCTCCCCTTAGAGGGAGAGATGGAATGGAGATCGACAGAAAATTCCTATGTTCCCATAAAGGTAGGCACAGTAGTCTGTAGCACTGTGTCTCCTAATACATACCAAGCAGAAAGGGAATGTGCATTTGTTTGGAGAAGGGAGTTTTGGATGGTTTTGGGTCATTTTGGATGCTACTCAAACTGTAATTGTCACTGAGCAGTTAGTTCTGCATGATGAGTTTCCTGGTGAAGTCTGGCAACTCCTACTCTTCTCAGTGCTCTTCTGATTGAGGAAAACACATTGGTCTTGATTTCAAAAGGCTTTCAAAGTTAAATGCTTCACCTGCAAGTGCCTAAGGCCCTCGCCCAGCTATCACCTAATTCTGGAAATGTCTAAAGTTCTTTGTCACTAATGTTCTCTAGCTACCTAGAGCTCAGGTCTTCAGATATTCCTAGCATTTACTGAGCTAGCTGCAAAGCACCTCCTCCATACCTGAGATTTTCCATGATCCACAACAATTTGTCTCCTGCTTGCTTCATTTTGGAAGTCAATCTTGCATGTACTTCAGGACTGTAACTAGTTTGTAGTCTAAATGAAACCCATCCAGTGAATGCAGTCCTTCCTCAGCATCTGCTCCCAATGGCTAAAAGGTTAAAGCACTCATGGAGGAGCTGGGAGACCCTGGTTCAGATCTTTCCTCTGTTTGAGGTAATTTGACCTCGCGTAAATAGCCAATGTGCCAGAGAAAGTGAGTGATAATGTCTCAGGCCACACACAAAGCCTTCCCTTGGGATGAATGATGCATATCTCCTTATTCCCACATAAATGCCCTGACCTCTAGACCCCACCTTCTGCAGTGCAGTGAAGAGTTATTACCAACGAAGTGAAATAGCTTCAGTAGTGGGAATGGCCCGACCTGGAATATCACAGAGTGGCTCATTAGAGCTTTTACATTGGAAATGGAAAAGATGGGTTAAAACCCCCTCAAACAGAAGCAAGAATTAAGCCAGGCTCTGATACACCTCAGAGTATGTTATGGTTGCATCAGCTATTCCTGAAGGCCATGGCTGGGAGAATGATCACAACATTTAATGCTAAGGATGATCCTACAAGCCCTGTAATAAAACCCTTATCTCGGTACAGACAAGTGTGCTGGCCTGCTCACCAGCCACAGAGTAGTGAACAAGAGATTGCCATGTTGCAGCAACATGCCTATGAGGAAGGCCATTTAGAAGGTTATATCCATCCTTATAGGCTGGGAGGAAAAGCACCTATGCACCAATAAAGAATGTTTATGTGTGTGTACACAAATCCTCTAAAAAGTATAGTCCTTTGGCAGACGGATGTTTACCTACAGCTACTAAGTGTGCTGTGAGCAAAGACAATGGTAAAGGGATACTAATGAAGTCAATCTCATTCTTATTTTCTGAATGTGGTGGACAAAAGGTATTAACCTTGTTAATACTTCGAATTTAGAGTGTTTCTTTTTAATACATCATCATTTTACATCTTAATGCTGAATTAAAACAAAACCCCATAGGAGAAAAGACAAACAGGAATTTCACCAAACTGAAATCCAAAGGCTTATCTTTTTACATTTCTTTGTATGTTCCTCCTAAAGAACTATTGTGTTTTGGTTGATCGTTGCCTCTGGTAAGCTAAATAGTTCTCAGCAAACCAGAAAGGTTCATGGTTTCCCTGGACTAGTTGTGAATTATAAACACAGACTCAGTTGATTTCTCCACATTTAACCATGTTGTTTTCAGTGCAAGAAGACTGTGTAAGCAAGAGGAGGACTTGAGAGTTCAGTTCTCACTCTGCAACTACCACCCAGCCTTCTACAGAACCACTTTTTTTCCCGTGATGGCCTGGAACAGGATCCCAGAGACTGAATTCAATGGAAAAAGGATCAAACAAGTTTAGAACACGCCATAAGACTGATCCATTGCATCACATCAAGTAGTTTTTATCAGTGAATACATTTTTTCTTTCTGGGTGGAAATATGGTCTTCTGCAAAAAGATGCAGGAGAGATCAAAACCACATCCCTGTTTCTACATTTATACATGAGGCCTTCATATGGAAGATGTGATTAAGGAAAGTCCTCATCATGCTCTAATTTTTATCCTAATGTGGGCAGAGGCCATCAATAACAGTACGTACACAGAGGAAAAGCCTGGATAATTTATCCTGGACCTAGAGTTCAAGAGAGTACAATTTTCTTCAGAAAATTCAGTGAAGAATTCCTTTCTCTGGTTCATTATCAGTAAGGGATGTACATTTTGTTAAGGGAACATAGCCATGGTTGGCAGTTTACAAACTCTTTGGGAAGAAGAAACAGAAGAGAAAAAAAATTTCTACTTCTGATAATGTTTCCAAGAAGACATGCAGTTCCAGAGGAATGGTCTGGGTCTCTTCTAGCTCTCACATCATGAACAGAATTTCAAATTCAGTGAAACGACTTGCTTTATACCTGCTTTGAAGCCTTCATTTCCACCTGGAACTGGAGGATGTGGCAGAAAATAAATTTTCAGAATTCTTACTTTTAACAATAACTTAGAACCTGGTAAGAACATAATTTGATTTTTAGATCCAAAGCTGAAGTTAGAAAAAAAAAGTATTTGTAAATAAATAAAATTTATTTGCACTTTTAAGTAAGTACAAATTCATGTTCTACTTTTCAGTGTATAATTGTGCTGTTCAAGTTCTTAAAATTATGCCTCCTCTTTTGCTATCGAGTCATGCCACTAAGAAACACATTCCATGCAGAGAGCGTGCCATGAAAGATGACATTCTCTTCTGCTAAATACTTTGGTGATTATCTAAGAGCTAAAAGCAGTGCTGACTTAGACTTTTGGTTATTGACTCTCTGTATTGCTTCTGTCTTGTAGAAACATAATTTGCTCTGTTTCCTTGATATAGTTTTTATGTCCTTTTTGTATTTTTACCTTTTCTTACAGAGTTAGCATAAATGACTGAGCAAGAAATATTTTTAATAGCTTATGCGATAGACTGGGAAAATAAGCATTCACAGGCTGCCAAGGTTGGAAGGTAACGAGAGAAAGGGCATGTTTTGGGCAAGCCGTGTGGGCAGGATGGGGATACTTAGTGGCAAACTGTCAGTCTAATCCAATGTATTTTAGACCAGGCAAGTACAGCTGCTGTCGAAGAGAAAAGTTCCTCATTTCTGCTGATCTTGCAACTTTGGATAGTGTGTCAATTCACTGCTGCCAGTAAAACAAAGGGTTCTTCCAGAGGGCACTGCTGATCTAGAGGGCAAAGCTATATATAATATTTTTTGGTATACCATGATATGTTGGTCCTGAGGGAACTCAAGCATCCAGGAAAGACTGAAGTTGGAAATGTGGGTGGAAGCTTTGCAGCCCACAGATATTTCTAAATCCAAATGACATCCTGAGGAAGTGAGTCTGGAAAGGGACTTTTCTCATGCGGTGCTCTTTCCCAGCTATTTACAATGTTATATGCTTCACAGCACCATTCATGCAATAGAAATGCAGTCAGTTCTCAGAGATGAAGGCTATTTAATTTATTAAGGAATTCAGTCTTTCGATTAATGCATGGTATGCTGCTGATACTTCCTCTCCAAACATAATGTGTTGCAACCATAAATGGTGAAACTAGACACACAAATTGAGACTTGGAGTCCAACTGCCTTCCAGGCTGGTCTGGTTTTGCACAACTACCCACAACCCCTGAATCTTTTTAGTTATGACTGGAATAGTCACAGATTTAAAGAAGACATCTATTTGCAAAGGAAAATGACAAAATCTATGCACTTTTCTGAATATTTATTGCATAAGGTAAATACTTTTACAATGCAATATACTCTCAGCATGCCTCAGTAAAGTTACTTTATGCCATTATTTTTGAAATTTTGTTCCAATCAGATGTTACATACTAACATTTGGGCACCCCAATGTACATGTACGTTGGCCAGCTGCAGAAATAACTTTCCTTCATTTGATTTTTAGATCAAAATTTCTTTTGGATTCTCTTTATTTAGGCCACCCTGATCTGTTCAGATTACATCACCTCCATCTTTGTTCAAGATACCCTAAAAGCAAGGCTGTTTATGGTTTCCATACATTAATGCCTTATCCTAGTTGCCATTGGAAAGACAAGTGAATAATGGAAAGAAAGAAAATGAGGGAAAAGGCAATAATAGGAGCTGTAGAAGAATGAATGTTAAAACTTTTTTTAAACTTTGTTGGAACAAAGTTGTTGGGTTTGTTGGATACACTTTGCTGGAAATGACTTTATAGCTTTATGAAGGCCTGGTCTGCAGGGGAGGTCACAGCACTACAATCTAATGGCAATTCCATCCTGGGAGGTAGCTTAGTTGAAAGGTAACAGCACTGCACACTGACATACACAAATCCTTAAACACCATCGTCATTAACTGACACTACAGGAATACCATGGTTACTGCATGTTTTACCTGGAAGTTTTGGATAACTTTCAAATGCGAGTTTCTTCAAATTTTTGACATTCTTAAGGCACAGAATTATTATTATTATTATTATTTCAGAGAGAAAAAGAGATTCAGAACCATGAAGACTGGTGAATTAGGGGCAGGTTAGAAAAGGGCTAGCTTGTTAGGATCACCTATAGAAAGTTATTCATGCAACAAAGTAGAAACTGAGTCTTTTGGGAATCTATGTAGTCTCCAACTATCATAATTCATGTAGACTGATCAAAAAACTAAAGGACTTCTTAAGTGTGGAGATAACCTGTTCTTCACCCATTTCAGATATTTCCAGTGCTGTGGTAAACATCCCTGGCATATAATTGTATTGCTGTATATGCTTTATTAATGTATATTTGAAAATACACATTTTAAAAAATGTATGTTTTCACAATATATGGGTCTTCCAAAAAAGAAAAAAGACCACCAACTATCAGCAAATAGCTTGACTGTGTCTGTACCAAAAAAAAAGAAAAAAAGTTTCAGAAACTTCTACAGAAATGGGACAGATTTCCCAATATTACGAACGCTGCTTTGGGACAAGGCCTTGTCATCACAGATCCTATAATATATGCTGATCACTTGGGTGTTACAGTTTTCAAATTGTTCTGATCATGTATCTTGTATCTTTTCAAAGTCATTTACCCTTTACCTTCCCTTATTTGTGTTAATATCCTTATTACTATGGCCCTCTTTGTCTTCCTGTTGTGCTATGGTAACATCTGCTGGCAGAACAGTCACTGTTACAGCAAATGACCCTCAAATAACCAGCAATCACTAAGCAGCTTCCAGAGTTCAGCAAGCTGATTAAAAAATACTTCTAGGAAATACTTTCTAGGTGGTGTAGATTTCAACTAAGAAATTAGCTTAGATCACACTAATAAACAAGCGGAGAGGAAGGTCAGCATGTTCTAGCAGAGGAGCAGGATTTATTTTACTAGCCTCAAGCTTACAATAGTATTCAGAGTTCCAGAGATGCTTCTGATCAAGTATTAAAACTCTGCTATCTACAAAGCAGTACTGGCAGATGTTTGTATTTGGTGAAGGAGCAAGGTCAGAGAGCTGGTAGAGCAGACAGTGACATGGCAGTGCTGGGCATAGGAGAAAATAAACTTGAATCTAAACACTTGACTTTCTCAGAAATGTGCTCTTTCAAAAGGAGACACTGACAGACACCAACTTGTAGATATAGGTACCTGGATATGAAATCCAGAACTTTTAGATCTGAAATTCAGAAGACTGTCCTTTCTTCATCAGACTCTATGCCAAACAAATGAGCCTGCTTGGGAAGAAACTCCCATTGGAGGAGAAAGGAATGCACAAATGGCCATTGCACCTTGTTGGACACGGGGCATCTAGGCAAAAAAGCTGCTTTTCCCATCAGTCTCTATCAGGCTTTCTGTACACCTTGCTCCTGCAATAAGAATAATGCAATGCCAAAAGGCCCATTTTTACTTCAGCACCTGGGACTCTAAATGGGATAATGATTATTTCATTTCTTCCCAAACAGATACTCCATGTCTGTGCTGCATTCTGAGTTTCCTCTTCGATTATTTCTCAGTTTCTCTCTGAAGTATTGAAAGAGAGAAGAAAGAAAATAAAAATCTCTATGTTGCAGAAATGACAAGCTTCATGACAGCAGCTTTCATGCATGCCTAGGCATCCAATTGTAAAGATCGATTTGGTATTATCTCCTACTTTCAGGTGTGGGGATTTTTTTTAAGGGGAGAGTGAGGGCTCAACAAACTCATCTGAATTTTCTTTATTTCAGGCACTTTTGTCAGGACTTACCAAGAAAAAAAAATTAAACCAGCAAAAGCAGGAAAGGGCCATTTGGCTTATCTTGTTCACTTCCTGAAATCCAAACAAACTTTCAAAAAAATCCGTATCACACCCTATCCATTCACCCTGTTTCCCTGCACTGAGGATGGGAGAGTCTAGACAAATCTGGGCCTTGGGAAACCTTTGGAACTTTTTCTGAAAATAGGTTCCAAATCTATTTTTTTAAAGCTTCGAAAACATTAGAAAACACTAGCTTGGAGGTTGAGGAGTGGAGGGGTGGGAGGGCGGGTGCTATTTGTTTTCTTTGTTTTTGCTCTGAAAACCATTGCCAAGAGCTCAGGAGAGACAGGCTGGGAGGTCTGCGCCAGCGAGCAATTACTCGCACGGGGCAGTCTCGGTGACTTCCTTGGGACACCGTTCTCAAGCAGTAACTCAGCCAGGATCTCCAGAAATGAAGAGCCAGGCCAACGCGCGTGTGACAGCCTGTGTGGCCCTTCCATGCTGGGTGCCTTGCTGGTGCCCATGGCTTTAAATCTCTCACTCCAGGTGGAGGAGGGTGTTTTTTAAGACTTTTCTCACCTGTGCTCTGTGGCTCTCATTTTGCTGTGAGTTCAACTACTTGGCTCCTCCCATTCAAGGGAGATTTTTGGCCCCTTGAAGTCCCCAGCATGTGGATCCCCTGTTAGCATGCCTGGATGGCAATGACTTGAAGTCAGAGGTTTTTAGATACTTCGTTTCAGCTCAGGTGCCTGAAAAGCTTTCTGCGCCTGGGCTTCGGTTTCTGCTGACCAGGGTTGCATTTTAAGCAGTGGCTGGCAGTTTCTAGAGAAGTGAAAATCCAGTTCTCCTCCCCAATCACATTAAACAAAACAAAACAACAAAAAAACCCCATCAACAACAACAAAAGGAAAAAAACAACAACAACAAAAAGAGAACAGCGGCACTGAAATTCCCAGGAATATGAGGAAAAGAGGGATTTCCTCAAAGCAGACACCACCTGCTTGCTCTGCTCACTACTCCAGCCTTCTGCCGTGGTTGTCAGCTAATAAATGTCTTCGCCTTTTCTTGAATCCCACCCTTCTCAAATACTCTGTACTTTATCACATCCTGATGGAAGAAATATTCCAGAAATGAGCCAGTCTTCCTGGACTTCCTGGAAAACACATGGCTCTCAACTTTCTGCCATAAAAGCAAAGCAGGCAGTCTCTTCAGTCCATGGAGATCTGACAATTCACTGAGCCAAATAAGTGATGAAAGTTGGGAGCCTTCTTCAATGATTTGACTTCTTAATGTCTTAAGTTCTTGTAAGAGCTAAAGAATAAGCATGTTGAATCCTAGATGTTTTAAATGCTTCCTCTAATCCATCTGTTTGCTTAAAACAGAAAAAAAAGGAGGCTTTCTGAAACTTTTATTATTTGTTTAAACTTCTAAATTCATTTTAAACAGTCTGAAAATCTTGATGCTGTAGAACATTTTTGGGTCTCTCCGCAACTCACTTGTAAAGTAAAAACCTTACAAAAGTTGTCAGGAAAAAAATCATGAGAGGTTCTTCTTACAGACAGTTGAGGATTCAAGGATAAATGCCCCTAGAAAGCTAACATGAGGAAAACTCTGACCAATTTCTGGTTATAATAAAAAATAACAATTCTAACAGCACACTTGAAGTAGCCCTACACTTTTTCTTTCAGTCTTATTTAGCACTGCGTGAGTGGACTGGGGATGAAATAAAAGCTAACTAACTCACATGCTCTTCTGGAATACAGACTGAGGTTTGGGAAACTGTGGGAAATTTATCCAAGTGTTTTTTTTTCACAAACTTCAGCATATCATAGAACAAGGAAAGACTGAAAGTAGAGGAGGCAAACAGTTTTGGGTGGATCTTTACTCCTCATGCATCTGAAACCAAGACTACTGGAGGATTTTACAAGACTCTCTTTCTCCAGTAAGACGGAGACCAATTTTAAGTTTGGCCAAGTCAAGGAACATAAATTTGGCTATTCACCTGAATGTTTGGATTAAACTGTTAATAAATTAAGCGTAGGGGGCAGCCAAAATTCACATCTTGCTGCTGAAATCTGTAGTTGATTTAAAAGTCCTGTAGTTTGGAAAAGAAAGAGATTTTGTGCCAGTTTTATGTTGCTGCTTGGATCTGCACTGACTTGGGCACGAGAGGATCGTGACTCTCCAAGGAGCCAGTGTCCGTAACCGGCCCAGTTCAACAGCAGAGTCAAGGGAGAAGCACAGACCACCCCCGTCTTCCCAGGCACCCTATCTTCTGGCTCACACCTTGCCACTTTCTCATTAGTGAGCTGTAGGGCCAGACTGAAACATGCCTCATTTCAGAGGAAAAAGGAAAAAAAAAAAAAAAACCAACAAGAAGACAAATCCAAGGCTCTCTGCCAGTTTCTAGGGACTGAAGGGCATAAATAGTGGTGGAAATGCCTGGATTTCAACTGATTCTTAAGTAACAAAACATAATAGCTCCAAGCTCTCCTGTAAACTGCAGCACTAGCACAGTACTTAAACTCTCAAATGTGTGGTATTTGTGTTTAAGAGACATTCTGGTGAGTAAAAATATATAGGCTCTTTCATAAAGCACATCTTGTAATACATTCATGACAGATATAGAGACTGGTTTATAAAACAGAGCAGTTCAACACAGACCCATGCCTCCAAAAAGAGAAATCCCAAATACTCCACCATGGCTCCTTTCAGTTACCTGGCCTGCAATTACTTTAGATGGATTAGCTTCTGAACCCCCTTCATCTGATAACAAATATCTGATCAGATAAATTTCACTGAATACCAGAAAGAGGTGAGTTTTGAGAGTTAAAGGGAGGGTTAGAGCAAAAAAAATGTTTTGAAAGAAAGGATCTGCCCCCCTCTATTACTTTTTGCTTCTGATCCCATCTTGTTGCATACTTATGACCAAGCAAAAGGGAATTATCAAGGAAATCTGGGCAGAACCTTAACTTTGGGATAAATGGAGACAATAGTGTAATGTTTTACTGTTTTCTTTGGTGTCTTTGTTGAGAGTTTTTTTTGTTCCTCCTTGTTTGAACTGTATTGATCTCTCCATTTCTATATGTTGACACTTTAACTCAATACAAATCCCCTGCCCAGCTTTCTGTCTTTTCCATTTTCAGGTCGGATTTCCCCTGTGGATTTGCAATCTGCTCTTAGATCATTAATATTCTTTGCTGGCAAATCCTTCTCAGCATACAGAGTAAGAGTGCTTGCTGCTGACTGATCTTCCTTCACCTCTTACTTCCAGTAAGGAATGCAACCTCAGCTGCCTTCTGACATTCTCAGCTCCTACTTTTCTGTCCCACCATTCCTCATTGCATACTGGCCACTTTAGTTCTGTTATCAAGGCTCTTCTGCTTACTCTTTGCTGCTCTTCACCTGTAATCTCACTTTTCTAGAGGGATGGCAGACAGGAGACAGGACGGACTCAGGCAGCAGAGCACAGGCTTTTCTAACTATCCAGGATGAGGCATAAGCCAAGAAAGTTCCCCCTTGTCCTGAAGAGATGAGGAGGGAGGGAAAAAAAAAAAGAAGCAGCAGGCAAGACTCAAAACTAATTTGGGCAGAATGAATGGGTCTTTGTTCTCCTGGGCAGGGATTGGGTTTATATTTGCTGTGTTAGCCACGGTTGTGATTTAATTGCACATCTTAATGACTTTTGGTGTTTCCCTTAAAAACCCAGCAGCTGGAATCAAGGGAGCTCATAAGACCGTTTGCATTCATTTGGAGCAAAAGGTAAACCTTTATTTTTGCAACAAAAAAGGAAGCAAATTCTCCCCAAAAGACTCCAAAACCCAAGAGAAAACAAAAGGAAATTGACATTTGTTGTTTTTAAGAAGTCTCAGAATCATTAAACCACTCTCAGAATTTTTGGAGGCTCCAAGTTTTGATGCTGAAAGTTGACAGTGCTTCCTTTGTGGTTTTTGTGCCACCATGTACAAGGCAGCTCACAAAATTAGAAGTAGGGACTCCATCCACCTGCTTTGCCAGTGCTTTCCTTCTAATCCCTGTTCACCTGGTTCATATGACAGCAAAGAGAGAAGACCCTGCTCATCCCACCTTCATTGCCTTTTGATATTGGCCCTCCCTCATGACGTTACTAGTTAGACATCCAAGAAATCTCACCTGCTGACATGAAAGCTCTGCAGTGTGGTGCTGTTTTCCTATTTAAATGGGAATAGGTGAACTCAGGGTTGATATTCACAAGAGAATCTGGCCAGTGGGGTTATCTCTTGCTCCATTAGTGTGAGTTCTTTCCTTACTATCTGCTGCAAACTTGCCCAGCAAAGTCACCAGTAATATTTCCATTACTTGAACAGTAGTTGCTCCATCAGGAAGCAGAAGGTGAACGGGATTATCTGTTTTCACTACCTCCTGCTATCTGATTGTGCATATTTGTAACAAACAACTTTTAGCAGTACTTCCCACTGCACCCATTTTTATCCTCCTATTGACTAGAGGATATGTCACTGACATGGCTTGTGGTGCTCCTGTTTATGTCCTCAATTGAGTATTCCCTTTCTTCAAGTGACCTAGCCACATTCCCTCTCTCTGCTGGGGTCTCCTGCAGGCAGCAATACCTTGCAGTTGGGATGAGTACTAGAGACTCATATTGAATCTTTTCCACACACTGGGCTAGCAGGTCCTCATCAGGCTGCAGCTGAGTTGGCTGTGGACATGAGTATTTCCACACCACCCATAGCTGTTTGCATCCTTGCCACTGCCAGAGCCTCTTCTGTGAGTGCTTATTAGCTGCTCTCTGTTGGCATAACCTGGTTTAGCTGTGACCTGCTACTGTCTGAACTCACATTTTGCCTGGAAAAGGCTGTGGATCTGCATGCAGGTGGTGAAGCAGCCCACCTGGATGCTGTGGCAATATGGATAGATGGATGGTTGCCAACAGCAAGTACCTGGGAGCGAATGTGGGACCAAGTCTGGACCTGGAGTGGACCTCAACAAGACATTTTGCTCTTCTGCTCTCCAGGGTGCCTTGTCCTGCCTGTCTGTGTAGACTGTTAACTTAAGTATGTGAGAAACTCTTGCTTACATAGGTTGGATAAATAAAATAATCTTTTGACTTAGAGCAGGACCTCTGGATACTACTATACTATTGCAGTAGGAGAAATAATGGTAAAAAAAAGTTCAAGTAATAATAGGAGATGAATTTGCTCCAGTTCTTATATATTTTACTTTAAATCATTCTGCTAAATGAATATTTTTCCTTATTGGCAAATATAATACTGTTAAAGTCCCCCTTCTGCCCACATGCCCATCATCATCATCATTTGCTCACAATAAGTCAGTTTTCTGAGTTATATTAAGGGTACATTACTTCCTACCTGGCTCCCATGCTAGTTCTGAATGTTTTCTTTCTCTTGACACTCATAGGCAGAGCTTTCTTTGGTTTATGCTGTATTTCCATATCAAGTCTCCTCTATTTATCCTTATTGATTTGCTTGGAATTTAAGCTTTGGTTGAAAGAATGTATAATTCATTGATGGCCAGGATGAAATCCTTTGGACTGACTCAAAACAGCATTTTTGTACAGTATCTGCAGCTGAGAAGGCAAGGTCACCCAATCTGAATGGACGTTGTTACTGGACTCCAGTGGCTATTACATATCTGATGCCAAGAAATGCCAGTCCTGCACATGGGATGGAATCTTCTCTCCTGGCAAATAACAAAAGTCAAGGACTGGAAAACTGTAGGTCATAGTATGTAAAAAGGCAACTAGGGATTTCTCCTAAATATATATTTATCAGTTATACCTGACTGAGGTGACAACAACTGATCTACTGGGTCTTACTACAATACCTATAGTATTAAAATGGCCTTGGAAAAAGAATATACATGCAAAAAAACCCAAATCAAAACAAACAAAAAAAACCCTCTCATGGAAAAGATTACTGTGGTATAAGACATGAATGAGGAATCATTCTCTCATCTAAAAGAGAAGGTAAAAAGGGAAATTGGAAAAATCAATCTAGAAGCACCTAGGTGGGGAAGAGAAAATTGCTAGTAGAGATTTGTTCAGCTTGGCCAAAGTATAGCCAATGAGACAAGAAATAAGGTGTAAGAATGAGTGCAGCTGGAAACAGCTTGTAGAGGTGTCAGCGGAGTACCTCATCATTGCTGTATTGAAATGTACATTCTCAATGTTCATTTTTTTTTATGAAGAGAATTTTGTTTTAAATAGGGTCTGGTTCATACAAGAAGTGATTCAGGAGGATCTTATGCCATCTGTTGTACAGAGTGTCAGATGAGATAATCACAGGTTTTCCCTGATCATATAATTTCTGCTTCCATTTCACTAATGATCATTTAGCTGTTACGAATGGAGTAAGAGGCAATAAATGGAACTTGGGCAAAGACTTGCATTCTTCTCCTTCCCCCAGCACAGCAATAGGACTTCTGTGCATAGAGCAAAGTCAGAATAGGTGTTTTAATGCATAAAGAATCAATCTTGGCAGCTGCCTAATGCCCTCATATCCTCCTCAAGTGAGCAGAAAAGTACTTGCCATCTCACGAGATGTTTTTAACATCTTGCAGAACCCCTCTCTCTCAATCTACAAACCATATGGTATGGAGCTTTCTATTTATAACAGGAGTGTGCAAGTTTCTTCATGTTTTTTTACTTAGATCAGCTGATTTACATGCAAATCCTAAATCGGACTTATTTTTTTTCATGTTCTGCCCAGGGCCAAAAGCAGTGCTGCTGCTAAAGAGGGAATGATATAAAATAATAATAAATAATAAATGCTCCTAGCTCCTCCATTATTTGTTCCTACAAATTGGCCTCAGTAAGCATCTGTATTGCAGAAACACTTTTCCTGAGCTGTACTTCATACGCTTCCTTGTGTCCTTCTACTTGGTGTGCTAAGAAAAGGCTTGGTTGTGGGGAGAGGTAAGACATGATTTTTAGTGGGTTTTGTGCCTGAAAATCAGTCAGAGAGGTATTAAAGGCTGCTGGACCCCCCTGTGCACGTTTTGGCAAGGCAGAGACCTGGTTGCCCCTCTGTGTAGGGTCCAGGGTGCCCCAGCACTGCACAGACCGGCCCAGGCAGACCGTGCTGACCTTTCCTTTCCAAGCAACCCTTCATTAATAGGCTGGAGAGACTATTCTTATTAAATAAGAAACAACAATGCTGACCTCTCGTGGCCATACCAGCCTTTTGCAGAAAGATACCACAAGGGGCTTCTTTGCCTAGCATCGACTAACAAAAACATAACACTGGATCGGGTATCCGCAGGAGCGAACATTCTGGCTCCCTAGGCCTGGGGAAGGGAAGACTGGAAGGGAGCAGACTCCTGACTCACCCGCTATCTTCTGAGATGCAAATACTGGGAGCATCATCTTCTCATTTCCACCAGCTTTACCTCGGTGGTACTTACAAGATGTTAATATTTGCCTAGGTTTAGAAAGGTATCTGTGGTCAGAACCCAACTTGTGGGAATTGCACTGAAGTCAAATGGAATTCCTACGTGTGCTTAGGAGCTGCATACTGCCCTAGCTGGGTGGCAGCAGTTGTGGAGCACTAAGCATGCTAAATGCTGCACATGCTGAATGTACCATCGCAATGCAAGAGCAGTAACAAAAAGTATTGGGACAAGAAGTTTTTAACAGGATGAAATTCCATCATGGGTTAATGTTAGATATGTTAGAGAAAAATTATTGATCACTTATACGTGGCATGAAGAACAAACTGCAGCTTCATGTGAAAAAACATATTTTAAATTTTCTTATGAGCTTTGATATTGTCTCTCCCTACTAATGCCTATGATACTAATTTTAACATTTCTGGGACTCTAAATAGCTCTTAGGCAGCATGCTTACAGAAGTGGAAAAGAAATACAAAAGAAAAACGAGAAAGAGAAGTCTTCCTACTATTGGAAAGCAAAAGTGGAAACCCAGCAAATGCTAGTGCCAATTAAAAAGCTGCTTTCAGCAGTCTCGTGGTTTGGCTTACTCAGATGCTACCTGTGAAGTGCGAGCTGCTGGTGAGTGGTCACACAGCCCTGTTAAAATCAACTGCAAGAAGCACAGGGCTACCAAGCGGCAGGCAATCATTATGTGGTTGAGTGAAAGCTCAGTTGCCACTTGGAATCAATCTTAGCCTTAACAGCTGGGAATCTGCCGTATGGCTCTAAGACACCCAGAGCCAACACAACTGGGGTTGGTAATGCAAGCAAAAGCAAATGGGGTTGGTATACTCAAGGAATTTTTTTTGCTTCAGAGTGGGGTGTCTTGGTTCTCTCTCTGTGAAAAGAGATCTCTTCCCGAAGAACAAAGAACATCATCAAGGCCTCTTGTCCTGATCTGTTTTTGGTGGTCAGACATCACACCTAAATGGTACAGTGATAGCCAAAGCCAGATTTTATGAACCATGAACTGGTCACCTAAAACACAGAAGGGAGATACATTTAAATTAGTTGCAGAGAAGTGAAAGGAAGATCTCTCCTTCCTCATGCTGACCTCCACCCGCAGTCAGAGCCCTCTGCATACAACAAACAGGAATAAATTGTGCCCTGGAGATGGTCCTTCTCTGATCCGTTGGTGGAAGTGAGAATGTTCATCATGTGCTCACTGATAATGGGTGGGAGCTGGGATGCTCTGATCTTCCCTTCAGTGCTTCAAAACCCAAGCTATTTGTGAAGACTGAGAATAAAATGAGAGTGTAACAGCAATAAAGAGCAGCATTGAGGACAGGATAGTTTCTGCAGTGCTAATCCACAGGTTACCTGGCTCACCCTAGTGCTATTTGATTTACATTTATCTCCTTGTAGGAGCTGAGATTACTTAAGGGTAGTAAGCAACCTGCTACTGATCTAGAATGGTCAAAGTACCATTTTTTTTCATGGCTGCAGATAGGCCACAAGCTCAGCCCCTCTTGCACTGGGCTGGCAGAGTCTTCCCTCCGGTTGAGCTTTGGACTGCTGTGCCAAGAAAAGTCCAAAAACTGAGTCACAGAAGAAACCCTTCATCACTGCCCCACTTTGAGTTAGCTCCATCACTGGTGGTGGGGGCAGATCCATATGCACTGAAGTCACTGCCAAAGTTTTCATTGATCTAGGGCCTGATCCAGAGATGGTGAAAGGCATTCCTCACCTCCAGCCAGCTTTATAGCAGGCCCCGAAATGGCATAGCCCAGAGCTGTCAGAGTTTGGTCCTGCCAACAGCCAAGCACCCTCGCCTCTTTCTGAAGTCACTAGGACCCGAGGGGGATCTGGCCATGCTTTCTATATACGTTGCCAGTCTGTACTCTTAGAACAAGATGGCTTAGCTCCCAAACGAATACCTGCTGTACGCAAGAGATATGAGTCACTCCCGATGAAGTGATTTTTTTTTCTCTTTTTTTTTTTTTTGGACAAGGAGCCTTCAAAAGAGGAATTTGGAAATCTCCAGTCCCTTTCCAAAGCCCTTCATTAAAACAGCCCATAAAAGCAGTCTCTGGAAACTTTAGGAGGCCTTTAAGAAGAAAAAAATTAAAATTAAAATTCACTTTTATTGAACTAATGGGTAGGACTGAAAATATTCAGAAAATTAAAATTAATTTGAAAATAATTAAAAATAAGAGAAGCCCAGTGTATGTTTCCAAGTTCTGGGTAATATTAAAGTAGCATTAAAAAATTGCAAAGGAAATTTACTGTGAACAGGTGTTTAAAATAATTGGGGGAGAAAAAGGGTTGACTATTAATTAATGAAGAATTATGAATGTCCCTTGTTGGACTTTTTTTCCTGTAGTCAACATATTTTTAACCACACGCACTTAGTGAGCACATTTTAAAAGTGTGGAGTTGCTTTACAGACTCATACAGGGAGCTGAGTGTTATTTTATCCGCATTTATTTTACTTTTGCCAGTGGCATGTATTTAGTAGGAGCTGCTGAGAGGACTAAGGTACTACAGCAAAGTCTTCCTCATCAGTTATAAAGCACAGATGCTAATATTTTCAGAAGTCTTCAACATCAGGGTCAAAGGCACTGAAACTCCTGAACACAGGGGCTGGCTTCAGAAAAGCAAATGAAGAGCAAATGTGAAAGGCCTGATCGAGCATAGAAGCTCACAAATATAAAACCTGGCAAAGCTTCAGAGATGTATTGAATTCAGCTGAGTCCCATATAGACACAGAAATACATGCGAGAGCCTGAGTTCAGATTCAAGCTGTGAATACCTTACTGCCCAAAGTCACTGGTAACTCCCCAAAGTCATCAGTGACCGTAGTGACATTGCTCATTGGAGATCACTAGAAGATATTTTCAGGATGAAGAGAAAGCAAAATGTTTGTACAAAGGTATATAGCCCACTCCTTCGGGAGAAAAATCTCTCGTCTGCTTGCTTAGAAAAGGCCTTGCAAAAAAAGACCTTGCTTACATGAACCAGTACAGCTCTGCTGAAATGACTGGCAGTCTCAGCACTGTACTGAGTTATATTGGCCTTGCTCCTGGTTTGTGAGGAGTGCTGTGCTCACGGGTGAGCGGGACTCTTTGGTACATTTAGCGTAGCTTAATTAGGCAGCTCTCTCCTTGAGTCCTCACATCTTAGCCCTGGGAAGCTCAGGCTCCTCCAATACAGGATCATATTAAATGGAAGCCTTCCAGCGTGAGGAACCAAAGTTGATCCTCAAACATGCTAAATACTTCAATCACTGCAATTAGAGTTCCATATAAGCCATGCTGAAGAAGCAATGCTTTCTGAATTTAGGCTGGTGCCAGGAAGAAGTTGTTCTTGCTTTCTCATCCCATATATATTCTGATGCTTCTGATCAAGCATCAGAAATTTTATCAATCTCTTTTTCCCTCTTCAATGACCTGATCTAAGGATCTGCAGCAAGATTTTGCCTGAGAGTACCTCAAGCCATAGTTACCTACAGAGAGAGCTCAGGGGTGATGAAACTTCATGAAAAGAAGCATGAAAAGACATTTGGCTTAGAAATCAGTATTTGTTGCAATGAAAATTACATCTTTGCATGTCTAAAAGGAGCTACAAAGCTAGTAGCTGGGAAAAGGCCCTGTTTCTTTCTATTGCTAGTATAAATGACTGACACATTGAATACAGCCAGCAAACAACTCTGGAGTAAACAAATTCAGCATTTATTCTTCAGTCATCTGTTTACAACAATGCTCATGTTTTTCACAAAAGAACACATACTAGAGATACATGCGTTAATCTACAAAACCATATGTGCAAATCAAAGTGATATAATATGTAAAAATCCACACATTTCATCATTTACTTCTAATATGCCTGTCATTTAACTTTAAGAGAAGTTTGCTGTGGCATACAAAAGCATGAGTTATGCTGAATCAGAACATGATCACTAACTCTATGGATGTAGCTAAACAACATATTTACAAGGAGTTATTTCTACCAGTCTTCACTTAATATTTAAAACAGGTAGTTTGTTGTTCAGCTATTAAGCCTTCATGGAAGGTGAAACATCTAATGTTCCTAGATGGATTCATGCAATGTTTAGCTTCACTCACACGAGACACCATGGCAAGTATATATTGGTGATGGTAAAAGTAATATGTAAAGATGCAGGAAGTAGGAAGGAGTTGAGAACATAGGTGGTCATTTGTTCATCACTGCTGTGAGTTGAGATGCTAAAGCCAAACTGCAATCACTACTACATACTGAAAGTCCACAAGCTAAGAATTTCACTGAAGGGGCCAGGGATATGGAAGAGGAGATGTTTTCAGACCCCTGTCAGTGAAGAAGAGCTGACAAACTCTCACATTTCTCAGAACTCCTGCTGGTGGGGGCTATTTTACTGAAAGAAGCTGTCAGCAATTTGTAATGTCAGCATTAAATTGCAAACAGGAAGATGGTAAAATACCTCGACTCTTACTATAGCAGTCTAACCACTGCAAAAAATGTACTTTGATGAACTTCCCTAAGTACTGAAAATAAATGTTCCTTTTTTGTGGGGGGAAGGGTGAGAAGGGGATACGTAACCTGAGTTCTTGTGCTAATACGTCAAAAAGGTGGACCAAGCACTTCTCTCATTTAATTCTGTAAAGCTGCATTGTTATTACTGGTTGGAACAACTTATTGCAGAATTTAGCTTAGGCTTTAACTTTATTCAGCTTCTGACATAAGAAGGAATCTGCAAAACATTATTTTCAAAACAGCTGCTGTTGTAACCTGCAGACTGGATTATCATAGATCCCCAGCTGCTTAGGCTGTCAAGGTGCTCAGGGGGAGTGAATGGCTGCAGGTTCGCACAACTATGAATGTGGTAAATATGGATACCTTTCTCTGAAGGGGTAAAGCACCTTTACTCCTTCACAACCTTTAGGATATTCAACGTGCAAAAGAAGTTGAAAAGCCACTGGTGTCTCACCTTGAGACAGAATGAGTTTGGTTCTGATCATGACAGTGATATTAGCCTCCTCTCACAGGTCAAAGGCAAATATCTTTGAGATTTCCCTAAGCTTAATTTCTTTGCTGTATCTATAAAAAAGGGGAATAATGGGAATAACAGCCTTCTAATTCTTATCCACATCAAATCATAGCTGTCTTTCTGTGCTATGTGAAATGTAAATTCATCCTTCTTTGGGTAAGGTTGCCTCTGGGAAATTATGTCAGTTATCGAGCACAAGTGAATTCCCACAGGTCATCACTGTAAAACAGTCACTATATAGTATTATTGATACGGTTGTCTATGTGAAGAGAAAGCTGTTTTCCTTTCTGCAATCCAGCAGGGAGACAGTATGTAAACTTGAGAGTCAAATGATCATGTGGGATAAATCAACATATCCTCATGATATGCCCTTTAGTTTTTTGTGTCAGGAAAGTACAATGACATACACCGATCAAATACGTATTTTGACACTTTACCACTTCCACCATAACTGATGTTTTTATATCACTCTGCTCCCTGGTTATGACTGTAGTATTTGCAGCCATCTCTACCTATTTGCAGGTATACAGCCAAATGGAGTAACCACAGCTAGGAAAGTGCCCTTCACACCTAAATCTGCTCTCAGGCACAAGTAATTCACAGTTTCCAAATGAAATCTCTTAAACCAATAAACAGCAACAACAAAAAAAGTCAATAAGCAAACTCACATAGACACACTCAGCTTATTAGAAAATTCATTTTCTTTACCTAGTAGAAAATCAATAATGATATGTCAAAACTATAATTAAATATAGCAGACTTTAGTTATTAGTCATTACAGAATGTATTTAGGAAAAAAAGAACCAACAACAAACCTGAACACACACACACAAAACACCATGCAGCTCAAAGTGCAATGAGACAGAACTAGCTTTTAGAAAACCACTAAAAAGGAGCTGTGTCAAGCATTGCTTCATTAAATTACAATAGCAAGACACAAACATCTCTGGTAACATCCTTCTCAAGACAAAGTGCTATACATAGTAGTAATAATTACAAAGCAATGAATTTTAGCCTTATTAGCAATAATGATCTTGCTTATGCACATACGTCCTCACTCACACTCACACTGCTCACACTGCTGCTGATCTAGAGCATTTGGGGCAAAAAGAAAGAAGCAAGTTTGATTTTTTAATTCCTCTGCCAGATTCTGCAAGGCTCTTGCTTGTGCTAGACTCTGGGTACCAACAGGTGCCTTCAGCTACACTGTAGACACTCAGTAAGCTCCCTCCAGCTTCTCAACTTTATCCTGTTCTAAGGACGAAGTACCAGAGCAGTTTGTGAGCAAGACCTAAGAATTTGACCACTACTATATATGTTAGTAAGAAAGTTAAATTCCTAGAATATATTAGTATCCTGTAGATTTGCACAAGAAAGGGGCAAGCGAGATGCCTCCTCAAGTGATGCCTTTTGAAAGAGTCTAAATTCCCCAATTGGGGAAATATAAAAAGCTTTTCCACTCTTCCTAGTAACTCATGGTTATGTATTTCTGGCAGGGAAAGTACAGGGACCTGTACTGCTGAATACTGTGGATGTACATAAGAGAGCCAATATTTTCCTAGGACTCCTGGAAGAACCGTGACCAGTGCAGCGCAATGCCTTCTCACATGGGCATGCCCTTTATGGCTCTGAGCTCTTAATAACTACTCAGATGTACCTGTCCACAAGTATTAAATCTCTTACTTCAGCTGAGCAATAAAGCAGATAAGCTATAGGCACACTTAATATAGTTACCAACATTCAAAATAACATGCAATTTATTCATACTCATGTAAAAGCCCATCACTGGAAAAACAAAACCCCCAATGCAATCCTGTAATACTGACACTACAAGGCCTAACAAGATCTTGCCATTCCAAAATCAGCCTACTGTTTTTTCAGTCTGATTGTTGAGTTGTTGATTGCACAAAAAAGATAATATTATCTTGCAGTCAGAATAGCAGTTGGAATTCCAGCCTTAATAGAAGGGCACCTGACAGATTTTCTATTTATTTTGCACCAACAAACATGAATGGTGACTAAATAAGCAGTCCAGTTTATAGCTAGAAATCATATCCTGATTCTCCTGCTTTGAAGATATTTAGCTTTTCACTAAAATTTAGTGAAATTTTACTTTGCTTAAGACTATGAATAAAGATCTGAAGGTGGCAGAGCTCTGTACGGTATCCTATAGTCAAGCAGCGATCTTTTTTCATCGTGCACTCATAATTGCAAGAAGTTGTAGACACCGATATTTCTTGTTTCACAGCTGTGAGAAACTCTCTTCATTTACATGAGCAGTCTTAATAGAGCTACTAAAATGACTTTAAAATGTCAGATCAGATTGGTTGTAGACAATGCCATGGCCATGATGTCCCACTAATGGGCCCCTTTTATTTCATATATGAATGCAATTCAAAAAGGATAAAAGTAAAAAAAGCAATTCATTGGGTGGTGGTGAATAACACTGTTGAGTTTTGCCTTTGCGTTGATCCCCTTTAATAAAATACATTAATATAAATGCATATGAAATGTATAGATAAATGCATTGAAATTGATGTGTTAATGTTTAGTTTGATTGGAACTTGATTAATCAGAGAAAATCTGAAGGCATCACAATATATCAGCATCATGGAATAAAATAATCACTAAACTCTGCATTTGTGTAGCACTGAACCCAAGCGGTTAAAAAGCCATATACAGCAGGGAATAAGACTCATTATTTTTACTTCAAAGCCTACTCAACTAAGACTCAGATTGGCTTCATGATGGGCAATATTCAGGCAATATCAGGTAAAGATTTCAGTTGTTATGATTTCCAATTTTGTTTCCTAGTTATGAAAGGGAGTGGCTTGGGAGTAAAGTAAGAAAAGAAAACAGTTCAGAAAAAAACAAACAAACAAAAAAACCAACCAACCAAACAAACAAACAAAAAAAAAAAACAAAAAAACCCACCCAGAATATTTTCATTTGAACCTGTACTCAAAGATCGTAATGAGCAGAGAATTGACTCCCTTCTGTGCCAGTGGTCTTAACTGGTCCTATTAGTATTAAACAGAGTAACTGCTGTAAAATCCTTTTTTGAAATAACTCTGAATTACATCTGTGTGTTGGAGAGCACAGTCTGCATGGGTATGACTGGGAAATACCTTTTTTTATTTGTTTAATTAATCCAATGGTATCTGAAACAACAAATATGTAGCAGGCTAGGAAAACCTAAAATTTATCATGGATGCAGAAAATTCACCTACGTGCAAGGAAAGCCTTATTTCTCACTTTTATGAACATTATATTAAAATAGTTTTTACTTCGGGTGAGTTAATTCTTAGCTCATTTTAATATGAGAAGAAAATAAAACTTCAAATCTTCTGGATAATGCAGTTTTAAATTGGCTGTATATATTTTCTTTTAAGAGCAATTTGATTTCTATGTTAAATAGACCTTGGCTACAAATAGATTGCAGTAATAGGCTGTCTTCTGGGTTGAGATAAGAAACAGCTAGTTTAACATTCTAATTTGAACCTTAAGGAGCCTAAATGAGGACAAAAGATGTGATAGGAGAGAAAAGATCATTGTAAATCTAACCTAAAGTAGTACTATCAGCCATGGAGAACACAGTGTTCAAGCAAAAACACCTTCCTGCAAACTGCAGAAATACTTTCCCTCTTTTGACAGCTGAATAGAGAGGAAGCAGCTCAGCAATGCTTGGACTTGTCCTGCAGCTAATGTGCTGTTGGTCCATTTAGTAAAAGTCTGGGTCATGGCAGGGGGCTAAAGCACCAAGATTGCTGATATTTTCAAATCTCGTAGCAGCAGTAACCACACAGCAGCTTTTCTGCAAAATAAACAAGAATCCAGTTAATTCAGCAGTATACTTTTTTATTTGGTTAAGCATTCTAGGACAACCACACGGCGGTTTCTTTGTGCATAAGGAAAGGAAAGCAGGGCTGAAACTTCTTGCTTACAAAGGGTTCTTGCAGCCACCCTATTTGTGAAATGTTTTATACAACGCTCAAGAGACAAGACCTCTTTGTGAAATGGAGAAATGGTCCTGGAGGTCTCTCTCGAAATGCACCTACACTGCTTTTTTTTTGCCGCTCTCATCATCCAGATCCCAGCACAAAGAGGAAGGACGCTAACCTCTTCATTTGTTTGTGTTACCACTCCAAACATTTATGATGCCAGCTCTAAATCAACTGGCACTTCAGCATATTATTTTGGGTTAAATGTGGTAAGCACTCTACTTGCCTGATACACTTAGCTAAAAGGATTCTTTAAAAATAAAGCTCTGCTATGACTCTAGATACACTCATTAAGGAAACTGAAATAAACTCAAAAAAAAAAAAAACACATGCAGAGGAAATAACACTGCAAAAAACAGAAACCAGATTTTCCTGCAGGTTAGATCATGGGTAGGTTACTACATTACAAACCTTTAAAAGGTTTATTTGAAAATTATTTGTTTGCTGTCAGACAGTACAGTTATCTCAAATCTGATCTTGTTTGTAATAGAAAATTGTGTAATATAGTGCTTCCTGGACTAGAGATATATTTTTTCCAGTTAGTGGCTTAAAATGGGGAAGATAGGACTAGCTACTCTGTAGAAAAATGGGGAAGATAGGACTAGCTACTCTGTGGAAACATACAGCTGAGCAGACCAAAGCTTCACGTCGCCTTCCCAGCACCAGTGAAATGGAGATGCACACAGAGCTTCACAAAGCGGTAGCCCAGCTGGGTTGCCACAGGCAGGCTGATGCTGGGACGTGACAATGCCAGGAGGTCTTGTGGCTGCAGATAGCAACTATAGGAGACAATAATGGTCTTCACTGACCTCCAGCCTGCCATGGAAAGGCAACTTCAAGTACCTAAGATAGCTCATTTAAAGCTCATTAACTTGTGTTGTACTACATTGCACAGTATAAAATGCTCTGATCTTAGTAAAACAGCACAGAATTCTATCTCTGACAATAATCTTTCTTTTTTTAGATGTTACCGGACAAAACATGTTGCAAGCAAAACCTAGGACATCCTTTGCACCGTCAAGGAGACCATGGATGATGACAGCAGGAAAAACTTGCACACAGTGAAAATGCACTACTTTTATTTTGGTATCCTTGTTATTATGCGTGATGCAAGGCTAAAAGGAAGTGGTTATTACAATGTGTGTGTTCACAGTCTTGCTCATATCTTGACCCTCCACTGTGCTTTGCCCTTAGATGCCTCCAGAAACTAAATGGTTCCCATGGTCCTTCAAGAGAGGCACCAGTTTCTGTGGTAGTCCATAAAATGGTCTGTGGGAATGGGTGTACTAGTTTATGACGTTACTGAAGTGTCTGAAGTAGCCTGATTTCATAGCAGCTGAGTGAGTACACTTTGGTCAAAGACCATGGAAAGAACATGAGAGCAGACTTGGGTTGCCCTCACCCCCCTGGGGGAGGCAACCAACCTAGCCTGAGAACCACTAATGAAATGGTTGTTGATGAAAGGGCAAAGACAACGATCCAGAGAAAGAAAACTTTGTCAAAATAGCTCTGGTTACTACAGGCTAAAAGGGCAAATAAGTGCCCTGTTAGAACTGATTGCCCTTCAAAACTGTGGGGCAGCTTCTTTCAGAGGACACCTCCCTTCATTCCACTACAGTTACTGGAACTGCCCTGAGGGTCTGGCCTGTGCCTTTGCTAAAAAGTAATTACTTTTCATATTTCTACCCTTTTAAACCATACTCCTAACCACAACATGAAAACTTGAAAGCTTTCAGCACAGAAAAGTTATTGGGTGAAATGCTGCCTCATGAGAGTCAGTGGGAGCATAACCATTCCTTTAAAATGGCCAGGGTTTGCAGCACATATGGCTTCATATACACAAGGTATTTTGCACATTGCTGCTATTTAGTTTAAGTGATAGGGACAGTTTATATTTTGGATGTTTTCTAAGCAACAGTGAGGATGGTGGTGGTGAATACAATTTGGATTATGCAGGGTTTTCAGCCTCCCACTGATCCCTTCCACAGAGGCTACAGCATTTATGTCTGAAGAAACACTTGGGACCTGAAACAAACCTTCTGTTTGGCAACTCTTTCAGAGAGGTTATTGAGCCAGCGGTGCTGGAGACACACAGCCCCCTTTACCCTTCTTCTAGGGAGGAAGAAAAAAGAAAGATTACAGGAAACATTAATTGAGGATCAACCACATCTTATCTCTAATTAAGATAATGGCAAAACACTGCAACATCAGCATATTTAGTAAAGCTATCTGGTAAAGCAGATAAAGCCTGAACAGAGGAGCTTTATTAGGCTAGATTTTCTCAGCTGAGAACTGGAGTTGATAAGCACCCCAACAGGTGAGCAGTTCCTGTTCTTGCAACATTTGGAAAAAAAATGCCTGTTGCCCAGGTTTCAGATATCAGGTGTTCACTGGAGCCCTGCTAACAGAATCATGAGTGTCTAAGGATCCTTCTAAATAGTTACCTACCTGTGACAAACTCCCATATCCTTACTATACATGCACATTTATAAGCCTTGTGATAATCTCATGATAATCTTCATGAAAATCTAATAGATTTTCATGAAAATGATACTTCAATTACAATTATAATATTTGATTTGATTCTTTTTATTTACCATTTTATACTACTTCTTGTTATCCTTACTCTGTGTAATAGAAATATTTTTCAAGGACACAACTTCCAGGACACTACTCAGCCCAGAAAACATACCACCTCATCAACAGAGCTACTGCTGTTGTATTATTGCCATAATCTTTGTTCTTTAGTAAGATTATTTTATTAATTAATAATTGATTTACTAATTCTTAATGATGACTCTAATTCAAAAGGCACCTTGACATGTACATCTTAGGCACTGCAGAGGGTCATTCTATTTAACACTGATGTGCTTTGTTTGCAAAGAATGAAGGGAATATTATACTTCAAATGCTCTAAATTTTCAGAATTTGCTTAAACCGAGCTTCTCTAACCAGATTGGACTGAGTTAAATTCAGTCAACAACAAACTCATCAACAGTCTGAATCTCCCAAACTGAATAGCTCCTTAACAGAGGCATAGTCACAATTATTTAAAATTATGTTGACTCTCCAACTCAGCTAAATGATTTTTTTCACTTGAAAAAATAACTGCTTCCTTTGTGTTGATGGCTAAACTGGCTATCTTCAAAGGACAAGAAAGTGCCTAAGTAGAACCATACGTGTTGGTTGAGATTCTCGGCTCTACCAGGAAGTGTATCATTTGGGAACAGGTAGGATAAAATCTGTGATCACTTACCTAGCACTTCAGGCTATCTTGAAAGGACTTTTAAAGCAATAAGCAGAACCACCCCAAACTAGAAAACGCCCTCATTAAACATACAAGGGACAAGCAACATTCAGTGTTTGTTTTGTAAATGGTCTTATTTTGCTAAGAAATGGATCCACAGCACAACACACAACAACTGCATGACTCTATATTTCTTGCCAGACATGCAAGGACCCATGAGCAAGTGTGAGCATGCAGACTATAACAACTAAGTAACAACTAAGTAAAAGCAAGTAGACACGTGGCTCACAGTGGCAAGAAATCCAACAGCAGCACAGACTCAAACACATATGTGTAAAAAAACAAATAGAGATGTGGCAACACAAAGACAAAACTGCAGTTCTACAATGCACAAGGATTTTTAAATTTAGGCACCTGGAGTCTGCAGTGGAGCCTGTGGTCTGATAACCATGGATGTTTTAAGGCAGCAGTTGCACTTATTCTCCAGCTAAACGAAAACCAGAAAGGTATTAAGTGTTTCTTCCTAGAATATTACAATTCAACAGTTATCTCCTACTGGACGTATTCTGCCATCCTGTAATGTTGTGCCTGAAGGCCCCTTTATGCCAGATCACAGCTAATGTATGAAATAGGAATGGCATTTCATGTACATTACGAACAGCATCAATAAGGTGGCATTCCAATATTATTCCTGGACATACAAAAACATAGGTAAGTCTCTACAGTTCTGCAATGGAACAGTATGACTGACTCAGAGGTCTGTGACGTTATGGCATGAAACGTACATTTCAAGAATAAAGGGATTATATACCATTTTTCCTTGATGAGAAGTTTTGAGATGAAATCTTTGGCCTCATCGGAAACATCTCGAAATTCCTCATCTTCAAAATTCCAGCTACAAGCCAGGATATTATTCAGAGTCTCATTGTCATCATCACCCAAAAAAGGAGACAATCCACTCAGCCTAAATTAAAAAGAAATATGTTTACTCCTCCACCATTACCTTTTCCTGTACATGATCTCTGATGTTCCATCTAAGATTGTTCTCTTATTCCTGGCACTACTTTGCAGCATGTTACTTGCTAAGAAAGTCTCCAGCCCATTCCCGTGGTCTTTTAAAAGAAGTCATCCTCCTTCTTTCCTCTAAATTAAACAAAGCATTACTATTTTCTATGGCAGGTCATATTTCCTAGACCTCTGATTGTTCTTGCATATACCTATGGGGAACTTTCCTAGTGATCAATATTATTCTGGAAATACCATGCCCAAGCGCTCCTAAGAGATGTGCAAAGGAAACAGTAAAAGTTCCTGGTGATTAGAAGAGGGGATCAATTCCTGAATAAAGAATTTAGAAAGAAGCCCATGTTTTCTATTTTAGGTTTAAACTTGGAGGACTCACACATTTCTACACAGAAACAGTTTACACAGAAGAGACTGAATGTTACTTACAGCATATAAGCAATGACCCCTACACTCCACATGTCTGTAGGAAAGGAAACAAACTCATAATTCACAACTTCAGGTGCAAGGAATTCTGGAGTCCCGAAGTTAACTCGAAGTTTTTCTCTGGGTTTATATCTAGGCAATTAACAGAGGACATCAATTAGAGCTCTAATTTGAGTTGTATCATAAGTTATGATGAACTTTACAGGATTTCAGAAATATCTGGAATTTTCAGAAAAAAAACAAGGATATAAAGAGGTACAAAGTAAAAAATATATATACCCATACATATGAATGAAAAATGTTTGCAAGATTTATTTTATACTGTAGACTTATACTAACTACTACACAACAGGAAACAGGAAGAAACTCAGATTTCAAGGACTCCTCAGGACAGTTGTTAACATTTTAACAGGCCTGGAAATTTAACCAGTAAATCCTTCACTAAGGTTATGATATCTGACTAAGATAGTAAATGACATAGCATGGGTTATATCCTAACAGCCTCTGATGATGCCTTAAACTCTCTCTTGAAAAATCTCGTAACTTTGGAAGCAAGAGACCAGACAAGACTGACCACTGGTTTTGTCCATTCTATCGATTCCAGTATGTCTATGTGCATGACCAATCAGAACCAATCCTCTTTCAACTTTCCAGCTGAAAAAATTCTTCAAAACTAATACTTTTTACTCAGCATCAAACATTTCTTACTAAAAGATATCCCTGGTTAAAAAGGGGGTAAAAGAAGGGGTTAAAACAAATTACACTTGTTCCAAGAACAGTAGAAAGCTGTTGTATATCAAATGTGTCTTTGCAAGATGTAATACCTTTTTCATTGTTTCCTAATCCATTTACTTTTAGCAAGATCATATGCACGTACCTTCTTGCCAATCCAAAATCAATAATTTTTATTTGATTTGCTGCTCGGTTCACACACAGGATATTCTCAGGCTGCCAAGAGAAAGCAGAAAATACTTTAACGAGAAGCAAGGGTGACAAACTGGGCTTTTAGTAAACTGTAGAGGAAGAAAATGCTACAGTCACTGCAAGCATTTCTGAAGCACCTTTTGCTTTCCTCCTTAGGCACATTTCTCTGCATGGTACTTCTCCTTGCTGTCACACGGTAGACGATGTTGTACATTTTGTGCTTTGTAGCTGCTCTTCTTAGCTTTTCAATTTGACGTAAGGCAGCAGTTTACATAAACAGCTCATTAGAGGGAGTGGGACACAGACAGAGAATGCAAGCTTCCAAAGAGTATTTAAAGATGCTGGCGCTGTGATTTTACAGACCTTAATGATCTGACATTGGATCTTTTTATATTTAAAGGTTTTTCTGGGCTTTGAAGTTTATCTTACAGCCTTAGGTTTGTGAGTTCATGAATATTCTGGCAGTAACTGTCTGATTCAACACTGACTAATATAGGGTAGTCGCATAACTTTACATTTTTCTCAGATACTTTAGCGAAAGGTGGGATTCACAGGTTAAATCTTCATGGGCTTCCATTGGGCCAAATGCTGCTCTTCACTTCCCTGGCAGGAATCCATTAGCTTCTACAGAATTACTCCAAATTCATACAGAAGTGACTGAGAACAGATTCAGGCCAATTGTCTTTGAAATGTAAATACCTAAAACAGAGTCTCATATTCACTGCCAGCAGTTTTATAGCTACTCTGCCTTGTTGCTTGTTGAGTCCTCCTTGAAATAAAACAGCCCTCAACACTTAAAACATTAGTTAACCTTTGTCACCATTACTAATTCATTTTACATGTAGGACTCTTAAACACCATATGTCCATAGTTTTTGTGGTCTTGGACTATTATGGTCAGGATGAATTTCCTTCAGTTTCAAGATTCCTTCCCCAAACTCATCTGTTACTGACAGCAATCCGTGAACAAGCAAATCCGAAGAGAGGAGCCCTGTCGGCTAGCATGTGAATGGAGAGGTCTCTGGGAAGGATTGCTTGGAGGTATACGTGTCCTTCTGCTCACATTTTGAGTTCATACTCAAGCTGTGCCATCTCCAAGAACAAAACACACAAGTCCCAGGGGACTGTGCACACTTCTGCTTGACGGGTTTCCAGGTAACTGGGTATTTATAAAGAAAAAGAAATGTGAATCTGGTCACTGATTAGCAACTGAAGCAGATTCCAACAGGTGTTTGTTCATATACTTAAGTTCAGTAATATATAAACCACCAACATTAAAAATGTACTATTTTAACTCAATTATTACATGCCAAAAACAGCATAGGTAATAAAAACCTCACCAAAGAGAAAACCCTCCTGTGCACATTTGCTTTCTTTTTGCTTTGTTGTAAAACTCAGGGATCATTATGAAGTTTAATAGCCAGTGATAAAACTAAGGACATCATCCCTTTTTATTCTGACACTCAGAGGTTAAGAAGCAATTCTAATATTTGATAAAAATTGGAGAGGGAGAAAGGCCCCTTCTAATGTGCAGTCTAATGAAGAAATCTTTTCAACTAATGTTTTTTGAAGGGCAATAGTTAACTGTTACTAATCAACTAGCAGAAGAATGTGCAACTAGTTTTGCTTTAAAAAAAATGACAGGACTTGTCGGTACATGGTTGCATAGTTCAGATAACTGAGTATCTGATGTAGAATATGCATCTTTTCTGGGCTTCCAGCTGCACTGGAAGCCACTGCCTCACCTAACACAGACATTCTGTATTTGTTACTGGCAGTGTTCATTTCTTCTACTTCAATAAGCACGTTTTAATGTACTTTCCCTTAAGCTAGCTATGTATTGATGCTTTTTCATGACAATGACAGAATAATGTAGACCTCAGAATGGTGTGCTGGGTTTCCACTGACTGAGAATGACCTTGAATTTAGTTTTGCTCATGCCTTGCCCTCTGTTTTGTAAAAATGGGGATAAATCCCTTCCCCCCACCCCATGATATACGTATAAAACAGAGATCTGGTGTGGCTGAAATAAATAACACTTGCACAATATCTTGAGATTCAAATGGCAAAATTACAAATAGCAAAATAGTATGGTCCGCTGTGGGTCTTCTGTAAAATCAACTGTCAATATTCCAGAGCTATGAGGTTTGATGGCATGACTGAAATTCTCATCTAATTTATTTACTCCTCTAGTGACTTAACTGATGTCAATGTGGTCCAAGTAAATACATATTGATTTAAGGAAATCACAATAAAGCTCTCTCCAAGGGAATCTGCTAAACTGTATGGCCTACCCTTAGGAAAAGTAATTTCTACAGTAGAGTCCAAGCTGTCATTGCACAAAACATATATCTCAATTCAGTACCTTAAGATCCAAATGAAGAATATACATTTGGTGCATGTACTGAATCCCCTCACAGATCTGTTTTATGAACAAGATGGTATCCATCTCTGTCAAGTTGTAGTTTTCATCAATAATTCGGTCAAATAATTCTCCTCCTTCCACACTGTTGAGAGAAAGACAATGAAGTGGTGACCAAGTCCAAATTTAATCTCATGATTTTAGAGGAATGCAGAACATACACTGGCGACCTGTTTGAAATGCACTTACTTTTAATCATTCACAACCAGGAAGAGTGAGGTGGATCTACAAAATGTCATTGAAATCTGATCCAAACCTCCCAAATACTGTATTCTGATGTGTACTGACTTGAAGTTCTCCAACATGTGAAAGCCCAGTCTTAGAAGTGTCCAATCTTCCAGTCTTTAATAAAAGATAAAGTCTTGAATTTTGGACATAATGCTCATTTGGACATAATTTTGTATTGGTGAAGTTACTGATGCTACATAGAAAACCAAGATAACATTAGAGAATCTGCACTTAAATCTGTGCTCTCCTCCCTCAGAATTTAACACGGATATGTTACAAGGGTTCAATGCAAAGTAATCTAAAATCACAATGGAAATAGTTTCTTCTCCCATTTCACAACATTTCTAACTTACCAGTTCATATCTAAGTAGAATCTTATCTTTTGTGATACACAAATATTGTATGCCAAATTCAGAGCAGTGTCCAAAAAGTTCCAGAAGAATGAAACTGAGTGCAGCTTTCTATCTTCTACCACTTCTTTAAATACTTTATTTACATCTTTTGACTTCCTTAAAATAGCACCGATTTGGTCTGACTTTAAGGCAGCTATTTTATGCCTAGGTAACATGATTACCCAGTGTGAAAGACAGTTGAATCCATTAAGATACCCACTGAAAATATTATTCTCAACACCTAAAGGTAGCTTCTCTCTATTTTAAGGTACCTTTCCATTTGCCTTACAAAACTAGAGATACTGAGAGGTTTGTTTCTGAACTAACATGATATACCACTTGAAACTGAACAGGAGTTATATAACATAGACCTGTCTTCAAATGGGGCAGTGGCTTTTCATCATCAGAAGTATCTGACAATACCACTGCAAAAAAAAAATTGTAAATGATTTTACAGGAAAAAAAATTCTTAATTTTGATTTTTTGGTTCCTGGAAACCTCTTTCACATGCTCTTTCCACTTCTAAGCAGCTCCATTTCTAACTTCAGGAGAAATTAAAAAGGGAATGCACAATTCTAGCAAAAGTGGTAAAGACAGAAAGGAAAAGAAAATAACACACTTACTATTCCATGACCAGGACAATGTCATTTTTGGATTCAAAGGCATCATACAGCTGGATGAGGTTGACATGGTTCAGCTGATTCATAACATTGATTTCATTCTTTACCTCATCCTGTAAAAAATAAGAGTATTATTGTTTCAGCAGCCTTTATCAAAGAAAGCTGCACAGACTAGGATATTGTTAGTGTTTTTACTGGACACCAACATTATCTTCATGTTTTCACTCCTGGCAATCAACCTCAAAGTTTTCCATGCAGTTGTAGATGTCAATCTTAGAGGCACTATTAAACAGAACTCACAGCTAGAGTTGGGGACTGGTTCAGTAATAAGCTGGGCAGGGGTAAAATTAAGGCGAGAGGAAGAGAAAGAGCACACACGAAGAAGAGGTGTGTTCATAGAGAGATGGGAAAAGAGAAACGTAGGATAGAATTTGTTTCAATCAGCTCTGGGTATACAAAATGAAGCTGTGTAAAAGAGGTCTAGAACAGTCCTCAAAAACTCCCTTTGCCATCAGTGGAAAGAGCTGGATACAATGCAACTATTTTAGGCATGGAGTTTAGGATGGATTGAGTCACTCTCTGGAGGAGCCATTGACTATAAGGAGAGTCTCCGTGGGCAACTTAGCCATACACAGTTGCACTTTAAACATCCACAATTAGCTGAGCTTGAATACCATTAATGACACAGTTCTCACACAAAAAATGCTATGCATGCTTTTCCTGTGAAAGCAAGACCTATCGGCCAGAAGATCTGGAAAACAGGACAAATTCTTCTCATTTGCATTTGTGTTGATGTTAGAAGGCCAGACCATGCTTGCTACCAGCATCCATCACCAAGTTATTGCTGCAAAGCCTGGAGCATGATTGGAAAGGGAATATGCTATGTCACAACCTGACATCTGACATGTACTGTTAAAGAAAACACTGATGAATCAACAGCAGAAAGAAAAATCAAAGGAATTTGCACAAGCACCACAGAAAACCTAAAGAGGGCTTTGGCCAGTTGCTAGCAGTTCGAGGAGAAGGGAAATAGATCTGTAGCCACTGCTAATCCAGTGGGTCCTGTGAATGTGATAGCGTGTGAGCTTGGTCATGCTCTGTTCTGTATCTGGAGAGACAAGTGGAATCCGTTGAGGAAGAAAAGACTCAAATCATACTCTACTAACCTTTTGTTTATCACCTTTGGCTTTTATAATTTTGGCTGCTAGCTTGAGACCAGTTGCTTTCTCTTCACATTTATGCACTTGGCCAAATCGCCCCCTAGGGAAAAAAGTGGAAAAGAAATCATCTAGTGTTGTTGACGTTGGCCCTGTTTGTAATCTAAGTTATACACAAAGGAAATTATCCTCTCTGTGGTGGGTTTCATTTGAATTTTTATGCTGCTATTTTGTTGTGTCAGTTATACTTGCTACTAGTCATTTAAGCACATCAAAATCACACACTGTTCTAGCTGATATTCAACATATATGATTCACTAATACCACATTATCTATACCTACTTTTAACAAGCCTTTTAGCTATTTCTTGTATAAAAATAAAAAATATAATAATAAATAATAATAAAATAAATAATATAATGAATAACGATAATAAAATTAAATAGATAGTAATAATAAAATATAATAAATAAATATAAAGCTATTTCTTGTAGCTTTGCTAAAAAGCTACAAGAAATCACAAGGATGTTAACATTATGTACTGTCACTCACATGAACAATCTGCCTCTGTCCATCTCATCCTTCTCCTTCAAAGGACAATTGTGATGAAACAACACACTGCCATCAGAAATGCTCATTCTTAAATTATCTGAGCACTAGAGACCAGGAAAGTACATAGCCTGCCAAATTAGCTCCTTAATCTAGCTGAAAATATCTATGTATTTTCAAGGATGGTATCCACTAAGGTAAGAAAGGCTACAGTATGTTTGTACTTCCTGCTGGCTGCAATGCAATGTACTACAGCATCCTACAGGCACTGTCATAAAGTCTGAGGGCAGCTGGCTGGCCTAGAACAAAAACCAAATACAAGTCAAAACTGATGGTGCCAAACTTGCAGCCAAAATCCACTCACACAATGAAATTAGCCTCCTGTTTCATCCCTCTCAAACGTACTGTTAGAGCTTAGACTTTCATGACTTCAGTTCTAGTGAGGCATGTGGCTTCCATTCACTCCTGTGGTGCTTGTCCATAAGCTTTTGCCTTTCTTTTCATGTTGATTGGGTTCACTTGACTTACCCTCCCAGGATTTCATTCTTGCTGACGTTATAGTAACTGCTGATTCCTGCCCTTTTGGCTGAGACAATCCTATGATCAAAAGGTGCTGGTGGAGTGGCATTATCATCTACAAGAAAAAAAAAAACAACAAAGAAACAAACAAAAAAACATGGATAGCATATGAGTGGTCACAGGTACTGCATGTCCATCTCATTTTAAATCTTTCTTTTCCTACAGGCAAGTTCACTTGAGAACTGAATACGTCTATTGCATATATACATGTCTTTCTCTGCTATTTATCAAGAGTTTTATTCCAGCAGCTCTGGCTCAGAAAACAGGGTGTTGTAGAGGATCTAGGTTTAATAGGGCAGCATCTTCTGTACAAGAAGTAGCAAGAAGCCCTTTGAGCCCCACCCAGATGAAGGCTGCCAAACTAAGGCAATGCAGTTTCACACCCAGACCAAACTTGAGCAATTTGTTTGGAAGTTGTGGCCAGAACGTCTTTTTCTCTAGTTTTTCTTCTTTCCTTTTTTTTTTTTTTTTTGGTCTCTAGGAGTGCTGAGAGTTAATATGTATTATAACTTTCTTGTGGGATAGAAAGAGACACTCGGCTCTCCTCTAGGCCCAGCTGCTACAAGGGGCTGTTTGCTTGCCCATGCTGTTCACAGTGAAGTGTTCCCTTCTCTGCTCGTTGTCTCATTGACACAACTTTTCATTCTCCCCAGTGTGATCATCATCTTTAAAGATCATGTTTATGGCTTGTACACATGATGGATTTTCACCCTGGCAGGTAGCACCTGGGATTTCCTGCGTGGCTCAGGGCCCAAAGTGGTGGGGCACACAGTAAGTGTCACATGCAGCTCTGAAGAGTTTCTGTGCTTAAAAAGAGAAGGCAGATAAAGGTTAAAGAGGGGAATGGGTTCCCAAGATCACACAGCAGCAGATATAAAGTTTCAGTAGAAATGTAGATCTCCCATATTATTGTCCAGACCTCCACATGCTGGACCATACTGCCTGCTGGTGTCAAAATCCCTGCTGGAGACTAGCCCTGCATGCCTAATTTCTCTTCAGATTTTTTTAGGGTGTTGCGATTTCAATTTCATACCCATGTTGTTTTTCATTTGATTGATATTCCCGAGAGAGACCTTTGGCTGACCAAGGTGACAAATACTTCTTCAACTGGTTGGGAGGGCTAGAGCCACAGCATTTTAATATGAGCTCTCTGGATTGGAATGCCGGCTCCCTTTTGTGTGGTGCTTGTGAAGTAATTTTAAATCCGAACATTACTTCAGTGAAAATGATTAAAAACACAAACAAAAACGCCATGACAGCATATAGCTGGCAAGAACACTTTGGTCATTAATGTAACAGTGGATTGTCCTTATTCACAGTGAACATCCATTTTTCCAAGAGGCCAGCTGTGTACCTAGAGTTTTTTGACAGTATTATAACTTACATGGCCAGGAAGTTAGTTCATGGTCAAGGAATTGTGAAAAGCTGGGGCTCCTGGAAATTTGCCACCCAGTTGGGATTCTGCAGAGCTTGAAATGCATGTCTTCAAGTATGAGCCTTTGCTTGTTACCAACTCCTAAAAAATGCCATGAAGACCTCTAAAGGCAGAATTTGACCCAAAAGACATAAACTCCAAGACTCCCAGCATTCATGGTAGAGAAGAAAAGAGTATATATATATATTTAATTTTGCCCAGTTCTCAAAGGCTACCAAACCTTGGGTGAGGAAATGTCCATTTAAAGAGGCATGAAGGAACCAGTATGATCTCTGGCCCTCCATCTCAGCATTTTTTTTCCCCTAAAGAATATGAAAAATACCTCAGTGGGAACCTAAGTTTTAGTCCTCAAGATTTTCTCAAGAATAAACTCTCTGTCTTTCCTTTTCTGCACACCAAAGCACACATCTCATTATTCAGGAATGACCTACCACTACAAATCTAAAGATGCTTCAAGTGAGCTGCCACTGTAATGTCATCTTGGACATCTGCCAAACCCCCTGTCTCAAAGAAAATTCTATGTCATATGTATGCATAGCACACATGTGCACACATGGATCTTCAGGCCACCATTTCATTTCTATTATTTCACTGCTAGCATTTCATTTACAGGGATATACCATTGCAATTCTCAAGAAAAATGTCTAATGTTAGCAATATCTGCTTCACCATGATAAGAACTGCATCAGAGTTTAGTGCTAAACACCATTTATCTTCATTAATCAGGCTTCCACACAAAAGTCTGTATTTTATAGGTTGTAGTTGTCCTCACTTCAGATTGCAACAGTAGCAATACAAGCAATCTGATTTTGTGCCTAGCATCCAAACTGTTGCAGAACTCATCTTAAAATTTTTCAACCTTCTGTAAATCAATCAATTACATTCCTGTTTTTGCCACACATGATATAATTCCTCCCTCCACTCTATGTCTACAGTTTTGGGCTCTCTGTTGTTAAAAGAAGAGGGAAAGAAGATACTATTAGTGGAGTGGGTGTGGCAAAAGCAAATTAATTGCAACTAATTTCTTGATTCTTCCAGAATAGAAGCCTTTAAGAAAATATAAGACAACTGCTCAGGTAACAGACACTGACAAGGTTTTTTAGACAGAATCGAACTGTGCTATTTCCCTTGAGCTTAGGACATGGCCCCATGAACAACTGCTTTCCATTGTAGTTACCATGCACTCTTTTTCCCCTTCCAATTACAGTCCCAAAATCATGCTCTTCTACAGGTCTCTCTGCTCAGCACTGTCAACACCAGTGGAATTAATCACTTTGTTTCTGTCTTTAGGAACACATCTGTGGGAGCTTATCTAGTTTTACATATGCCATCACCAATTTCTGCATCTAGCCTGCTTTTTGGTTGTCATCTTTGTTTAGACCTTCAGCATTCACTCGATGCTTACTGCTACCACTATGCCCAAATTGGCAGGTCTGCTCAGTGACTGAACTATAATTTCCTGTACCTTTTTCGCAGCCTTTACACCTGTAAGGACAAAACATGGCATTAGAGCAGGGTACACTTAAAGTAGAGCAAAGTTAGAAACATAGATGAAAAATGCCTACATATATATTTCAATTAAATAACATTACATTATTTTACTTCATGAGGTTAAATAAACTTCTTTTTAACATTCACTTTGAACAACAAAATGACCACTAAGTTAACCATGAGAGCAAAACAATTCTCTACCTCTGCCATTCTCCATAATTGCCTGAATTCTTCTGATTTTAGTATCTGGTTATCAATCTCATTTTTAAAGCAATGGGAGAACACTGGGATTTCACTGTTCATTAAAGTCCCCAAGAGCTTAAACTGGTTTATCCCAGAAGGGCTATGAACAAATGTAGCACAGAATTACAGTAAATAAGTTTATCAGTTTTATTTCCTGGGAAATGTGTCAGTCTTATGTTACCACTTAAATTACTATATATTGTAGTAAGTCCAGTCCCAGTTGGTATATGGTCTATTATATTCTTACTTTGCTAACAGGTTACAAGATGCCAGAATATAAACATGGAGAGAGAAATCTCCTCAGAGATGAAGAATGGCCTAACATAATTCCCTTGTTCATAACCTTTTTTTCCAAGCCAACAACAAACACGTGTACCACGTGTGATAGACTGTTTGACAGTCTATTTTAAAGGTATAAACTCAGCTTCAAGCTCAGATCAAACTGTTAAACTCATTTTTGCTTCGCTATTTGGATGGATGTGTACCAATATTTATATTATAGCCACTTAGACTTGAAACTTAAACTATATGGTTTTCCCCAACATGGGTTCCTAAAAGAATGGGCAGTCTGGGTTTCAGATCTTACCTTTCATGTGATGCTTCTTGACTGTGACTTTCTCCTGCCTCATCTTCACTTTGGGAAGGAGCTGATGGTTCATCCTCCTCCTCTTCGTTCTCACCAGCATCTTCCTCCTCTTCATCTTCCCTTTCCTCTTGTCTTTCATCTTCAGACACTTGAGGTTCCTCTTGCCTTTCATCTTCGGACACTTGAGGTTCCTCTTGCCTTTCATCTTCGGATACTTGATGTTCCTCCTCCCTTTCCCCACTGGCTAGAGACTCGCTCTCTATGTCCTGCTCAGTCACCCTTTGATAACCATCATCTGTAGTATCTTCTTGTTGCTCTTCTGCAGTGAAGGACTGCTGAATGGAGCTCCTCCTGTAATAGCTTTCAAAAGCCAAGCTTTCTCTCTGATTCCTTTGCCCTTCAGTTGAAAGTCTTGCAGAATCCGTTTGAAGTAGAACAGAACTTGCTTTCTCAGCATTTTCCTTGTTGAGTTTATGAACTTCCTCTTTGTAAGAGCAGGACTGGCTCTTCTCGATGGGTCCCTCTGTAAGTAAACACATTACCAAGGAATCTGTCAGTAATTCTCTGGTAGTAAATAACTATATTAAACCAGGACTTGCACTATTAGCATAATTTCTGATGTTTTCTGAAGGAGGCACTTGCTTTTCTCTCCAAATTTCAAGGTCAGTGTAAGTCTTCTAAGCAATAGCAGGGCCAGAAGCCTTAGCAGAGTAATCTCTTCTTTAAAATCAGGACACCATGGATCAGAGATTCTTCACCTTCAGACATGGCACTGGAAATGTTTTTCTTACTCAAGCTTATTGTCAGCCAAGTCAAGGATAATAAACCCACACAAAGCATTTTTGATACCAGGCACGTAGACGCATGAAAAGTAGCTTGATGATGCTCCAACAGCTCTCAGTCATGCTGGTGAGCACACATCTCAGCCACCTTCATTGGAGCTATTCAGGACAGTAGGAAGAGTCCTTTTTTTTTTTTTTTTTTTTTAAGAAACACGGGCTCTGTAGCTGTACCCTTAGGAATTAGAAACTGATGAGAAAAAATATTCTAACCTGCGAAATCTGGTGGTTTCTCTTCTTCTATAGAATTTGTTCCTGTTTCACTCAAATGCGCATTTTCTTTGAAAACCTGTGAAGAAGACACATTGGAAGAAGATGCATTAGTGTGTGCAGTGTTCACATGCACAGTTACTTTTGGAACTGAAACTGATTTTTTTTGTCAAATATGATTATTCTATGTGACCTAACTTAACCTTTTCTTATACTCGGTTATTTTAATTACTATTAAGCTGACTTGATTGGTACCATTGCAAAGTAGGAAAAATGATTATAATCAGCATCACTGTAAGCATAAATAAAGGCCAGAAACGACCAGATTTGAACCTCAAGGACTAAAAGAAACAACCATCCAGGAATGAGCTGTTTCCTTGCAGCAGCCTTTTGCTGTAAAAACTAGGTTGGTTAAATCAAACTACGAATATTTAATATTTTAGTAAAATATCCAAAACTGTCTTAATGACACATTTCAAAAAGATCTTTGCTATTAATCAACATCTGGTAACAGCATTTTTAATGAGCCAATGATTTATTATAGGGTGGCCAAAACACTTGCCAGGAATCAGAGTGCGTAAGCCATGTCAGCTTTGCAGTTCTTGTGTGCACTCTTGTAGCATTTTATGATGTTATAGCGACATCTAGAGGAGCTTTCTACCAACCCAATTCCTCAAAAATTATTCACTATTACTGCAACTTTTGTAACTATTTACTAATATTCCTTTGCATTTTGATTGCTGTGTTTTTTTTTTCCCTTGTTGTTGAACAGTGTCCACAGCAGTTAATGATGTCTGCTGTTTTGCAGTATTCCCTTTACATTTGCCTTCCTCCACTTACAGTACTATACAACAGGCATAATTAATGGTAATAGGTAAAAAGGGTACAAAAAATACAGATACATACAAATATTTTCCAGAGAAACTGCTTTTTCTTTTTGAGCCACCAACTGAAACAGCATAATGCAAATAAAATATACATGACCACGAATCTAATTTTGAGAGTTTTAATCATGCAAGCAGACCTGCTGCTTATTAATAACTGTACTCTGGGTAAGAATATCTTCCACTGCTAAACATATATTCTGGAACTATTTACAATTTATTTTTTGCTTTTAATTTATCAGACTATTCTGAAAACATGCACAAAATTAAAGCAATGTGTCTCCTCTACAAACACTGAGTTCAAGGGAAAGGAAACTCCATGAGGAGCGAAGCAAAGTAAGAAAAACTGAACGAGATCACAGGAAAAGATTTCAGCAGTGGTGCTTTGGAAAATCCTGTCTAGAAGGGACAAAGAAACTGTACTATGAACATGAGAACTAGGACCCAATAGTTAGTTAGGATGGAAGGGGATCTAGGAGGTTACAAGCTGCAAACTGAAAAAGGTCTAAACACCAGCACCAAGGAATACTTGAAATATATATGGAGTCTTGCTCACATGAAACTTAAATGTAAATGTCATGGCTCCAAATGGAGCTGGATGGATAATGAAAAAAACAGTGCTCATTTTGTTTTTCATGATGAAAAGTCCTAGAAAAAGAAGGGTAAAACTTTGGACTAATTCATTCTGCAATGTGACCGCAATTAGTAATGCACTCAGATTCCTGTAAGTTTGTCAATCTCACCATGCTGCTGTGGACATCAAGTCCGACCAAATACAGTCAGCTGAGCAAATAACCAGAGAGGCAGTCTCCAAGCTCTTTGATGCACGGGGCCAGATTTCATTTCTGCATTCAGAATTAATTGCAGGCACACAGTGCTTCCTACTAAATATTCCTGTAGTTTGCAGGTGTGAAATACAGAAGCCAGCTTTGAAAATCCGTCTAGTGGAACGTTGGATGATGCTGCCAGAAAGCTACATAAATTACTACAGTGTTTATTCAAGGATCACTTCTGATCGCTTACATTTTAACAGCCAATGAGAAGCTCAGACTAATTTAAATGAGACAAAAAATGAACAGAAAAAGAAACAGTTCAGAGTATTTACTGCTATCCTTCACATATGGCTGTCTGAAATAAATATAAGGCCAGCATTTAGTGCACATGGAGAAGAAAAACTACCAGAACATAAGGATAGATGCTTGATTAATAGTACCTAGTACGCAGCAGCAATCTACATATGCACATTCCATTTTTCTCCATGTGGAGGGTTTTGCCTTTAGCAGCAACATGTAACTTAAAGTTGTCAAATCCAGCAATAAAAATATGAACTTTCACTCATTATTTCTTTCCCTTAAAGCATTGTATTGTGCCAGATTTTCCAGAGTTGACTGAAGTTAATCCACAGAGTTCCTTCTAGGGCTGGCTGGCTGCATGCTGGGGAAGGCACAAAGAGCCCCTTTAATTTGCCTAGGCCATACCTCCCTGTGATACTTGCCTCCCCACACCTTCTCAAGGCAGGGGGAGCAGCCATTTGACAGTCTACAGTTTCTGAGCACCCACGACCATCAAAGTTTTCTGAAAATCTCATCTGAAAAGCATGGTGGTCTGTTAATGACATCCAAAAATCAGTCACCCCTCTACTCTTCATAACACTCTTGTTCCTTCAATCTGTTAAAAGTGATTTCTTCCACTTCTTAGTGGAAATTATGCCTCCACTTTATTTTTTTCCCTTCCTGTAAGGAATTGAATATATAAAATGACTTTTATGGCACTATAGCCATTTTCCCTACTCCCAGTTTTCATTTTAGTTTCAGGAAAGATTAAATACCTACATTACGAGCCTGCAAAACATACAGAAGCAAAAAGGTGTGTGCATCTACACAAGTTAGTATTGTGTATTCAAAAAGACATTTTCCAGGTTTAAACATACGCTTTTGTACAAAATATTGCTAGACTCTAAGTAACAGAGACAGACTTAAAGTCCATACAGCGATAACAGGATAATGTGATATACTCAGGAGGCCAAAACATCACTATAGAGCAATGGAAAAAAACACTTTTGGAAATTATTTATATTAACTCCAGAAAGTATTTTATGAAACCATCAAAAATAAAGCAATAGGCAATCATATATATGAATATATTTTAACAGCAATTTCAAATGCAGTCAGAAATTAATGGTTTTTATAGACATCTGACTCCTTTTTAATGAGCCATACTTAGTTAAATTCTTTCTTTGTACAGCACCAGGCCTAAACTAGGAATGTTTTTCTAGCTAACTTTTTTCTTTTATTCGCCTAATAAAACTCTTTTGATTTTTTTCTCTACTGAAAAAAATATAATGAATGGCCTCATGAAGCAATCCCAAGCTTTTATTTAGATTTCTTATCACTCCATCGTTTCATTTAATGCCAAGACATTATTCTGAAGATACAATTTCAATCAGGTGATACTAAGACAGAGAAATATGCATACGTGAAAAAGACATTTCCTACTCATTCAGTATCTGTTTCCTCAGGTTCCTAAGATACTTTGCAAAGTTTTCTTATGACAAGTTATCCAGGTTTTGGGCAAGACTTGATCATCATTCATCATCAACATATTTATCTGAGCTTTGTGAGCATTTTTGGTTGTTAAAAAAAAAGACATTGGTTTTGCCATGCAAGCTTAGTACAAGCACAGTGTAGATGCTCTCAGCATCTACAGGTTGGTATATGGCAGAAGACATTGTATACGGCAGAGAGCAGTTGATGTTAGAATGTATGTCGATGCCTTCTGTGCTATCCAAAAAGGTGTAACCCATCTTCACTTTTACTTCTGTGTTCCTCTTGAATACATACCTTTTCTTTTTCCTCAGACCCAGCAACATTAAATAATCAGTGAATGATTTTCTGATACAAGTTTATAAAAGATGCAAAATATATACAGGGAAATGCTGCTTTTGCTGACAGATGGTACATCTGCTTCCATGTCACTATTTTTGCCATGTTACACAACCTGCTTGCACCCCCAGGCAAAAATGTTGACTTGTTGATGATCTTTAAAGTGCTTCTGTGTAAACCAAACGCAAGTCATAAGCCTCATTCAATCACACACAAAAATAGCTCTGAGCTATGAGTATTGTGTTTCTTTCCCCACTACTAAATACAGAGAATTTTTGTGTGACCTTCTCCCTTGTAATAAGATAATAACCTCTTAATTAAGACACATACTAAACACTGTGGAATCTTGGGGAATAGCACCATCCTAGTTGGGAAGTGGAGAATCAGCCAAGCCAAAGCTTTGTCCATTCTGCACTTTGGTTGCTGATTCCATGCTCACTGCTCTGGAGAAGCAGTAGCTCTCATTTTGAATGGATACTTCTTCCTGGCACACAGTTCTTCTCAAAACACAAAGTCTTACCATCAAGAGTGGAAGAAGCATTCATGGAATCATGCTGACAATGATAGGCTGCTTTTAAGCATTTCACCTAAAGCTCCAGTCACTATCATTTAAGGCAGTTAACATCGCACTTAAGAAAAGCTTTTAAGAGAGTAGATTTTTGACTCCTTGATTTCCATGACTCCAGAATACATGGAATCCTACAATAAATCTGTGGCTAACAGACATTTTTAATCTGCAAGCATAGTTTTTTTTATTCTTGTATCAATTAAGTAGCCTCACTGATAGAGAATAATATTTTTTCTAACTTATTTGAGCTAAGTATGTAATGATATATGGAGCAAATGTGTTCAGACTTCTTGAACTGCCTGTCACAACCTACTTTGGGAAAATTGTTCGGAGAAGTGCAAAGCACCACAAACTTCAAAAACCATCCCTTACAGCTTTGATGACTGATTTTAACTGGATACCAAAAACACAGGTTTCCTATTCATTTAACAAGCAGGGCCTGGGAGATGAGGGTGAGGAAACCCTGGGATTTCTGTACTTTTTGGGATTTCTGTACTTTTTGGGATTTCTGTACTTCCCCATTATATACATACTTTTTCCTGTGGCAGCTCCCCATAAATGCAGCACACACTGAGTGGAATGTGCTTGGACTCACCCTACTGGGGCTGCTGCCCAGCAAGTCATCATTGCTGTTCATCACTGGGAGGGGATGTGCAAACCCAAGGGAGCTGCCAGGAGGACACCAAATTAATTTCATTCCAGAGCAGTTGCTCTTGTCATCAGAGGCCAGCATAGTTGAGATCCAGCCTTTAATTGCAATGTCACTCTCATACTGAAGGATACATTCAGGCATGGCATCCTTACTACTGGTGGATGTATCTGACTCCTGATATGGGCTGAGAAGAGTCATCACCTAAAAGCTGACTAACTGCCTAGAAAATCTAATGACAAAAGGTAGATTTTTGATCACTGGAGTGGGCAAAGATCTCTTGCTTGAGCAAGTAACTCCTACCACTATTTCATATCTTTAAGGAACCTTCTGTTTTTATTGGACTGCTCTCTGCTGATCTGACTTGTCTCGTTCTTCCCTTTGCCAGTCACTATCTTATCTCGGCAGTTCTCTCTAGTTTTGCAAAGTAATTGAAATGGATTCCTAAAATGGTGGGTGTAATGTACAGGCATTAGTGCTATGCCTGTAAGTAGTTTGAGAACGGTGTGCAGCTATTTGGAAGTCAGTTGTGCCTGCTTTAGTTCCACATGTCCCTTACTGCTGCAGAGAGAGTAAAGCCACCATAGCAGAGCAGGTTTCTACCCAAGGAACACAGTAGAAAAGGGAGCAAGTTTGGAGGCTAGGTGAAAGCAAAACTAAACAGCATTTAGAATTTGAAGATGCAGCAACACCTCTCTTATGGCTGTCAGTAAGGGCAAAATAAGATGAAAATGTCTTGTTATTTGGAGAAAAAATACTGGTTTCCGAGACAAAGAGAGAGAGAGAATTATAATTCTAATACTTTATAACTCACAAAAATGGAATACCTCAACATTGCCGAGCATTGGCCGAGGAAAATGGCAGCTAAAGGGCTAAAGTAGATGACTAGTTATATTGCCCAAGCAGCTGGCAACACATTTGCTACATTTCTACATAAAGAATCTACTCCTGAAAACACAGAGTTGCAGAAAGTGCTGTAGAAAGGATAAAAAAAAAGAAAATAAAACAAATCCTGCTTGTTTGGCTGAGCTATGAAGTTAACAGCGTAATACCAATCTGGAGAACATTTAAATAATGCATTAGGGACCAGTTACTATGTAAAATGAAGGAATCAGAAATGTTTATAGACTTAGGGTAAATGTATCTTATACATGGCAAACAGCAGTACTAAAGCAACCTGTGAATTAGAATTGTGCTGCAATACCTGCACAGGAGGGATGGAGGGTTCAAACAGAAAGAACAACGCTGGCTGCTGGGGTGTTTTTAGTGTGCTAGTAACTAGTAACTGCTAACAGTTATTAGTGGCATGACACAGCCCATAGAAATGGCAAGAGACTGAAGCTGCAGCAACCTGCAGGCAAATGCAGAAAGTCCAGTAACACTTTATGATAGCACCAACAAGGACTTTTCTTGCCCTCCAGGTGAGTATTTGCAGTTTAATAGTATAGAGTATCTAAACTGTTTAATTTGGAGGAAATAAATGAAGTATTATTTTACCCCCTTTATAAGTGGAAAGAATAAAACTGAAAATGGAGTTATGCAGAGTCATTTCATGACAGGATTATCGCAGACTACTTAAATAGGTGAATTTGAGGAAAACCTCAAGACTTTTAAAGACTCTTACAAGGGAACTGCTGATTTCCCTGGGTGGCAATAGTGAGAAAACAACTTACAATGATAAGTAATGAATGCTACTCTTCTCAGCCATGTGGTGATAGGGTCATGCAGTACTTGGTGGAAAATGGCTGGGAGACATTTGGCAGGACTGTCAAAGCATGAAGTGCCTACAGACTTCATAATATTGCAACTCTAACCCAAAGCAGAAATAAAGTAACCTCCTGTACAGGGCAGTGGAGGTATTTCAGGATGGCAGTAAAAGGCAGGAAAGCAGAAATTTCGCTTCAGAAGAGAGTGATCCCTATATTTTGCAGAGCTCATGAAGTCCCTTTGGAGTCCGTGATCTGGAAACTGTTCCAGTTGCTGCTGAAACTAGAAGAAACGTTACATACGCCAGCGGCTTATCACCACCTCTTTACCTGTCTCCCTATCCCCTCCTGCCTCCTGACAGAGGTGAATATCCCCTTTGTTCTGCCTTTTCAACTGCTCCCTGCTTAGTCTGGTTCTGTAAAACAAGTCAGTTAAAAACCACAAAAACAATCCCACAATTAATAAAGCAAAAAGCACCTCTCTAAGGATGGATTTTTGGGAGGGCAGGTGACTAAGCAATATGCAAACACACTGTACTGCCCCGTCCTGACATATCCATAGCCACCCATTACACAGCCTACTAGTAACTGAGAGTAATTAGATTATTTTGCAGAACTAGCCAGTGGATGGACATTTATTAGACAGCTCTGCTATCAGGACCAAGAGCTGCCAATTGCTGGCAGCTAGAGGAGTGTGGAAAATGAAAGCGAGTTCATCCAAAACACCTGCGCACCTCCAGCAGGGCCCGGCATCCTTCAGCGTTAGCCACCGTGAAGGGATTGCCTCTCTCTTCGCCATAGGAAACAACAGGACGACATAGGTCGACATAGGTCTGAAGCGATTGCAGGCATGCTCAGCATTGCAATACTGAGTCCTCCTGGGATAAAAGAGATGTTGGCCATACTGACTGGAGGCCAGCACTTTTCCAAGGTTGGAATCGTTCAAAATATCTTGAAGTGGGGACTAGATGCAGTGCTAAGGCTTTTGTTAACATAAGCAAGGATTTACGCCATACAGCCTGCTGAGTTTGTTCATTGCTATGCCACAAGTATCAAGGGTATCAGGACAGATGAGAAGAAATCTAACTCCCTATTTCTCCTTTCCTTTTCTTTTTGCTTTTGTCCGAACCATATGAATCCTCATTTGTAAATCCATTTTGGATATGTACCATGCAAGGACACAAGCAACCAACCCCAGAGAGTCTCATGGACTAGTCTTGTTGCTAATTTGCTCAGAGATGCTATTTCTATCCCTCCAGGCAGAGGAGAGTCTGTCTGCCCCCAGCACTGATAAATGCTGGTTTCTACTAAACTGAAACCAGGCTCAGCAGTTTCTGCTGAGGATATCAGCCCTGTTCCATTATTCTTATTGCAGAGCTGAATTCAAGTCTGTTTTTACTTAAAGCCAGGAAGACTAAGTGTTTACTAAAGCCAGCTGCTGTTCACAGGATAGCTTGACAACTTTATGATAGCCATTTTATAATAAATCAAACACGCAGGGAAGAAGGCAATGACAAGCTAACATATGTATGTTATCTAATAAAACAAACAAAATATTAACAATGTAATAATATCACCACTGTGGTTCCAGGCGTGCTTGTGCTGCTTCTACTACACCCTCCTGCTAGACAAATTCCTACTAATTCCACTCAACATCAGTGAAAGTCTGCCCAAAGAAAAATTAGTTAGTGAGGGGATTACAAATGGAGCTGCTGTTGAAATAAAGGGACTCCACTTGCAGCTCTTCTCTTTGGGTCTTATGTAGCAATTTCTTTGTTTTTACCAAACACAAGCCCTTCACCCTCCAGTTCCTGGCTCTTCATTAACTGTTCCCTGGACATCTGTGACCTTTGGGTTGTGAGGTGACCTCTAGTCTGCCAGGAACATGTCCCTGTTCTCCTGCTGCCAGCTGTTATCTGTGTCCTCTGCTACACACACTACCCACAAAATAATCACTGAATCCATCACAGTTTCCTTCTTTCTCTTACTGTATGTGTCTGCTGTGGAGGTCCCACAGCCTCCACAAGTTACCAATCTGTTAACATCCCAGGCCCAATTCAATTCATATTTATAAATACCTTAAATGAATATGCGATTTCACTGGTACGGGCACAGCTCTTAACTACAGTGATCAAAGCATTACAGAGATGACCTATGCATCTCACTAGATACTGGGCTTTTACAACAGAGGTTTATATTGATGTTTTAAAAAGTAAAAAGAAGACCTAAACTTGAACACTCAAAATAATTAATGTTTTCCCATCAAGATATAGGTACAAAAGACTAAAACTTCTCTTGCATTAGAATTCCTTTACTGAGACCAGTCCAACCTGATTTTCAAAAAGGACCTGTAAGAATCAGTTTTGTTGATTCTATCTATTGTCAAGACAGCAATTTTCCACTCAATTTTTGAGGCTCTAGAAACAAGGCTACAGCATTTTATATTCTTACATAGTGGCAGGTCAGACAGTTCATCTGAGAACTTTACAACATGCTCTTCTGCTGATATTCAGATTGTACAGACAAATTTTAAGTTTCCTGTGCTGTCTCTAAGACTTTTGTCTTAGTGAGAAGTGAGGCTGCCTAAGAATAACCAAGCTAAAAGCATGTGATTAGTTGATCTGAACATTCTGAGTGATACTGGGCACGTATTTTTTCAAGGAATGCCATTTCCTATCTATACCATAGCACAATGCTCTTCTTTTCAAAACCTTAATAATAGCACACTCAAAAAATTCTTGCCAAAAACAGTGAACTGTGAAGCCTATTTGTGCCTTAAACAAAAATGTAAAGCAAAGCAGAAATAAGGTGAAATATAGCCTTTTGGTTCATTTTAGGTTAATTAAACATCAAGATACTTTGTCAGAAGAAGAATCTAATGCTACTGGTCTTATTTAGCAAACACAGAATAGCTGAATTATCTTACAAGAGCCTATTATAATCAATTGAGCCTTTCAGGAGATTTTTGTGGTCTTTTAATCTGTCCTATAAAGAACATAATGAAACTCCAGTTACAGTGACATGAGCATTTTTTTCTTCCCAAGGAAGTTTACACAAACCACAGCTCTAGCTAGAGTAATCCTACCTAGAATCCCAGTTTAGAAGCCCTCCCTCCTCACCGATGTCAGCAGAAATACCAGACAGAACAGCAAATTTAAGTTATTCTTTGAAATAAATGACAGACACAGATATATATTTATGGTATAACCTAAGGTTCAATGTACTTTTTAGAAGACTTTTTATCAGTTTCACTGAGATCTGGAGCACACTGTATAAACATGAGTGCTGCACTTGATTTTCCCCAGACGAATATAAATCCAGAGATTATCACAGTAAAAGAGATGGCCAAGGTACAGTTCTACTGAAATCTGCATCAATTTTTTGTCACAGATATCAGTCACCCCTAATTATATTTTATAACTGTAAAGCAAAAGAAGAAAATGAAGGTAGTTATCAATGATTTTCTATATCTCTTTCTCAGTTTATTCAAATATATATATTTTTTTAAAGCATATAGATACTTCTCTCTTAAATGTTAGCAAAATGAAAATGCTAAGCAACATGTATCTGTAGCTTGCAACGATTCTTGACAAGATGAAAAGCACATGTAGGCTCACCTTTTCACTCTTCTTTTGGAGCAGGGCATCATCTGCTGGGTCCGGGAGTATCTGCACCCTAAAGAGAGGTTCAGATCCCTTTGTGTAATCACCTGCCTTGCAAAACTTACGCTTTTGAGAATGGTGTTTTACACTTAAATGGTGAATTACTAATGTTTTAACCTTCTCAACCAAAGGTCCTACAAGCTTCTGCAATCCAGTAACATTTTCTTCCAGTCTGTCTAGTCTTTTAACTTGCCGCTCTGCATTCCTGTTCATAGCAGAAAGGAATTTTTTCATTTTAAGGCAAAGTCTCTTCATTTCATCACTTCTCAGATTTTTAGGTCTTTCCATCTTGGGTCCAGATTCAGCAGCTTCTGCCTTTACAATCTCAATGTCTTGTTCAACGCAACAGATTTTTTGAGAAACACTGTTGAGCTTCTTGAGAACGTTGTCTTGCAGAGTCAACATCTTATCTAATTTCTGTTCAAGCGAGGCAAACTTCATATCCATGACATTAAAACTTTCAGACGTGCTGGCATTGTTGCTTGCAACATGAAGAATTTGCGGGGATTCCACTTCATTATCAGGTCCGTGGCTTTGTAAAGCATTTCGATCTATTTTTTTGGCCAAGTTGTTGACCATAGGTGTAGAATACTTCTGCCTGCTGGATGTCATCATTTTGCTGGTATAGGTATGGGGAGGAAATGCTCTGGCGATCAGCTGCTTGAGGACAATATCAGTTGCAAAGGTTTCCCATTCAGTCTGCTCAGGCATACAGCCTAGTTTGGCAACTCCAGCTTAAGTAAAATAAAAACTGCTCTAATACATTTGACTAAAATTGAGGGAAAAGGCACCTAAATTATTTAGAAAGAATAACACCTTGGATTCTTTTTTTATATATCTATTTCCAAATGAAGTGAATACAGAGATGAACATCCTAAATGCACTCGGCTCAATGACATCAGCCTAGCAGGGACAGAACTATTTGCACTCCAACAGAATTTGACAGCGAAAAGGCTACACGATATGTGAGAAGTATCTACGGGCAGAGACACTTTGGCAGTAGTGTTGTTGCTTTTCAAAAGCCTAGTATGTAATGTGATTCCTGTTCCGAAGAGAATAAGGACTCTTACAGGGACCCTAACTGTGGCTGCTTGGAATTAGTACACCTTAAGGTGAATTTTTCACATGAAAACATCTACTGCTTGAAAAGCCTCTTCTACCAGGAAGGAAGTTGACAGAGTTGATAAACAAGAAAAGCATTATAGAAAGTGAATAAAGAAGACACTGGAATACAGATACTGAAAAAGAGTTAGTCACTCCCTGTACCCTGTATTTTGACTACAACATTTCTAGCATTTTATATATACAAGCAATTCAGATGCACAGAAATTCAATTCACAGCCAGCATCTTAGTTTTCTTCTGCATTTATTGAGTGGACTAATTTCCCACAAATGAAGATGGTCATACATTTTGCCACAGTCTTGTCACAGAAATTCCAATATATAAAGTTTGGTAGAGAAACTCAGTTCTCTGCTTTGTTTCGCTTGCCAGGAAACTTCTCCTTGAAAACCAACAGTTAGCAGTTATGAGTCTAGCAGTTTGCAGGGTTTTTTTTTTCTGCTTTACAAAAGCCTGTCTTTTTTCAGAAATACAGCACTGGACAAACAAGAATTGTCATGACTGAGAATGAGACTCCTTAGGTGTAGGTCAGAAGTGCTGTTAATTTTGCATGATGGTTAGAAGAATAAAAACATAACAATAATAATAAAACTTGAAAAAACTTGAACTGCTTCTCATCTCAAGTCAATCATATTCTGCATAAGCAAAAGCACACCAACATGAATCACTTTGTTGAAAGAAAACTTCCTTTTAATTGCCTTTTAAATGCAAAGAAAAGGTCACTTTGGACAAATGTCTGCTACAGATTGACCACGTGTCCGTCAGTCTTCACTTGTGCTGTATTTCTTTCAGAAACCAAAATGCGAAGCCAGCAAGCTAGCTGGAAAGCAAACAGACATTTCCCGTATTTGAAGGATCAAGAGCTTCTTTTGTGATTCCAGGGAATAATTTCTTCTGTGTATCTCAGATTCTCTGTCCTTTAAACAGGGAACTTGAGGGATATTTAGGTAAAGCATGTAGCAAGTTTTGAGTAAGTAATGCACTAAATTTCCTTTCAAAAAAACTCTACTAGCTGAATAGAAATCTGAAAAGTCTTCTCTTTACTGTTAGGATCAAAAAATCTTTACAGTCAATCACAAATGAAGTTCTAAAAAGTTTCTAAAGACATTCTCGCACGGTCATTCATGAATCACCATGTCTGTGTTGATAAACTAATTCAGGAGCTGGCACTTGCTCTCAGGTTGCCATAGGTTAATAAAAAAAAGTTTCTAGGTACATTTGTCACCTTCTGAGGGCAGCCTGTCAGCCTGTCCCTGAGTGAAAGGTGAACTGTGTCCATGCAGGACCCTAAAATGTGGATTGCGATATCTTCTTTACATAAGAGACATTACCAAGAGGTGAAAAGCATGTGTTATTGCGCATAGCATATTCTCTGAAGAGACCAGGAAGGTTAAATGATTTTAAAGCTAGGAAATGGTGCAGAAAAGAAAAGACAGAGTTAAGTGATCTATCTTTCATGGAAAGAGTAATACATGGGACAGCACCTAAAAAAATAAGACAGTTATGTTGATGCAAAGAACATCATGGAAGATTCAACAGAGAGCACTAAGTTTAAACTCCTTAGCATTCTTCCGCCCATCTCTGTTAGACGCATAAACTAAACCCTCCTGACAGTTTGTGTACAACAGAGGCTCCTGACATCTGCACAAGCCCCTGTTGTACACAATGTTCTGTCTACAAAACGATCATATTTGAAGAAACATTTGTCTTGCAGGAAACATCCATGCAGAAGTTCACAAGGGGCTTCCCCTCTGCCCCTCACCCTGGACCCTCTATCCCCTATACAAAAAAAGAAAAGATTAAACATTTTTTCCACATTTTTTCCTTTCCACCCAGGTGTGGCTTCTGTTCTGGTGGATTTCTTAATGAAAGCCTGTCAGCCACAAGGTTCTTGTCCAAAATGAACATTATTTTGTAAAAATAAAGAAATAGTAATAGTAAAGAACTGTAGAATAGTAAAGAGATAGTGATGGTAAAATCATGTGTTATATTACTGTGCACAGCCACACATGTTAAACATTTAAAGCTCCCTTAACAGTTGCCCAGGGAAATGTTACGTGAAATACCTCAAACCAAAATTATAAACACTAATAAAAATGTTAAGCTCTGTGAGGCAAATCCTATTATCAAGTATCTTCTGTGAAGTCTTACTGATTTAATATTGTGCCATCACATACTGTGAAGTCTTCTGTAATAAAATAGTTTTCTGTTTTTTATTTCTTTGTGGGATTATTATTACAGCTAGATGATGAAATTAATAATATTATATGTTAATCAGTAGGTATATTTTTAATAGCCAAATACGTGGATTCACTAACTCCTAATAGCTGAAATACTCTCTCAGCAACTATACATATCACTAACTCACAAAGTTTGTATAACGTTTTTATTATTTTCAACTTACAGCTTTCAGGGATGCCTGATTCTATTACGGCAGTTTTCGTCCTTTATTCTTGCATTCTGCAAGTATTCATGATTCATTAATGAGCTAAGCTTCCGCTCCTATCAAATTTTAATCCTATTGTTGTATAATCATCCTTAATAAAACAACATAAATCTGCCCTGCAATCCACAGCAGGGAGTGACACTGTCTTCCTGACAGCAAGAATGGATGCCAAATTGCAATAGCTGCTACCTGGTGCCTACAGAGAAGAACTGTTACTTTCTTGCTACTTCATATGTCTAATTTCAGGAATCAAAGCATCTTGAATGATTCTGACTTTTGAAACTCCTGATTTTGTTTTTTGAGGGAAAAAGGTTACCAAATGGATGTTTTCCTCATTTTCACTTTCTCTCCTCAACTCTCTCCTCTACTTGGCTATAGGTCAGTCAATTATTAGGTTAGCTCTGCTCCAAAATCACTAATAAGAGATTAAGGATATGAACTGCAGTAATGGTTACTCTTTATGAAAGGAAAGAAAGACACTCAACTAAAATACTATAAAAAGAAGACAATGGGTTTTGAACATGACACGATTTCCCATATGCTCAATATTGCACTTCAGAATAGTAACACTAAGCCAGCATATCATGTAGGGATGATTTCAGTCCAAAGGCTAATATAATATAGTGCTAATCAACTGTGAAAAAATATGATATTTAATAAAGTGCTAAAGTGCTTCTTGCTGGTCAGTCAATTGATGCTAAATTCTTCTAAATAGTTTAATATAAGAAAATTACCTCAGGATAACCCTGCATTTCTTTTTCTTTTTTTTTTTTTAATTGAGTTGAAACAGGCCTTGAAGATGCATATGTAATTTTCAGAGTATACAGATGTTATCTATAGTTGGAAGAAACAGAATCAATAAATTTCAGGAGCAACAGATAGATTGCTATCATGGATTTTACATTTTTATCTGTGCAGTTTCTGGAAACAATACAATGAGTTTGTTAGGGATGGAATAAAACTCCTTGCTTAGAATTCATGTTACATTTGTGAACAAATGAATATTATGTTCAAATCCTGACATTAGATGGAGCGGTATAGATAAAGGGATTAAAGGACAATGGACAGATTACAGAAATAAAAATGTGTCTTTATGCTTTCTCTCTTGAACTCAAACTGCCACCAGTTTTATTTTCTTTGCACACCTGAATATGAGCAGATGGCTGTCTCTAGGAATTATCACAGATAAGTCAGTTTGCCAGCTCAGCTCTGGTAGCTGTCTGTTTCTGAATGACTAATCTCTGAGCACACTTTAACAAGCTATGTAAGTCAAAAGAACTTTGTTTTCCATGACATTTGGATGTCAGTCTTTTATTTATTATGGCCACACATCATAAAAAAAACCCTGCCAAGACCCTGCCAAATAGTCTAAAATCAGTAAAAAGCTCTAATACTTGCTTCCTCTATTTCTCATGTGGCAACTGATCCATACACAGCAAGCCTGAAAAGAGCTATCTGTTTGGAAAGGTTGTTCACTTAGTTTTCAAGACTTTTTGGTCCTTTGGCCACACTGCTGAGATGTTAACCACCCTGCCACTTATTTTGTCCCTCTGCTGCACCCACACTAAAAGCAAGTTTCCCTTTCTCCTCTCCTTCGTCTTCCCCCCAACCCCAGCGCCACAGTTTTTCTTTGCTAGAGCCTTTTCAATTCAGTTTACTTCAGATCAATATTTTATATTTCCTACCCACTAAAGGCCCAGACAGAGCACCTCGTAAATTTATGGCTGCTGGAATCAAACATTATAAACAAGAGTGCAAGTGGAAATGTTTGAGTTGTAGAGCCTAATTCCAGTTTTCTTGGGCTCTAAGCCATGTACTGGGATACGCTGTCCTTCGTGGAGGAATGCTATCACTGAACTTTATCAGGAAAAGACTGCAATGCCATGTAAGTAAACCTTAAACAGTTCTAGAGAAATTATCTCCCAAATTCACATGTCTGTTGATATTTTACTATTATGGAGGCTTTGGGCATTTTTCCACCTTTCTTCTCCCAGAAATGAAACGGGAACACCTGCTACACATGAGTTCGCAGCACGTGTATGGCACACACTCCACATTCCAGCCATTGCTCAGTCATACAGGACCTTCTGACATTTCTGTACCTACGTCCTGGCAAGGATCAGGTTTGGACTGAGTGTATATTAAGAAAAAGAAAAAAAAAAGTGTGTACAATTAGCTCTGACTTACAAGTGTTAAATAACGCCAGGCCACGGTGACCTCAACCTTCAGAAAAAAGTCATCAGGAAACAACTTCCCTTGGTCACTCAAAAGATGTATTATATGAAATTATTTAAAATCCAGGTAAGCATGGGTAATGATGTATTTTGATCTATCATCTCACACATTTACTACTAAAATAGTGGAAAGCTCTGAATAAACGTCCACAGACTTCTTTGCAGCTAAAAGTCAATATGTAGCAAATAAAGTTCTTGAATGCACATGTAAACTTGTCTCAGACACTAAGACTATTCTTAAAAACTTCCATTGCTGGAATTTCCATAGACTCCCCAAGCATTTTTGTCCGCTGGAAAGTTTACATTAACCCTAATCTCAAATTCCCTTGATACAACTGAAGTTAATTTCTTCTTGTTCTATCCACAGATGACAAAAAGGACAGTTTATTCTTGCCTTTGTAGATGTCTTTTATATATGTGAAGTTTATTACTGCATCTCTTCCTAGATGCTCTCTCATATATTTATAAATATATTACTATTTTCTAGAAGTGAATAGAGAAAGATGAATATTTAATGACTATTTTTTGAAAAAAAAAAGTCTCACATGAAAAGCAGGTGAAAGCACACAAAATGCGGGGAAAAAGTATAATAAACTTCTCTGTGAAAATGGTGCAGTTTAACATGTTATGTTGTGTCCTATGTAACAAGGTAAGATTTATCTATCCTTTGAACATATTGACTTCCTCTTCTAATAAAAAGAAAAATCTCCAATCCAAAAGTAAGATCTAAGGACAGATAAAAAGAAAAAAATCAATTTAGGAGCATATAGCAACTGTAAATTTTTCATTAGCTCAAACAATGTGATTATCTACTGATTTATATTAAAGGACTTTAATTAAGACCTTTATTAAATTATCCTCATATACAACAAATTCTAATACAAATTTATTGTTCTAATGCTGTATCTTTTTCAGAGCTTCTGACCATGAGAGATACATTTGTTTTTTTGCTGATGTGGCCATAAGACTTAGCAGAGACCTCTAATAATAATTTTATCTTTAAATTATCATTTGCTTTTTACACAGAAATCATATCTTTGGATTTTTTTCCCTTTGTGACCTTGGTCATAAACTGTAGATGTCCCTAAAGAAGAAGACTGCCTTCTGTAACCATTTGCAAATGAGGTACTTTGAAGACGACCTTGGTATCATTTACAGAATATTTTCATAGAAATTGTCACAGCCTCAAATAAGTAACAAATTTAGGCTTTGGGGTACAGGAGAGCCACTATCTAAAATCTCCAAGGTTTGCATATGCTAATCATGGAGCAGAAAAAGCACTGCATATGGAATTGCACAAGTGACAGTTAAAGCATGTCTGCTCTTTCTCTGGCACCCAACAGCAACAGAAGCTTACAGCTGCTCAGCTCTGAAAGAGATTAGAAAGCAAGCATGAAAGCTGTAAAACAGACTCAGAAAGTCATGCTGTTTACTGAAAGTCCACAGATGTCAGCAATGGTAGAACAAGAAACCCATTCTGTTTTCCTACCTTCTTTCCTCCTCATCCCTCCCAATCAAAAAATGATAGATCAACATGTATCAGGGAATTTATCCAAACTGAGTCATTTCTACAACCGGCAGTCATGTTGGGCTCCTTTGCCATGGGGGCTGAAATAACTACATGCCCAGGATTAAGTGACATACTGTGTCATAAGTGATATACATTTATGGTTCCCTGGGGGTCTGCCCAAAACATTAGTCTGGAACTCTGTTTAAGGTCAGAGAAGGAAAGAGCTTTATACAGGGTGGGAGCATAGAGCAAGAAAATTCTGGCACTGAACTTCACAAGGTAGAACTAGGGAATTTACAGCTCCATAGGGCTCTCTGCATACAACTACTCTACGACCTGCTAATTAATTTTGAATGCTGACTTCCTTCACTATAATCTCCTTGGTAACTGAGTATCCTAAAGACACCCCAGTGATAAATTATGAGAGCAAGTCCCCAAAACAAACTACAGAGTGATCCTCGTTGCAGGTCAGTGATCAGTCTGTAGGCAACATATGCTGGCTGGAAGTGCTTTTTTTTAAGTGAAAAGCCACTGCACTGTGCATTACACTGGCAAACAGGAATTAGAGTCTAACAGTTGTTTTTACCAAGCTTGTTTATTTCCCTCAAAACTTTACAAAGCCTTTACAGACTCAGATTATCTGGGGATGGAAGATATAACAGTACATCATTACAAAATGCAGAGAAGCCATCTGATATACACAGTGGCAAGATTACCATCTTAAATATCTGAAGCTCTCTAAAAGTGTTTGTATGTTGATTTTATGCAGAAAAAAAATGATATGTATATCTCACTGTATGAAACATCTAACTCCTTGAAGATTAAAATAATGGAAGACACTACCTATATGATGGAAGTGATACTCCTTGTCCTCTGTTGTGCTGCAAATCTCTTTCACATTTGCTCAGCAGAGGCATTTCCACTGCAAGTTGCATGGTGCAACACTTATTCAGGTCAAGCAAAATTAACTTACACGGGCCTCATACTGTAATGGGGTGCTTCGGGTGAATAAGAATTGCAAAGTGCACACAGAAGCCACTATAATCAGTGTTCCTACACTTAACAGTTGAAGTTAAGTTTAAAGCACTTTACCATCAAAGTGCACAATGTTCTTATATTAAGGATTAGTCTCTGCTATTATCATCTTCTGCTGTCAAGATATCACTTCAGGATTCTCACCTCTGCTTAGCTGTCCTTATTTTACTATACTAAAAACAAAACAAACCTCAACACCCAGAATTTCTTAAAGACGAAAAATACTATGTGATAAATAACCCATTAATAGCATAAAACTCTATTTCCAGGAAGCCTGTTTAAAGGAAAATTCCTGACTTTTCGAGGCTAAAGTAGAGGTGTCATAACTCTGAAACAGAGCAATGAAAGAAGTACTGTCTCCAGGTGCAGCAGGAGCTGTACCTCATTTCATCTGCTGGGTAGACTGGTTAAAGTCTTTGGTAGCATTCCAAAACTTTCTGGCAGCTAGCATCCTGTATTAAAATTTATAAACCACTAAAGGCCTTTTCTTACAAAAAAGTTAATTCAGGATGGATAGCCTGAAAAGACTTGAAAGGGACAGTCATCAGAAGTGGTTATATGGAAAATTGGATGTAAGTAACACCTTTTACTCCATCAGAACTAAAAATACAGCTAATGCAATTTCAGCAAGAAAGAGAAAGTGTATTGATTAAGGGTTATTTAAAAGAGATGTGAAGAAGAGCCCCCAAACTGCTCAGCCAATGGGGATGTAAAAGTTTTACAAGCGATGTATGACCTTCCCCAGGAGAAACACATTCACTGATCAGATCCAGGCCTTCCCTGTGTCTGTGAAACTCATCTATGGCCCAATCCATGACTGCAGAGCCCAGGTTGGGCTCTGTGCACATCCTCTGCTGGTGGCTGCCCACCATACAGAGGGGATATCAATAAAACAGTCAAGAGGCCTGTGTATTTCAGGCTGCTTCATGATCACCTAGCTCTGTGCAACCAATCCTTTGTAACATAAGGTAATTAAATATCCTTGATTCATTATGAGCTGACCTACTGTTTTCTTTGCTGTGAGAAGACTGCTAAGATTCAGTGCTCAGGCCAGTGAGGGTCTCAGCATGACAAGCAGGGGAACGTAGTGCTCTTTAATAAAATAATTAGGTATCATTTTCACCTGTGGTGGTTTGTTCCCTGCTGCCTTCTGCTGGAAGACTGGTTATGGAAGTGTAGAAGTGAGAGGGAGGTTTGGGGTTTTTTTTTGCTTGTTTGTTTTTTGAAATATCAATAAATTCTTCTAAAACTACTACTTGCCTATATCTACATTATATACTAGCAAACAAATTACTTTTTCCTGCCCCAGAGCTCAGTCCTGCATCACAAGCAGGAATCCACTCACTCTGCAGGTGAGCCAGGGGATTTGTAGTTTACCCAGACAGGCTCTGCTAAAGCAAATAATTCTTTGGCAGTGTGACTGCAACCGCAGCTGGAACAGGCTTAACTAAGTAAATCAGCATGAAATGCTGGGTGCAGAAAACACCTTGACCCATTTCTTCTTCTAGAAAATATAATACCAAAAAAGTGAAATAAATGTTTTATTCATACTTAATATAAATGTCAGAATCCTTGATTAAGTATAAGGAAAAGAAGCCTGAGATGCATATACTGAAGACTGGTGTTTTTAGGGAAGGGGTAATTGCAGCTGACTTTATTTGCAAGGTCTACTGATTTTGGTGTGTATTTGCTGATATTTTAATAGATCGTAACTTGCATCTGGCAACCTACCATACCTTACATTTATGGTTTAGGGGAAGAGAATTTAAAGAAAGGGTCTTACTTAACTCTTTCTTCTAAACCATATCAACATGCCTTAAAATCCAGGAAATTGCATTAAGTATTTCACTTTTTTTCCCTTTGATTGTTTTTTTTTAAAAACAATATTAATAGTACACTCTGCTCAGTTCTATACAACAACATGAATGGACATGAGACAAAAATCACAGAAATCTCTCTCTCTGTGTCCCTGCCCAGCTCAGGGTGCATGTGCTAATAGCTTTTTGCATTGGTGAATATTCTCAGGGACAGAAATGTCTCTCAGCTACATGCCTTCTTTTGTTGCTGTTTTCTTTCCATGGAGCGCTTCATCGCAAGATGAAACATGGCAAGTTTTTAAGCTTATAGTTGATCTTTGAAAGCCATCACAATCACCACTTATTTTTCTTTCCTTTAACCCCCACATATTCCACCTTAATGATCATTCCAGATGCCTGCCCACATGGCTGCAAAGATGAGCCATGCTCCGTGCCCAATCAAAAGCACTCCGGAAGTAATCAACATCAACAATCATCAGAAAGATTCTTTCTGGTACTTAATTCAATTACCTGGTAAGATCTAGAAAGAGACATGGTAGGCAGCAAGAGACTAATATATCAAATAAAAAAATATCTTTTATGATCAAGACTTTCATTAATTCAGCAGCTCTTTAGCTTGAAAACTTTCATCAGTCTTCAGCTTAATGCTGTTAGAATTTCCAAACTGAATGATAAAGTCATTTCCTGGAATAATAAAAAAAATGTATTGTGTGAGTTAAATATATTTTTATTGCCATTTACATAGAAACTGAGGAGAGGGGTCTTGGTGACAATTACCTGCTCTTGCTAGTTGAATAAAAAAATCACTCAGACCTCACTAAGACTCTTAATCCAAAGATTTAACAAATTCTTTTGGTAGCTACATTTGGATTGCACAGTCTGGGCAAGATTTTCCTTGCTGTTGCTCTTCTTAGCTTCAAGAGACTGCTGTAGCACTGACAGATGCATACCCACACACATTATTTTCTCCTGTGCTTTCACTTCTGTCTAACACATTACTCAGGCAGTCTCTAGACTGGTAAAGAATCAGTTAAATGGAATGAAGTGAATCATGTAAAGAAGATACATTCAAGGGGAAGAAGCAAAATCCGGAGAATTAGCCAGGAGGGCCAGTGTAAAATAGCGTCTGATTAGATTACAGGACAGTCCATAAAAATGAGAGGGAAAACTGTGAGGTTGTACATTTGTCATTTTTTGATTTCTGAGTACTCTTCTTGCCAAGGAGAGTTCCTTAGGTCAGAAATAAAACAACAGCTTCATCATTCAGTAAAGAAGAGGAGTCAAGTTTTTACTTCACAGAACTGCTATGAGGAAACTGCTCTCAAGAGGTCACTTTGGGCATCGGATGAGCAAAATAACCTGAAAGGCACACATCTGGATCATACACCCAGAACCAAAGCACCACTTTCCTACCTTAGTTTGTAGGATACATAAAATCATATAATATTTAAATTGCTTGGTCTTTGGGAGAAGCCCAACTGGCTGAGGAAAAAGTGCTTCCTTTGGCCAATCATAGCTTGTCTCAGACAGAAGTTTCTTTTCACAGAAATTTTATCAACATGTAATGCTGATTAGGTGTTTGGTTTGAATAAACAATAAAGTAAATGAGTGCTACAGAAGGTGTCTAAATAAAAAGGAGTCTGGCCTTACTGATTCATTAATATTCCGCTGCTGAAATAGTGTGTTTCAGCCTGCAAAACTGTCTGATACATACTTAAATGCCTGAATTCATATAACTACACCGTAAGTTTTCTTCTATTTCTCTGTGAGAAAATGTGAAGCAGTCTTTCACTGGATGTTCAAAAACTCTTTCAGCATTTTTAAACCAGGCTTCAGAATAAAAGTTTTGTGTTAAAAGATGGCTTAAGCATAGTTTAAACTAGGTCACAAAAATCTGAAGCAAAGTATATTTTCCCCAGCTGAATACAGAAGAATCAATCTGCCCGTTCCAGAAGTCCAGCAGATTTTATCGCTTCTTTGTCGAAATGCACACGTTGTGCTTCCTGTTTGTTGTCTCCTGTTCTGAATTAAACCAGTGTGCACACCAGTAGGCTACTGCAGTGGAAGTTTTAAGCCTTTGCCAAGTCCATGCTGTGGGATTCAGAGTGACTTTTATGAAGATGATTTTATGTTAAAGACACAAGAGTTGAACTACGATACATTTAGGAAGGAACTTCCATACAGATGGACAGAACAGGTGCAAGGCAGCCCTTGCTAGGAGTACTCATGTCTCAGTTTGCTTTACCATCTGAGATTAGGTGCATCCAGAGGCATTTCTAACTGCTCTTTAAAGGTCTTTTGGGAAAAGTTTTGTATGCTGCTTACTTCTCCATGTGAAATTCTGAGGCACCTGCTTTAACTTTAGGTGAAAGCAACTATGCTATTATGTTATGAGAGCAGGAAGTTTTTGAAAGATGCAGAGAAAAATGGCTGCTCTCTGAACAGCTCTTGCAGGACTAGAGCCACATGCAACTAACAGGTCACATGCAGCTAACAGGCCTAGTCTTTTCGCCAAGCAGGTGGTTAAAGCAAGCATTGCCCTTAAGAGAGCCTCAGGGCTCTTCAGAAGCTTGTCTGACAAAAAGGGAGACAGGGTAAAAGCCTCTACCCTTGTTTGTCCCACTCTCCCGACCATGGTTGCTTTTCTTTTCTTATTTGAGAACTGAAAAGGTGGTGATCATGTTTATCCAGTGCAATCTCCTTGCACCTGTAGCCTCCATTGCCTCTGCATAGGGAGGGATCATTGACACTTCGCAAGGTTAAAATAAAAATAAACAGAACAGAAAAGTTAGGACTCTTGCTGCCTTGCACAGCCGATCATAATGAACATGCATTATGAAGTAACACAATGTCTCAAAAATGCTCATTAATAGGAAACAGATTTGAAAAAGCAACAGAACAGAAGCATTTTTCATGTGTTTTCAGCCCACATTATTAATAATTTCTTTTTTATAAAGAAAATCAGAAAGCTTAACATTACTTCGAATAAGTTTGTTGTATTTACTTTAATGGAAGATCAGTTCTAGATTCCTGAGTGTCTAGTGACTCTGCTTCTGGGACAGGGAAACCTGAGAAGAGCACTCTTGTTACGAAACAAACTCTCCGCTTACCTCAGAGGCCCTCTGTCTCTTCCCCTGACCTATCCTCATCTGCTCCTTACTCTATTTGTAGAACTCAAATAATGTTACTCGCTCTAATTTGATCTCAAGTTCTTGGGCTTCATACAGAAACCACCTGACTGAATTCCACAGCCTCTGCCCTGTGGAAGGGCAGAATGGATGACCAAAATGGTCCTTTCTCACTCTATGTGCCTGGTGAAAGAAAATGTTATGTGCTTTTTTTCCTTTTGAAAACACTGCAGCTGATCTTTGGGATCACAGATATAAGCTACACCATTTTTTTTTCTTTTGCGTTTGAAAAGAAGTCATAGGTGGATAAAGCCCTAACGACATTGTACCTGGCTTTTATCTCCACCTCAGCAACGCAGCCACCAATTTGTATTGTCACAGGGGTTAAAGCCAGACATAAACATAAGAAAAATGAAGCTATGGAATCAGTAAAAATCATAAATCCAACTCTAATCACCAAAAAGGTGACTTTTTTATGTGGATATCAAAGCTAAGCATCCCCTAGAGCAAAGGGAGAGAGAAAGACGTCTCTAAAGGGCAATTTGGCCTACATTAGAGTGGAGGACAAATGGGAAGAACTGCCCTCTGGTTGTACTTCCCTCCCTTCTAACTAAAAAAGAGCACTTGACTTTTCAAAGGCTATAGATAGAGACAATCTCACTTTTTGACCTCACTTCTAGGCTCAACAACACTCAGAAAACAGGCTGTCATCACTGCAGAACCTTGAATTGTGGCTTTCAGCATAGTTTAAATGCTGTTAAGGGCAGTCTGAGTGGAACTATGTAGTTCTCTAGTACATTCTGAAATGAGATTCTGGCCTCAGCCTTGGTTAACAGCCAGATCTTCACCCCTATTCTTTTCCTCATGCTATTGTGTTATGCTCTAATGACAGTGAACAATAAAAGTCTCTTCTTGACACAAAATTTAAGTTGTTGGGCTTTGATTTTGCGAGACAGGGCTGATGGTATTTTTTATCAAGACTTTCTTTAGAACATCGTTCATTAATCTTTCTTGGACAAATGGTATTAGCAGGAATTGTGTTGGGCTAGACATTATCTTACGGGTGTGAAGTATATGAATACTGATCAGAAATCACAAATTATTTCCTTATTCTGCTCACAAAACAGTGCTTGGCATTATGAAAGGCATTATTCTGCTCCAAACATCAAACCTTTGCTCTTTAGAAAAGCAGTTGTCATGAGCTGGCAAAAGACTATGCTCTTTGCAGAGGTAGGGCAATTTCACAATAATATCACTTTGCAATTATGCCACACTATTTGGTTTCTTGTTAGTCTACTCAGATGGTCTCATAAAACAGTTCATTTCTCACTGCTTTTCTTTCCTTCTCATGTGTTTTAAAAGAAATATGTCCTTTCTAACTATAGTGCTTTTGCATTAATCTCAGTAATCACTGAAAAATTCTACCTATGCCTGTAAATAGTGTCATGGCTCTAGCAAATCATGACTGTTGTGACAAGATGAATGGGGAATTACTGCTATTTCTCCAAAGGCATGAAGCAGGAAATACTCAACAACAATACTGCAAACAAGTTTCAAGAGAGGAATAATAGATTTTTATACTGATTATTTGTTGTAGAACTTACTGTCACTGGATGTTGTGGAGGCAGCAGGGTAAAACAGGCAGGAAAAAAATAATAGTAGGAAGAATCTCACCTCATGTTCCTATTTTTTAGATCCTGGTACCAGCCACTTGTAGCTGGAAGACTGGTCTAGATAAAATTTTGCTCTAAATGCAGAATACTCTAATGTAATACCCTTACTTTATTGCTTTTAATACTTTCATCCTCTCACTAGAATATACTAGAAATATTCACTACTTCTAGGCCTGTCTTAACCAACAGGATGGAAGATGTCAGGCTCTTTGGTTTCTCTGCAGTCCTTCATGTACCTGGAAGCATCTGGAAGCCTTGCAGTGAACTCATTCATCTTTTTGTCTGAAGGATTCAATTGTGTAACAGATGCAGTTTTAGCTATCTTTTTCATCTAACACTGTGTAAAATTAACAGTGATTAACAGTAGTACAAGTATCTATTACCCAAGTAAAGCATATGACTCAGCACGACCTTGACAAGCTCACTGGAGCTAGTCAAAGAGTTTTAAAACAAAACACTGGAATATGTTGGAAAAGAAGGGCTTTGATGAAAACCTGAGAGAAGGCTTTGATGGACACCAGAGAATGTACTTGTTTCAGATAAAACTGAGGAAGAATGTAATCCAATCAATGTTTGTGATCCCACTAGAATAAGGCCTATCTATTTTTCAGTTCAGTTCTTTGCTCATTGCACTCCCCTCTCCTGGAGCACAAAATAATTGCAAGGAAATTGACAATCTCATGAAATGTGCCAGATTATAAATTTCTTCGGAAACTAATTTTAGCCAGCTTGGTTAGTCAAAGCCTTTGGTAGCTTCTGGAAATGTACTAACTGAATCTAACTATGCTTATAATTATGAAGCAGGATCAGCTAAATTTGGCATAAAATATGGTCTTATGTGCAGCTGGGGAAATCTGGTTTTGCTTTCAATTTTGCTTTTAATGCTAGGTCATGCTGAACACAACATACAGAGTTAAGGCAGAGAATAGTTTCAAGCCAAATACCAGCATGAAGCTCTGACAACAGATATATTTGTTGGACTCTGCATAGATTTTTTTTTATTCTTTTCCTCCTGTTGCAACCTTTTCTCCTTGCCATTTTCCTTAAAAGATGTGGTTTCTTAATAGTATGTTTTGGCCATGGTATGTGCAGAGTGCAGGCAAATCCTTCAGTTCTTTGGTTTTGCTGTATTGGCCATTTCAAATTTATTTTCAGTGGTAAACACGCCACAATGGGAAACATCACTATATATCAAGTAGCTGTGATCAGGCAGATCAGGTCTCCGTAATTTTCCTAATGGAGATCCAGTGTCAGAGATCAAGCATAAGGGATCAGGTGTCGGGAGTGTCACAGTGTGGAATCAGGTGTCATGGATCAGGACCGTAAGTGCAAGGAAACCACAGGGCAGGGAGCAGATGCTGCACTCAAGCTCAGAGTCGGGGGCTGCTCCTGGTAGCTTCAGCACTGGGCATCAAAGATGAGCGTTGCGTGCAAAGGCAAAGTGGTTAAATGACCGGTCTCTCAAGTGAGCCCGCAGATTTTGCCAAACACTGATTTAGTCTTATAGTATCTTTGCACAGGAGGCAGTCTCTGGGCAAGCAGCACAGCTTGTGCAGTTAATCCTTTTAGAAACTGCTAGCAGTGTGTTTTACTTACTGCTCAAAATATACATATGCTTTTCAAGAGCATGCACTCTTGAGCTTTTCAAGAGCATACAAGAGTGCCAAGGAAAAGTCCCAAACTTACAATGCATCTTGACTTCTAAGCTTAGCTGAAACTGGATACCGTAGTGTAATGTCAAAAAAAGAAATAAAATTGGAAGCTATTTTATTGGAAAATATATTTATATATATTTTTATATATTTTCCAATAAATATAAATATATTTATATATTTTCCAATATAAAAATATATTGTAATATATTGGAAAATGTATTTTTAAAAAATATTCTGATTTGTTTCAAGTTTCAGTTTTTAGAGATCAAGGAACAATATGATCTCAGGAAACTAAGGTCAGGTCTATGTTTAAGACCTGTTTGCTAAGTATTATCTTGAGCAAGCTACATAATACTTTACTGATTCAGTTTTTCCATTTTTCTAATAGAATGAATAATACTGCAGGATTAACCAAAGGAGTCATAAGATGTTTCAAGAGTTTCGAGACTGGATGAAGTCATCAGGCCATGAAAGTGCAAAAATGTGTTATAATAAAAGCTATTCACAAGGAGCATCTTCAGTTTGGAAGTAGAGTGTGTGATACATTCCAGACTAACAGAAAGAACAATTATGCCTATTCTGAGCAGTGATAATTGAAGTCAGTATTTTATGTTAGTCAGTCCCACTCTCCTAGGGAATGCTCACATGATTTGTTACTGGTATAGGAAAAATAACCCATAGACATAAATACTCAAGTAATAGCTGAAGGACCGTAACTTCTTGAAATGGTCCAACTTGAATCTCAAGATGGGTCTGTGCCTTCCCCTCCTCTTGAATATATGTAACTATGCCCAGTTGGGAAGCATTTTGTGCAAAGCTATTGAATCCTATAACCTGGCCAGCTAGACACAGCAATACAGAGTACCTATTTACAGCATGCTTACTGCATCACACCAACCCCATGCCCAAGCATTCCTATGCCCTCTAAGTAGAAAGGAACTTTTAAAGGAGAATTACTAATTTGCACTTACAGTGTGCCTGTGGAGTGAGCAGTTGCTGATGGGCTCTGCACTCACAGCTTTTCAGTGCATGAGCATGTATTCATTTACCTGAAGAATCTGATCTGGATCAATGAAAAATTTCACTGGTCAGAGACAATGGAAGAACACAAGAAATTTATATGAACCCCCATGACTCTTAACACTTCCCAAAGGACAATGGGCTAAAATGGAAATCATATAGCCTAAATCAAAGCCTCTCAAAGAAGTAAGATAGTCTTTATTTTTTTTTCTTCCACTATATAAAATGGAGGGAAGACCCTGTTTATATCGGGGAAAGTGATTTACATGTCCCAAATGAAGCCTTAGAGGCATGTTTTGATCTGAGTAAGCCATGTCTTTTCCTTTTCTGTTTTTTGAGCTTTCAGAGCTTTTTGAAGATTGCAGATAGAGGGTTAAATTAACTTTGACTGCAAAGCAAAATATTTCACTTCTAGTCTGTTCCATTACTGTTACACTGTTAGTTCCCTCCACAAAACTACAGTTTTTCTGTTCAAGTTTAGGACACTATTGGCCTTTCTATATATTTGTTTTTAAAACAAATAGAGGAATTTCAGCCAAGAAAATATTAAGGAGAGTTAGATTGGGGGAAAAAAAATAAATTGGTGGTTTTTCCACCTTCTCCACTCTTCCTACCGTGCCTCACTAACATGTAGGTGGATACAATAACCATTTGCAACATGAAACACAGGGAATATCTTTAAGAGGGATAGTATCTCAGTGGTTTGTATCCTGTTTTTCCTTCATCCAAAGTGGGCCGATGAAAGCCTCTAGCAGAAGGGCCTAGCAAAGTGACACTGTTCATTCCTTACCTACAGAAAGTTCACCTGGAGGGACAAATTTTGTTTCCGCCCTCTTCCATTTTGAGCTGGAAAATAAGGTTGGTAGATGCAAGCAGCATTTCTTTTTAATGTTAATATGCAGACTCACAGACACATGGATTTTAAGATGGGAGAAGTCACTTATGATCATATATTCTAATTAGTTTGTATTAGTTCCTGAAAATTACCTTATGATTCAGGTAAACTTCTCAGAAAACAGCTCTTTCTGAAGATATTCTACCACCGTTGAACCAAAAAAGGAAACAATATAGTGCTCAGTGCTCCCGAGAAGCACTGACACAGTCGCGTTCATAAAGTACATTCAAAACTATGGTTTGAGGCAATGACACATTTTGATAGTGCTTGGTATTAAGTCCCTGGTATATGAGCCATATGTAAATCCCATCTATTATTAGCAGGGATAAAGGAACATGCCTGGAGCCATATAAGGAGCTGAAACAATTGGAGAGAAGTGGACTTGTTAGAGTTAACATTCATTTCACTGTACATCATGTTTAGAAAATCTTCTAAGCCTACAACAGTCACCGCTGTCTGCAGGTACTTTGGTTCCCTGCTGGCTTTGATGTAAAGGTTTTATAAGGCAGAACAGAGGAGCCAGTTGCAGCCATCGCACCGTTACGCTTAGTGTCACAGGTCTGGATCTTCGTCACACCAACACCTGCTGTGCTAACTTTTAAAGCTGCTCCGACACTGTCAGCATCTCTTTGGAGGTCCATGAGGTCTTACAGGGGCGTGAAACCTGATGTCCGTGTTCCACTGCCCAGGGATTATTGGCAAAATCCTTCAGGGCGAGCAGCTTGTCTGTCACTGCACAACCAGCCACGGCCAGGTCTATTACCAGTCATCATCCTAAATGCAGCGTGAACTCTGTTTTTTTTTTTTTTTTCAGCCATGAAATAGCCATGAAGGGGCTATTCTTATACATGTTTGTTTGTTCCACAGCATATAAGATGCATGTACTCAATTTTCCAGGAATTTGTACTGTTCAGAAGGAGTAAGCCAAGGAGAGATTCCCAGAAAGTTAAGCAGGCTCCTTGCCAGCGCAGTACCAAAGCTTTCTATCTCTTAGAACTTTAATTTTACCTTTTCAAGCATAGTTGTCCCTTTGAGGCCCAGAATGCAGAAGGCACAAGTCTGATTGAGAAAGTCCCCTTTTCTACTACAAGAGTGATAGAATATCTCACCACTATGCAGTGTGGTCATGGCAAATGTTTGTAAAGGAAATACAACAGCACCCCACTGACCACTTCAGGTGTTCGTAAGGTTCTCTAAAGGCATCAATATAATAGCATCAAACCGATCTCTTTAGGAAAGACTTATAACAGAGTCAACCCAAGCAGAGTTTTCAGGAGAGTATCTCACACTTTATCCTTCTGTGGGCTGCTCTCATGTCATTTAATGACTTGGTTTGGATGTCAAATTTCAGCTTGTCTCAATCAAGACAAGTTACTCTATTTTGCAAATCATTCAAGTGTCATCTCCAAGAAAGGTCTTGAGAATTAAAGACCCATTATATTTTGCAAAACCTGGTTCAGAAAGGCAGAAAATAGGACCTCTTCTGCAAATTCTGAGACCTGATCTTCAAAAGTCTTGTTTTTCCCTCCATCTACATAGTCCTAGGATCTCATTATTAACGTATGCCCACTTTGAGTCATGCACACATGAATTTGCATTTGCAACAGCTGGCTGAAGTCTAATGAATTCTGATCCTTGCGTGCTTACCGCATTTATTTGGCATATTCGTATAAAGGAATGAAAATCATCTGGGAACAGCAAATGATTCCTCTATCATATAACCAGACACTTTTCTTCCATTCCCTTCAAAACCACAGAGACTGACATCTTGACTGCTCTTTGTAGAACCCAGCTTCACTCTCCTTGCTGAAGAAAGCTCTATATTTTGGGTAGGGAAAGATCAGTAATACTACAAGGAGAACTAAACAATAGTGTTAATTTGACTGCACTCAGGCCAATCTATACTGCCCACAGTAGTCACAGAGTTGGCAAAGACAAGTACTTAATTAATAAAAAATGCTTTAAATGATTCTAGGCATAAAGGTATATGCTGCCTTGTAGGACACAGAAATATCTTTTTCTGGGTTCTCAAACTCTATACTCTAACATCAACAATTTCAAAAAAAATATTCTTACATTATATTTGTGGGGGTCTGGGCTAACCAAATTGCTAAAACACTGCAGAATCAACATTTAACATAGACGACTGAGAAGGAAATTGAAGCAAATTACTTTATCAAGACTTCCTAGAAGCCAGTTTAAGTGAAACAGAGAAAATACTCAGTGAATAACATACATCTTTCTAAGTATAGGAAAAAACTTGAATAAATTGGAAAAAAAGAGATGTGGAAAGAGATGAAGAAAATTTTGAAGACTGAGGAAACTACTGAAAATAAATAAGAAATTGAAGATTGTGAGGAGAAAGTGACCAGAACTCATTCACACTGTTATACTAGGGAACATGCAATCAGCAGTCTCACATAGCTTATGTATAATAGGACTCCAGTATGCTGTCACGCGGGTTGTATTTAGTGAGAATCCAAAAAGCAAAAGGCTGCTGGGTGGAGAGCAAAAAAAAAATAAGAAAGAAAAATACAAGAAAAAGGAAAAAAAGGACAATAAATACAAGACAGAAAAAAAAAGATAAATACATAAGTCTGAAAGTAATAGGATTTATAAGAGTAGACCCTGCATTGGGAATTGGCTAGACGGCAGAACTCAGAGGGTGGTAATCAGCGGAGTCTAGTTGGAGGCCTGTGGTGAGCCGAGTCCCCCCGGGGTCAGTCCTCGGTCCAGTCCTGTTCAATTTATTCATCAACGACCTGGATGAAGGCACAGAGTGCTCCCTCAGCAAGTTTGCAGATGATACGAAGCTGGGAGGAGTAGCGGATACTCCAGAGGGCTGTGTTGCCATCCAGAGGGACCTGGACAGACTGGACAACTGGGCGGTCAAAAACCTCATGAAATTCAACAAGGCCAAGTGCACGGTCCTGCACCTGGGGAGAAATAACCCCAGACAGCAGTACAGGCTGGGGACCGACCTGCTGGAGAGCAGCTCTGCAGAGAAGGACCTGGGCATCATAGTGGACGACAGGTTGACCATGAGGCAGCAGTGTGCCCTCGTGGCCAAGAAGGCCAATGGGGTCCTGGGATGCATTAAGAGGAGCGTCTCCAGCAGGTCGAGGGAGGTGATCCTGCCCCTCTACTCAGCCCTGGTGAGGCCACAGCTGGAGTACTGTGTCCAGTTCTGGGCCCCCCAGTACGAGGGGGATGTGGAGCTGCTGGAGAGAGTCCAGCGCAGGGCCACGAGGATGATCAGGGGCCTGGAACATCTGCCCTATGAGGAGAGGCTGAGGGAGCTGGGCTTGTTCAACCTGGAGAAGAGAAGGCTGAGAGGGGATCTGATCTGTGTCTATAAGTGCCTCAAGGGAGGCAATGAGGAGGATGGGGCTGGCCTCTTTTCACTGGTGGTCACTGACAGAACCAGAGGAAATGGCCACAAACTGAAGCATAAAAAGTTCCATGGGAACTTAAGGAAGAACTTCTTGACAGTGAGGGTGACAGAGCCCTGGAACAGGCTGCCCGGAGAGGTTGTGGAGTTTCCTTCTCTGGAGATCTTCAAGACCCGCTTGGATGCAGTCCTGTGCCACGTGCTCTAGGTGGCCCTGCGTGTGCAGGGAGGTTGGACTAGATGACCTCTAGAGGTCCCTTCCAACCTTAGGCATTCTATGATTCTATGATTCTATGATGATTCTATGATTTACCTAAACCCTCAGATGAATAACAGCAGCATGAATTATGTCATTCTTCCAAAAAAGTTTTTCACCACTGGAGGTCACTGTAAACTTCAGTTACTCTGTTCAGTGCCCTGATAGAAAATAAGCTGTGCTTAAAGTTTGTGATATTCCGAGGTGAGAGAGAACTTAGGTATCACGTGCTGGATATCACTCCTGGATGAGGACTTCTCTCTGTTGGAGGCAAACTTGTTCCTGCTCCATTTCATTCCAAGAAAAGCAATGGGCAGACTGTTGAGCGATTAGGTTTGTGACAGGGATTTTAAACTGATGCTTGGGCAATTACGGCTTTTAGTCCAGATACTTCCTTCTCATACTGTATGACTATAAAGCATATCTGAAGGAACACATGATGCTTAGGGAGATGCTGGGGCATTTTTAGGGAAAATCAGCATGGAAGCATTAGAAATGAATAGGGACAAAAAGACCACAAGTAGTTCTGGATGGTTTTCAATAAATTTAGCTTCACAGACCAAAGAATTGACATTTCAAAGGAACAAGTGAAACCAGCATGAAAACAGACTGGTTGCTGCTGGGCCAATTTTATTTGAAATATACATTTTATTCCAATTCTGGAGGGACAGAAGGAATCATTCCAATGCAAGTTTCTTCATTTTCTACTCATTATAACACAGTAAAGCAATTCTTATCTTGTATCAACCTGCATAACTCCAAAGGAGTTTGGTCTGGCTTGATCTTCTTAGAGAACTTTTGTAAAAGAGGAGCAATTTGGGTCCCTGACAAATTATTAAGAAACTAGAAAGGGGCCAGCCTTTCTTCCGTGCTCTGATTTATCCTCTAGCTTTCTCTTTGTTTTCTTCCATTCTAACCTATTTCAAGGAATTAGCAACAGAATTCTGATCATACAATCCATGATATAGCAAAATGCTAACAAAAGCTAAACCATTCAGAATGAAGCTTAGAAAAACCCTCTGATGTGAAGCCTGTAAAGATTATACTGGTTAAGCAAAGAGAAGCTCATTCAGCCATAGCTTGATAGTTTCATCCTGTCATTCCCCTTTTGATTTAACCACGTGTAGTGCTTCACTCAGAATTTGAGCTCCTTGAAAGAGCAGTTGTCTTTTGTTGGATATATGCTCAACTGATTGTCATCCTCAACACCTCAATGCAAATAAATACATACGTTATTAATAATGCCTAACAACCCTGATTTAACAAAACATCTCAGAACACACTTAACTACAAGCACTGCAGATTAGAATCACTGCAAGGAATGTGTAATTCAGGACCACACACAGTCGGAAGCATCTTTGGCTATATCCTCTACTAGGAGGATTTAGCCCACTGGAAGATAGAAAATATCAGCTTTCCACAACAAACAGCACTTGACAAATAGATGGCAGGACTTCAAATGCTTTATACAGCTCAGACAGCCATCTCTTGGTTTCATCTAGTTCCCACTAGTACTGAGTGATTGACTCCTTTGGGCTATAGAGAACCATGAATACGTAAGGAAGCATGCCTGCCTTTAAAGATCAACAGAAAAAGCAAACTAACAAAAAAACAGGACACATATTTAACAGGGAGTGAACAAATACTCCAAAGCAATTTAAAAACATTTCTCTGTAAAATGTATGGCTTAAACCTGTGTTCATTTGACACTCAAATGTAAAGTCTCATTCCAAACTCATGTTGATAAAACTTGTATATAGCACTATAGCATGCACTTCCTTTCCTGAACTTCCAGGTATTGAGGCATATCTATAAACTACCATGTGTATGATTTCCAACTGAAATGTAAATTGAAGTTTCTAAAGTCAAGTGTAAGTGAAAAGCAATGTGTTCCTATTTTTAAGAGTCTATATTTTTTCTTTGGTATCAGCTGATGATTTTGGAAAACCATTAATAATTACAGGCACTGCCAAGATTCTATTCCAGATGCAGACTGGGATGTACAGGAAACTTGGCAATCTGGAAATACATCTTGGATCACTACTGCCAACTCGTATTATCTCAGTTAAGCTTTCTACTGATTTTGGAAACTTGAGGTAGCTAAGAAGCCAGTTTTCTCTACTGCTGTCACGTGATGCTGAAATCGAGATGAGTGAAGACTTTATGAAAAATAAAAAAATGATCTCCCACATAGCTGGCAAACGCTACCTAGCAACATAAAGACTTTTGTACAACCTGTGTCAGGGAATACATTTCCAGATAGAGCAAGCAGGTGTGATGAGGAAGGCTGAGTTTCCTTCACTGCAAGAGGGCCATGCTGTGGTAGCAGCAAACCTCAAACCCTGGCCTCGAGGCAGAGAGTCTGGCTTGCAGCCCCCCTTGTGTCACAGATCCACCGGGTGACCTTGGAGGCTTCATTCCACTTTTCTTGAGCCCCTGCTTCTCTGTGCTGTTCTGGCCTGCCTGCTTAGACTGTCAGCCCTCTGACTTGAGGGCTGCCACTCATTTACAGGAATAAATAAAGAAGTTATTTACAATAAATAATTTATAATGCAGTGAAACATTGCGCTACAGCAGGACATAAAGAGCAATGGTGTATTCTGAGCAGGTTCCTTGAACTACTGCTAATGAAGCAGGGGAACCAAGTACTGCACAGGCTTGAGCAAGGAAGAGTGCAAAAGGCATCACGCAAACTCTCTCTGCAAGTCCCACACCAGCCCTCACATACACTTTGAATCAATCTGCTGGCAGTCAAAAATATTTCATAGGCACTCTTATAAGGAGATCACTAAATAAAATTTGTTTGACTTGTTAGGAATGCCAACTGTGAATTATTCTTGGTTAAAGATTTCATGCTTGCTCTCTCATGTATCTTCCTGATAGAAGGTAACATTTTCTAATAAATGACTTGCATGTGAATTTACAACTTATGTTTGTTGTACCATGTAGTAATAAATATTTGTAATAAAGATTTTATTATGCATTATGATGTGTACAAGATACTTTCCTTACAGCAGAAACAGCACTATAAATACTGTCTTTAACATTAAATGACAGGAGAAGTAGCATATACTTTGCTTTCACCACATTGAAGCAAGACAACAAAGCTAAAATGCCTTCAAAATCTGGGCAGTTTTAGTATTTGGATAAATTCGGATAAATAAATTTAGTATTCGGAATTCAGATAAATATTAAACACTTGTGTATGCATTGCCATTTGAAGCGACAGTGATTTTTTCTATGACTAAAACTTAATTCTGTAGACAGGAAGGTTTAAAGATACCTCTTGGAGGTAGTGCTGGAAGGCTGCAACTAGGAGACAGATATTAATGTATGGAATATTGTTGTGGAAGAATGGCTTGGAAGATCTAGAGAACCTAAAACAAAAATACCACTCAATGAGAACATAATTTAGTAGTTTACCATCAGTTTGTCTGATTAGTTCATCCTCATTCTATAGATTTTGTTCACTCTTGGTATTAGTGGAGTTATATGTCTTCATGTTTAGACCTTCCCACTCTTAGGATGCTTTCACCAGCAAGTTGTGGAATCATAATAAAATCCTGTTAATGCACGAGTTGGAGGGAATACACATTGTGAAGAACAAATTTATGATTCCTTTGGGATGGTCTAAAACAGGCAGGACTCAGAGGCAATTTCTCCAAGCTCAAACCTACCAAACATGGGTCTTGGATGAATTTCAGAAAGAAAAGAGAAGATGTTTGGTTTGGCAAAAGCAGTACTTCTCTTGGTAAACAAACACCTCCTTTAAAATGTAATGATGACGTTAAGGACCACGGCATCAAAGTTCAACAGAAAATCATCTTGCATCTTGTTGTCTCACTGCCAACAACTAATTAAGATAAAAGGCCATAATTTTCCTCCACCATCTTCAACTACAGTCACTATTTAACATATGAGGTCAATTAAACAGGCTTAAAACTGGATTGAGTCATTAGCTGAAATTACATCTGTCTGCCACATATCTTCTCAATCACTATTTAGTCCAGGCTTGGAGTTAAGGAGATCTTGTGTACCAGTATTTCTGCTTAGTTAGCCTGGAAGATACAGAACTATGGAAAAATATTTCTATTCTTAGCACCAGTGACAAGTTCTTTTATGTTAATTATAATAATACCTTCTGCTCTTTCTTTACCATAAGCACATATTATGGAAACACAAATTCATTTCCCTTAGGAATTTCATTTGTAAATGTTAATCAAGTACTTAAAAGTATGTTAGTAAAGTACTTACTTAAAAAACAGGTAACAATCGCCCCTAAAAGAAGCGCTTCCCTTATCTACTATACAATATGTGCCTAACAGTTACGTTTGCAGTATAATTACGGGATTTGATTAACTTGGGAGTTAAAAATAAATGTTAGGATTTTAGTAAATGTAGAACAACACAGAAAATCCACAGCAATTGTAATTACATTGAATTATCCGTGTAAGGGTAAAAATGAAGATCAGCTTTTAAAGATGCTAATTACACATGAGGCTTCTGTTCAAGGAAACAGAAATGCAATCTGTCCATTGAAAAGGCCCTTGTTTGGAATCCTTACACTGTACTCAGCAATGGAAAGTCATTTTTATTGCACTGGGACTATTGCTAAACATGTCCACCAGACACTGCACAGCTAGAATGGGTGCCAGAAGAGAAAGGTCACAGAGGTACTCTGGATATATCTCCCTGCATCTCAGTATATATTACAAATTGGCTGGTTAGGTAAGCTGTAATGAGACACCTTCAAATGACCATAGCCAAAAAAATTCTTTGCTAAACCATGCATCTAAGGACAACACTGTATTTTACCTTTCTTAAGTTCCAAGTGTAGTTTTTAAGGGAAGGATATTATTATTCTAAGCAGCCAAGATTCTATGTACGTACAGAGAAAAGTATCTATATTTTTGTTGCATAAAAAAAAGGATCTAACTCCTCATGCTTTAACAGTTACTAATTGCAAAGGTTTGAATAAAGCTCTTACCACAGAACTCTTCAGATTCAAATAAAAAATAAGGAAAAAGAGCTGGGCAAAGAGGAGGAAAACTGTATATAAATGAACACTAGAAAAATAAATAAAACATGTAGGAAGCTGCTACAGATTTCTGAAAGGTTTCTGATCAAATAGTGTGAGAGAGCTATACAAAGTAATAAACTTTCATGAAATGTTTGGGATCCAGTAAACGGAAGATTCTGCGATATGCCCCCTCCCAAATCTTGGCATATAACCTTGTGAAGAGGATACTAGACAGAGAGTCAGCAACTTTCTTTCTATGTCACAGATGTCTCTGTCATTGACAGGCAGTGTGACCTGAGGAGGCTCTTCATCCATTTTTGTATCTGTTTGTCATTTCACTGGTCCTTTATCCAGCTGTTCAGATGATGAATTCTTTGAAGTGGATCCTATCTGTCCATCCTTGCAAGAACTTCTGCTTACTCTAAGAACAAAAATAGTATCAAAGCCACTTTAAAAACTACTGAATAGATATGAAAAAAAAGCAAAGCTAATGAGGGGAATTGTAATTATTTGGTCATTCATCCTGTTGTATTTCATGTATTTTAATGTTGCATAATATAATTCGTTATATTCTTCACTGAAACTGAGAGCTTGATAATGGAGGAATTGGGCTCTCAGAGACCAGCAAAGGCCTGAAAATGAGTTGTATATTTGCATTCAGTCATATCCATTATCCATCCAACAACATGACATGTCAGGGATGTGATTCTGTCCCACCTGCATATTTAACTTGTTTAGAGGAAGATCTGCTTTAAACTATGTGTAACTTGGCATAGAAAAAGAGAGATTTAAAAGCAACACACATAGGAGCAGTAAGATTCTACAGCCTTCATGAAATCCATAATATTCACCACTTTGAGGAAGGCGCATCATGACCAAAGGGTAGCAATGATACTTTATGCACCCTCAGGAAGCCAAACTTCCATAATCACAGAAGCCTCTATAATCACAGAAAAATAAGCAAGACAAGCACATCTTTTTAGGTCTCATCTCTATTCCCTCCAAACTTTCACAGAAGTATCATTCTCAAATACAAACTCTGCTAGAGATCACCACCCTTTCTGCTCACACCAGCCCAAAACCTTCACAGGTCTGAGAGCTACAAAACACTCACCAGTAAGTGGAGGGTCAAGGGACCTCTAAGAATGGTTTACTTGCAGATGACTACAACACTTTCCTAGAAGGAGAGGAGGAAGGATAAAGCAGGAATGGGCATGCCATGGGGTCCAGAGATGACACAGGAATCCTGGTCTCATCCTGCTGTTGCCTCACTTCCTCCTAAAGCCAAGTATTCTTATTATCCGCAAGTCCCGGAGTGTGCACATTGTGGCAGCTCCTCATAATGGAGCTTGCCCTGTTTTTGAAATACTTCTGAGCCCATGTATTGCTTTGAATACTTCTAAGCCCATTTTCATGGACGGGAACTCAGGAGATACTTGTCAACCTTACACTTTCCGTAAGATCTTTTTAACTCAAAAGAACAGAGGCAGATAAGATACAAAGCAATACAAAAAACCCAGATGTCTGACAGATGTGGCCACTTGGAATTTTAGAAGTCGGTTACAATGGATGCAGCAAAACCGACAAAGACCTCAGTTAGTGACTATGTCAAAATTTAGTACCTTAACTCTGGTAAGGACTAAATATTCTTAATAAAATATATTTTAAAATAATTTATTTTGCAACATAATAGATAGAGTGCTCTTGCTAACAAATAACAATTAATACACCAGCCTTAGAAAGGCCTTAGAAACTGGAAAATAAATTTACATCAACAAAGCAAAAGAAATGCAATAAACAGGACACTGGAATGCTTCTCTTAAATACTACAGCTTACCTAAGAAAATCAGTACAATTGTAAGGAAAGTTGGGCATAAAGAAAAAAGTGGGTCTTTTTTCAACCTTAACTCCAAGTGAAATAAGTTTCAGACCACATCAGAGACAAACTGCACATCACTAAGGCAGGCTTGATTATTTGCCACATTCTATTATGATCAAAGTTTTATGATATTATTGACATGTATATTAATAACTTGGCTTCTCTTTACTGCTCTTGTCTGACTGTCTTGCATAAAATGTACAGGTCTACACTGTTAATGGCTTCAGTTACTGTACGTCACTGACCCTTAGATCCAGCAGAGCTCTATATCATGGATAACATTCTCTGGCAGTTCGACACTGAAAAGTTAGTTCTTCCTCTTTTACCAAGTTGGTTGAAGAATGCACTCACTGCAAGTTCATTACTTGCTGAATGTTTCAAAGAATAATCATCCCATAACTGACACAACCAAATAAACAACATAAAGTCATTTTAACATATATTTTTTCAGCATTTCCTTATTTTTACTTTCTTTCTTTCTATCATAAGAAAGTCATAGAAAATATAATCAAAAACCTTAATAAAGTCTGCCTTTTTGTTTTACTAACTTCTACTGGAAGAAAAACAGTATTTAGTTTGAAAAAACATCTTTTCTGACAACTTAGAAGACATTCACATAAAGAGCTTCTCGGGTTATCACAAGAATGCTTATAAAGACTCCTAAGTTATCTTTTGGCTTTCTTCTATTTCTTGATGAAATAATACTGAGTGCAGATATAGAGCGCCATTGCAGACATTCCAGAACTCAAACTCCTCACATGAATCACTTCTGAGATTCTGTGCATGATTTTTTTCCATAAGAAGATTTTCAACTTTTGCAGCACTCTGATTAAAAGCTGTTCTGGCAATCTTTCTCCATGAAGCTACTTCAGAACAATTGTCTTCCTTTCTGTCATTCTGCAGTCATGTATTTATTTTTGTTGAAGCAATATTTCCTGTAAAGAATTCTCTCAAAAGCTCCAGAGTTAAAACAAGACTGGTCATCACTGCACAATGCTAGTTGCTTGTTCAACAAACACAGCTAGCGTACACACCATCTTTGACCGCAGCACTTAACAATGTGATAATAAACGATTCTATTAACTGCTGGTTCTTTGGGCAGACAATGCTGTGCTCACTTGACAGCAATAGGCAAATAATGGATATTATCCATACTGGGCATCTCAGAGCTGTATAGCTGGAGAACTTGGCTAGCTCACCCCCACAGTGGACAAAGCGGGAGGACTTGGAGCAACCCTTGGTACTGCACCCAGCAGAGGTCACTAGAGGCTGGCGAATGTTCTAGTTGCAAGACAAAACACTGCGATGGGAAGGAGAAAGAGATGCACCTTCTAAGAAGTGCATCAGGAGCTGTCTAGGATTTACTGAAGGGCTTATTCTCATAACAGAGATGAATGTGATACAAAGGAAAAATGGCTTTTTTCCACCCACTCTCTGAACGAGCACACAGGTTTACCCAGCTAAATACAAATGCACATTCTCCTTGGGTTCACAAGCAGCATTTGCCCAGTTAAACAATATCAATACTGATTAGTGAAATATATCCAGCTTATTAAAAGTATGTCTATTACCTGTGCATTTCTGGATGCAGGGATGGTCGCCCTTCTTCCATAGCCTAACACAGTCCATAATGCGTGCCAGAGATACGAAGCCAAAAGGCAGAAACTAGCTGCTATCCGAGCAAAATTTCTTTGCAGGGCTAGATCCATCTCTCTATTTTTAATCAGCTCATTAACTTGGTCTCCTGCTCCAGTGGATGCAATTTGGCAGGCGCCCTCAAAGCCCTCCCCACTTCCATAAGTACCACCTAGCTGGAGAAGGCACAGACGTGCCGCGGGATCCCTTCTCACACTTCAACTCATTCCCTGGACCTATAAGGAAAAGAAGTGATGGCTACTGACGAGTGCGAAACAGGTGCAGGGATCTACATGAGATGTGTGGAGTACTGGCTGGAAAGGTAATTATTCTGCCATCTCAGAACTTCTCAAATTAAAGCAAACTAGTAGCGCAATCCCACCGCAGTTAGTAGTTCAGGATATCGGTCAATGGGTGCTCTATTGGATCTCTCTTTTCCTTTTCCTTCCTTTAGCCGTTAAGAAAAGAAAAAAAAATACCCAAACAGCAAAATTCAAGATGCTCATTTAAAGTGCATCATACCATGTATGTGCACAGGAAATTTGAAATGATGTATCATTACTGTCTGTGGTCCCTTCTCTTCCTGTGCTCCCAGTACAGGGTCCTCAGACCCAAAACATGGCCACACACAGAGTAGTCCCCATCTACCTCCTCACCTCTTGTCTACTATCACTTTGCCTACCAACTATGAAGCCTTTGATCCAAAAGATGGAGGTGCTGGATCATGTAAACTAAATGGATGTAAAATTTTCAACATTGACATGACAATGTGCTTCTAAAATTTATAGAAACAGACAATTTTTGCTGAATTTTGCAAACAATTCTGTGTGAGGCAAAGTTGGCATAGAAATTTTTGGTTCAAGCATTTGAAATCTGGCAAATCTATAAAAAAAAGAAAACAAGATCTTAAAACTGGAAACAGTAAGTAACTTTAATAATAAAGATCCTGCTACTAGCTCCATAACAAGCCACGGAAATTTGTTTTATTTCTAGAGAGAGAAAACTAAAAATCTGAGAAACAAAGGGTGTTCTGTGCAGCACATACCCATAATTATGGAGTAAAAATGTCACAGTGGAAGATGAAGCACTGTGAAGAAACTATAATGTCTTCTCTGATTCAATATTTGTATGATTAGAGGTAAGCATGCAAGGAATTTAACATGCAGACCTATAACTTGAGTATTAGAAATCTGAAGTACTTTTACAAATGCACAGATCAAACTATGAAAATTGTGACACTATATTGAAAAATCAAGAGATTTAATAATTAGAATTCTATCATTCCTTTTCTAATCATCTCCTACCGTCTGAGACTCAGAGCACCCTCAGGTCCCATTTTGAGTTGTTATGTAGCTGTCACGTGGTGAGGGTTGTTTATTTACAACCGGGAAAGCTTCACAGTCCTCTATTTCTCAGATCCTCGCATAATTTCACAAGTATGGGAACTGGGAGCATTAAGTAAAACAAAACTGCCTAAAATCATGAAGTCACAGACACATGACAACAGACTGCTGTGAACCTGGGATGTGGAAAATGTACAGCAGACAGAGTACTTTGTGAGGCGGCACCACGTTCAGCTGGGTAATGTGATGCCTGATGACAGTGTTTCAAACAAACTGAAAAGGAGCCTGAGGAAGGAACTAGGCTCAAGCTCGGCTGAAGACCACTTAGCTTTTTCTGATCTACACCAAGCACAATTTTTGACATGTGCTTTGATTTTGAGACTAGAGGAAACCTTGCAATTTTTGATCTCTTATTCACTAGTTAAGAAGTCTCACTGCCTTTTGTAGGATTTTGTTAGAGTGTCATTATTAAGGTTAAATACGGAAGTTTTCTGTTAAAATATTCAGAGAAATATTTCGAACAGCATTTGGGGGTGGAGCAAGTTACTCCTGGCTAAACTGTGCAACAATTATCATTTTGTTTCTTGTTTGAAATATTGCCATGAATATGGTCTCCGTTGGAAAAAGAAATGGATACAGTTAGCATTACCATCAAGGCCAATTTCTCCTTCCTGTGCAGAGAATGCACAGGAAATAACTTAAATAAACTGTGGTGGTGGTCTGCAGGGTGAAAGAAGGCGAAAGGAAACAAGAATTATAATATTCTGACTGGAGAACGGAATAAGCGGACAATTTGCTACCCCGAGTCCAGCCTAACACTACACTGAAGACCGAGTACTGAGTATATCCAACAGTGCCAGCTGAGCTAAATAATTAACAGGCCTTAACTTGTTTTCAGATTTAAATCAGCACCTTCTACCAATGCCATTTCTTTCTATTTTGCACTGGACTGTGAGTGTGCAAGCATTCAGCTGCCATGGCTCACAGGACAGCTAGTGACTCATTACCAAGAGTAATTCAGTTGTATCTGAGCTCCTGCTAAAGATCCTTCCTGATGCTTAAACCTCCAAGAAAAAGCTTGATCATGCTCAGGTGGATAGGTGCAGGCATAGGTGATACCTTTACTGTCATAGCATATTGCCCAAATGAATTTTGTACTGAAACTGCATAGCAAATAAGCAAAGGAGACAGCGGGTAAATCAAGGAATTGGTCAGGTTTTGAATATGCAGATGATATTATCAACTATTTATTTAGTACTGCTTTCCTGAAAAAAGTGGTTATTATTATTATCTATCATAGGTGATATGATTCTGTTACTTTCTAAATACAAGCCTAGCAACTTCAATAGAACATAATTAATAGATTCCATGTGCATGTATTAGAACCAGAGAACGTAGGTTAAACAAACATTATCCCTAAAGAAAACACTTCTGCAGCATTTAAATTTGTTCTGTAATTAAGGAGTAATAGATACCTTTACTTTGGATGGTGTTTCAAAATTGTACCTTCTGAACCCCATTCCTACACCCACTGTTAACCAGGTAAGAGCCAGAAGGAAGAAACTGCAATTCTGTCCACTAAGAGCCTGTAGCTTTGGCTGGGGAGCTGATGCAGCTGGGTAAATTGTGCAGTAGTTTTGCAATCAATTTTCATTCACATAAGCTAGTGTTGCTGCCAAAAGAGGTGGTCTCACCTTCTTGCCTGTCCCTACCCTATGCTTGCCCCTCCTTCAACCTGCACAACTGTTTGGTGGGGCTGTGCAGTGCAATGGAGTAGCAACAGGCCTGGGGTTTTCTTCATCTACTCTCAGACATAGAAATGTTTCTGTAAAATAAAATGCTTTTCACCTATGAATGTATCACCTGAAGTGAAACGCTGTGTTCATCTCTGTGGACAGAAACTACCTGGCATATAAACACACATGCCAATGACTGGGCAATGGGAGGCAAAAGGACATTCTAAATAAAAAGCATGTAAATCAGAATAACGAACAGTTTTGTGATGACTTACTTTGATGCACCTTCTTGCACCTAGTAGAGAGCAAAGGGTGCCATCTAGAGGACTGAAACACCACAGCTTCTTCGCAATACCCAGACATCCATTATGCCCTAATCAATCATCATATACGATTAATGGTCAACAGCTTTCCATAGTTGTTTTTTAATGGCTCCAGAGAGTCTTTTTTTTAGACTAAGTTTTTATTGTGTTTCCCTAATTTAGGGAAAAGAATATAGAAAATTAGTTGTTTGGAGGAGGGGGATCATTTTTTCCTGTAACTATAATGAAATAGTCTCAGAAAGCATTAATTTCTTCAAGCTGCTACACAATTTTCCCACCTTCTATTGGATGGACTCTTTGAGTAGAAGTGAACAGATGTTTTGTCATTGCTTTTAAAGTCAGCAGGACTTAATCCACAGAAATTATGTACAAAGACCCACAAGCTACACATGTAGATATATACATCTAGGTGGTGTTTACTGTATTTCCTGCCAGCAGAATTATCCTTCCTTTCTTCCTTCCTTCTGATTAGTATAATAAAACTATTTGTCAGGCAATCAGTGCAAGCTAAGAGCTATGGAAGTGGAGGTCTCAGTTTTCCTTTAACCAACACGGACAGCACAGGTAGGCCCATGACTGTAACTCCCTGAGATATACCTAACAATGCTGTATGTTGCATTCAACTTCAAAGCCTATGAGTATCAAAGAAACGTACCTAATGCTTCTGCATCTGGAAACTTCATTGCATTCATCTCCTGGTGTATCACTGGAGTTCAGGTAGACTGCCTTTCACCTTTCAAGGTTTGCCTCCAAAAGACTCATAAGTCAAAATTGGAATGCAGAAATGTATTTCTCTAGCTTACCAACTAGCTGTTCGTCTTCTAACCCTTTATCTGCTTACCTCTCTCCTAGGAAATTCCAAACTCTTCCTGCCTTCTCCTACAGCACTGCTAACAAAGAGCCCATTCCAGCCACCAGCCTCAAGAAGCAAACATCAAGGGACTCCGTTAGAGATTTTTGCATCAAAAAATGAGAAAAATCTTGCACCAATCCACGTACTGTCTGCAGTTTGTCATCAGAATAAGAAGGATAAGATAGGCAAAGCAGCTCTGGCAGCTATGGATGGAGATTCAGACTTAATACCTGTTTATGTATCCTGAAGACAAAAAAATCAAAGGAACAACAAAGAACTGTATAGCAGCAATATTTGTTTTTACTTTCTTAGTTGTGAAAAATGTGATTGTACTCTAAAAGAAATATGTATTGAAAGAGCCAGTAACAACCCCAAATATATTTTAACTGTCATTTTCACTGCAACACCAAATGAAACTGTATCTTGCTTGCTTTGGTTTCTTTTAATATACAGCTCATTTTTCCTTGTCTAAAAGAAAATTGACAGCTTGCAAAGACTGGAAGAATTTTATATAAAAATGACCTGACAGATTAATGACTAATAGAATCATAGAATGCTTAAGGTTGGAAGGGACCTTTAGAGGTCATCTACTCCAACCTCCCTGCACATGCAGGGTCTCCTAGGGCATGTGGCACAGGACTGCGTCCAAATACCCATAGAATAATGAAAAATTCAACTTGTTGAGTTTTGAATACAGATCTAAACATTGTGAAATTACTGAAATTACTTGTGTAAGTGGAATACACAAATACTTCAGGGTATGATCTGAATAGGAGAATACTCAGAATCCTAGAAAATCTGCTTTGCTGTATCAGCAGAGCCAGTAGCCACAGCACAGGCTTTTCTTCAAGCCTCTTTACAAACCAACGTGTAAAATTAGTTTCTGATTGCACCACTGCAAGCTCTTTTCCTTAGTTCCTATTGACAGATCAACACACTACTGGCTCCTCTAGACTTTCTCATAGAAGAAGCATAGTATTAGGAAATACTTTGCTACTTCTAAAGATGTTTTTGTTGAACACAGAATAATTTTCCTGTGAGATACCATGTAATACAGTGCCCAGTAACACTCTCACTGGGGACAGATACAGCACAGAGTTACAGAGGACAACCCCTCAGCCATGCAAGCATGGCACGCAGCATGGAATAGTGCCTGTGGAATATTCCACAGCCTGGAATTGTGCCCTGGAAGAGTGCCCTGTCCAACTGCACTGTGAGATGCACATAGTCAACTCTTTAACTTGCTGAAGGAAGCGAAGGGGTGTGCTTGTGGTAAGACAACATGAATGATACAGTTAGTTGGCTTGTTACCTCTTTATGTTCTGTTCCGGCTTTTGAGTCACTGTTTTTTTCTTCCTGAAATCTTCTAGTCCTCTCCACTTTTTCCTTGCTCTGAAAAAAGGCTGTTTTTTCCAACCTGTTACTGTTGTATCGTACATTGATTTCTTCCAGCCTATTAATCTTAAATAGCTTCATACTGTGCTCTGTTAAGTTACTATCTTTTTTCACCTCCATCTTAGATTTGTAAACCAGCGAACACTCGTAACTTCTGACTTCTCCTTTTTCTTGTCTGTAAAAAAGACAGATAAATAAGAAGCATCAATGTTATTCATGCATTTTAGTTTAGAAAACTGTCACTCTTGTGCTTTTTTTAAAAACTCTCCTTATGTATTCTGAATAAGTATGCAAACACCAAGTTAACAGCACTAGTTGTTAACAGATGGTATTCAACTCATTTGTCTGCTTAACTCTAGATAATACAAGTCTGATGTAATTTAAGTTATTCATTTAGCTCTAGTAAATCAATATATTGCTGTTGCTGGTAGACCCACCATGTTCATGCATCATGACCCATTTTTTAAATCACTTAAGTTGAAAGCAGTTCACTTTGCTTAGATGTGTTCTCTGTCCCTCTGTTGCTCTTTTCAGCAAGTGATACGTGAGGTCTTTGTTATTAAGTCCATTGAAGTTTTAGGAATTAAACAAAGTGCTTTAAGCCAAAAGACCTTAGACTACCTTTCCACTCCCCTATTCCGTGGAAATATATATTTGCCCAATGATCTCAGCCCCTCTGCTGAGTGCTGTATAAGGGCACATTCTTCACTTAGGCTGTTTTCTACTGTAGGCCCTCGCAGTTTTCAGTTTCTCCATATTGTGAGATCCAAGGCTTGTCTAAAGGTAATACTGCCTAGAAAGCTTACTGCAAGATTAGCTGATCTGTGGTTACCGGTTTTAATTCTCTGTAGAAAAGATTTTGTTCTAGAGCAAAGCATTTTTTTTCACTAAGAATTACTTGGCTAAACATGGAAAGTATGTCCTTTTTCACAACTAATATCAAAAGAGTAGTAGAAACTATTTTAAAGTTTCACACAGCAAGCAAGAGAAGGACAGTCAATTTTGACCCAGGAAATAGAAGAGGAAAATGTTTTCACTGTTATCACTGCAACCCTTCCCTGACCATAATGGAAACCCAACTGCAAAGCACCGTGCCACTGCTTTAGCTCAGGAAAGCTGAATTACAACCACAGACCGAATTAATTGAGTTATTTGCACCTGAATACCGCCCAGTAGAAAATATTCTTCATTGTATTTTGACCCTGTATGTGTGTCCATGGAACAGATTAGACTTACACCTATCTCAACTGATTTTGCACTGACAACACTTAGACCTCAGCACTCTTCTGAGATGCTAAAGATGCCACATGCTATCACATGTGACATGGGAGGTGGCATGCTAACATTGCTAACATTTGCATTTGTAAGTCACAGAACAGCAAAGGATATATTGTGCAAGGCAGCTTATTAATGAGCCTTCCTGACTCTGGAGCATCAGTGTCCCATGAAGCCAAATAAACCCCGCTTACTACAGCACACGTTCACAGCCTTTCTTCTTTCTGTTACCATATGACCTGTGGAGCCCCAAAGTATGAGAAAGACCCTAGAGCCACACCGCTTGTGTGTGTGATGCAGGGACACCTGCATAGGAAACATTCATGAGCTTCACAACTCTCATACCTAGTATGTAAAATTGCCAAGTCTTCTTCCAGCCTACACCTGGCTCTCAGGGCTCTGACATCCCTTTCTCTGGCCTTCAGGAAAAAAATGTTTTAAGAGTTTTTTCCTCTCCAGGTCCTCATAGCAGGGTGTTTCAGTGTTGTTAAACAAGCTAACAATTGCAGGCGACATAATATAGGGCCTCAATCTAACCCTCAAGCTGTTTTACGTGTCCTTTTACCTAGTCCATATCAAGGGATGATGGAACACATTTCAAAGTCATTAGGAAAACTGGTTGGGGTTTCCAGATTCCTTCCCCTGCCTCCAAGTCTCCAGTTACTCAAAGGCCATAAAGTCTTTTAGAGCTACCTGGCTGTGAAGACCACTTCTGCCCTGACATGACTGCAACAAGGGAAAGTTGATTCAGGCTCTCCATACTTCTTCAAAGAGCACATCATCCTCTAGGTTATGGTCACCAAATGTGGCCATCCATCTAATGAGAATGACATGTCCTATTGAAAGGGCATGTTGTTCTGTCAAGCTGACTGATGGGAAATATAAATGGGATGGACAAGCTGAAGGCATTACTGTGCTCATTTACTAAGCAGAGACTAGGATTTAGTCCAAATGTTATTGCCCTCTCCCTTATTATTACCTTAATATTTCCCTGAAACAATAAGGTAAACAACAGTAAGTTTTTGAGGTGTGCACAGTGAAATTTGTTTGCCGTTGCCTCCTCCACAGTCCCAGGAAAGAAATCTCATCCGAGTCATGTGCCACTGGGCAATGGTTGTCCATTTCATTAAAAAGAAAAAAAACAATGTGTTCAATTGTCTCGTGAGCACTATTTCCCCAAAATGAGGGGGAAACTTCCCTGCATAATTTACATTCCTGAACTTTGGTCTGGGAAGTGCTTTATCCTTGGTCTTCCTCAGCAAGACAACTTTTCGCTTCAGTCAAAATAACATGCTTCATGAAACATATTTTCAGTTACATACTCAGAAAACAGAGATATGCCATAGAAACACAGAAACTTGCCTAGGTTTATGCAGAACGGCAACAGTCCTACCACTGTGTCTGTCCAATAGCTACATGTGCACAATAAAAATGTAAACAGTAGGCCTTTAGAACTGGGCAAAAATAAAACTGGGCAGACAGGCATCAGACAAACAAACAAATAAAAAAACCCACAAACAACTCTTTTCATTCATAGTTTGATTTTAGATTATAATCTCTTCTGTCCATAATGTCCCTTGCTCAAAACTCAGTCCATCAATCCAGCCCCACTCTGAGCTCATACGAAAACTTTATTTCCGAACAATTGCAAACCAGACATTTTCAAAATTTAAGCCTGAAAACAGATTACTATTACACTGTGTCCACACTTGGTCACTTTATGGACCCAGGTATAGCATATATATCCTGACATTAGACTGATCCGAAATTTACAAGCTGGGAACTGTTATGTAAGAGTATATAATTAAATCTAAATATATAATTTAACAACAACAACAAAAAAAGATGTAATGTGGAAAGAATTACCGAGGGTGAATTCAGCTGGTAAATTAGAATGCTAATTGTACTGCTTATTATCCTTTTCTATAAAATAAAACATGTGTGACATTCTATGTAACACATAACACAAGAGACATATTTTCCTTTTTTTAAAAAAAGAAGAAAAAAATACATGGAACTTTTCAACTCAAAATTTTCAACTCAATATTCAACGGTGAAACCCAAAGACAGAGATTCTGGTTTAACAGAAATCATTGCTAAGCTGACGCAACTTCACAACACTTCAATTTAAAGGGGCTGCTGCAACTTAACTCTTTCCACACCCATTTCCCATGCCTTGCTGTACTGCCTGACCAAGCCAGTTCTGCCTCTCACTCAATCAGGCAGTGCTGCCTGAAAATGTATGGAAAAAAATGAATGCTTTCAAAGAGAGAGAGAGAGGATAAAAAGAGCTTTTTCTCTTAAAAGATAAGTATTTGGAGCGTGGAGTGTTATGAAGACAGCCTCAGAACTCCAGCAGAGCCTGTCCCATGCAAGGGGCCCTATGCACAGAGTCATCGCTCCTGCACGTTGGGAAGCCTTCCCAGGGTGCTGCAGTGAAATAATGCCACCAAGAGTGATTTTTTTTTTTTTTTAATAAAAAGAACCACCAAAACACTTTAGAGGGTTCTTCCACCTCAAAAGAGCAACCAGGACTTTCTACATGGAAACTTCTACATGGAAAGAGTGGTGAAGCATTGGAACGGGCTGGCCAGGGAAATGGTGGAGTCACTGTCCCTGGTAGTGTTCAAAAGTAGACGAGGCGCTTAGAGATGTGGTTTAGCAGTCCGGATGTTGAAGGGTTAATGGTTGGACTCGATGATCCTGAAGGCCTTTTCCAACCATAATGATCCCATGATTTCAGGACGTTAGGGCTCGCGTTATGCTCCCATGCCAACGCCGTGCCAGCTCCGGTCCAGGCCACCTTTCCGCCTCACGCCGCGGGGACTCTTCGGGCGGGAGGGCCCCAAGGGAGCCTGGAGCTGGCGCCGGTTTGGACTAAGACGAGGGGGAGTCTGCCGCTCCCCTGCCGGGCGCCGGCGCCGCTCGCGGCCGCGCAGCAGCGCAGGGGGCGGGCGGACTACAGCTCCCGAAGGGCCGCGGGCGGAGGCCCCGCTTCCTGCGCGCCGCGCGCCGCAGCGGCGGGACGCGATGGAGGGGCCGGCGCGGGTGCAGTGCCCCGTGTGCCTGCGGGAGCTGCCGGGCGCGCACATCAACGCGCACCTCGACCGCTGCCTGCAGGGCGACGGCCGCGGCGAGGGGGACGGCCACGGCGAAGGCGATGGCGATGGCGAGGCGGAGCGGGGCTCGCCGCCGCCCTGCAAGAGGATGTGCCTCGCCGCGCCGCCGCCCGCCGCCGCCCCCGGCTGCTCCCCCTTGCAGCAGGGCCGCGGCGCGGCNAGCAGCCGGAGCGCGGGGGCGGCGGCGGCAGCAGCAACAGCAGCAGCAGCATCGCGCAGCAGCTGGCGGGGAAGCCGCTGGCCGACAAGCTGCGGCCGGACACGCTGGGCGACTACGTGGGCCAGGAGCGCGTGCTGGGCGCGCAGAGCCTGCTGCGCCCGCTGCTCGAGGCGCACGAGGTGCCCTCGCTCATCCTGTGGGGGCCGCCGGGCTGCGGCAAGGTGAGTGGCGACCGCCCGCCCGCCTGCTGCCGCGCGCGGGGACAGCTGCCCCGTCCCCGCGCTGCCCGACACGGCGCTCCGGGCTGGAGAGCCCCCTGGCCGGGGCATTCGCCTTGTGCTCCTTCTCTCCTCTCTCGCCTCTCCCTTCTTGCTCTTTCCGCTCTTTCTGCCTCATTTCTCTTTTCTTGGCTTCTCCCATAATTTGCCCATGTGCTATACACTTATATTCATTTATAAAAGGGAGAGTGCAGCCTCTCTGGAATAAAATACCAGTAGCTAATCCGCTTACCTGACACCCCCTCCCCCCCCCACACACACACCTTGTGCACTCACAGCTTGTACTTTGTTACACAGCCCCCCTTTTTGCTTTCAGGTAGTAGGGCTGCTTTGCTAAACTCCCCATTTTTGTGTGTTAAAGACTCAGAAGCTAAAAAGCAGTCAGGAAACAGGATCTATAAAGACGTCTACAAAATGGAGTGAGATACTGGGGGACTTGGTAAACATACAGAATTGCCTTAGCCCACTAATTCTGACCACTGAAACAAGGGGAGGCGACATTGTGCGCAGGTACGGTTAAATATCCATCTGCATTAGCACATAGACGAACACACCACAAGACCACATCGCGCAGCCCTTCCTGTTAACAGTTTCTCACTGCTTTGAGAGCCTCTCCTGTCTCAAACACTCTTGTCCTGCCCCTTTTAAGATACCAGAGGCATAGTCCAGTGCCTCGCAAAGGCACTGTAGTTACAGCACAGCTGTGAAGGGTCAAGGACCAGATGATGCCCCAGGGATGTTCAGAAGGGATAACCCAGACATTTCAGCTCAATTTTGTCATTTTCCCCTAAGTCTATATTTCTGGCTTTTTCAAATGAAAAAGCAAACAAAATATGTAATTATATCTTGTTGGTTTAACACCAAGATATGCAGATAGCTAAGTTCTGCTTATATGTAGATATATACACGTGGTGTGTGTGCTTTGGGGATATGCAGGAAATCTGGAATAGGGAAAATACTGGTTAATGAATTAATTCTAGCAGAGAGGTTGAGGGCAGAGGGGAATGTTTTTCTTAGCATATTGGTTTCAAGAGGAAAAGGGATTACATATGCGTGGTATTTGAGTAGTAATACCAGTTAACCACAGTTAATAATATCTAGGGTTGTGATTGGTAGATGAATGTTGTTACCAATGGTGGGACAAATTGTTTCATTTAGATAGCCTGCACCTGAAAGGAAACAGATGGTGAATTTAGAAAATTGCTACTTTCCATAAAATGATGAGACAACGTCAGAAAAACAGAGATGATATAAAGGTCTGTTTCTGAAAACGTGTCAATGAGTAGGTGGGTTGGTGGATATAAGGTGGCCAGGGAGAGAAGAGAAACTAATTTCTATAATTAATAAATAAATTATTAAATAGCCAGGCAGTTTCTTTTGGAAACTTCTGTGATGCTAACAGTGTCTTTGGATATGGGATGGTTGATTTCATGCCCAAGTAGATGCACTTTTCACTCTGCTATGTCATGTCCTGCCTTCCTCACCCATAAAACTTAAGTGGAATTTTGTTTAGCAAGTTTGCATCTCACCAGATTTAAGATTGATTGCTGTTTGGTCATTTCACTTTCCTAAACACTGTGCATTCCTCCTCCATCAGCCTTTCCATCAGAGAACAGTTCAAAATTCCGTGCACTGTGTTTTCTCTCCCCACACATTTTAGGCATAGGATAGCTCCTCTTCTCCCTATGTTCTAAGTATCAAAACCATTCATTCGTGGCTGACAGAAATTGCTACTGGAACAGCAACTTCTACTTCAAAAACTGGAACTTTTCCCTTCATCCATGCATATTAACATTTCTAGGACAGTGCTAAAATATAGATTCATCTCAAGCCTTTTCCCTTATAAAGGGCACTGTGTATTTCAGCAGTGTGGCTGACAGTTCTCTCCTTGTGTGACACAAAAATGTGTCCTCATTTTTGTTAAATTCCTGTTCTGTCAGATCTAAAATGCAAGGCAAAATAGTCCACCTACAGTTGGAAAAATAAGTCTGTGGTTACGTGCCAGATGTTTTCACTAATTATTTGGGATTATTTGGTACTCGCATAGTGCACATAAGAAAGTAATTAATGAAGAACTAATGTGAAAGGAAGCAGATCTATTTTTTTTAATTGTGAAGAAACAACTAAACTCACATTTCAGATCAAAATCATCTTGTGAAGGAGAAAAAAAATTGCTCACTACTTCAGGATTTGGTTGGACTAAAGCAAACCTCTCTTCTGTTAAATACGTATTTTTTTCAGTGGGAAAAGTATTAACAGCCAACTTCACATTGTCCAGCTTCAAGGATAACAAAGCTCCATGTTAAGCTCCACTCTTCAAAGAAAGTAGCCTTAAACTGAAGGATGGGTGCTGAAATAGGAATATGATTAGATATGCTGGTCTAATTTCAGAAATGCTGTGTAAGGCGGTTGTGTAGCCTCGTTAACTTCTTTACACTTAGCTTCTTTATACTAGTGCTCATTTCTGGAGGAATCTAGTTACTGCACTGCTTGCTTCAGCCATGCTTGCCTCAGTTTTCACAGGCACTGCACTAACTGATACTTCTTAAAGGTAAAGCTGAAGTAAGTGAAAATAAATGGAGATTGAGTGAGTCTTTTGGGCCTGGTTTAAAATGAATTTCTCGATTGCTTTTCAATATGGACTTTTACTAGAAGTAGTTGTTCCGCAGACAGTCTCTTTTTCTGAGCAAGAAAATAATCTTATCTACTTAGGTGCTAAAAAGTCAGTATTTTATATAATAAGTCAAGAATTCTTTTGGAGAATCTTTGCCGTGGGAGTAACAAAGCCAGGGACCTGAGTAGAAAAGTATGTGTGTTGTACTGTTCTAACCAAGCTGAATTCAGCCCCAGCTACACTAGAATTGTCAAGGAATCCCCTTCCAAACTGAAAAGCCAAAACCAGGATACTTCTGTTGTGAGTTTTTTAAAGTTTTTGTGTACTTAACCATTTCATTTTAAGAAAGAAAAATTTTGTGTGTTAATTGGTCATCTTGATTTCTTATGAAGGAAAGAAAAAAAAAACTTTGGAAGGGCTTCCTTTTAACTGTTCATTTCTGTTTTTACTTTTGACACCACTAAGTGTTGAGCACTAGGACATATATTCTGCTTTTAAGAAGCTGAACAGACACTGGGCATAAGATGAAACACTGCCTCGAGGAGATGCCATGGTTATCAGTTTATGGACAGTTAGCTTGTTCATCCTGACTATGCAAATTTTTAAAGGCCTGTATGAATCCCAGAGTAATCCGAGTAAGCTGTACTGTGATTTATGACCCCTTAATACAGGGATTTAGATTTTTGCTTGTCTGCCATGGGGTACCAATTTTAGTAAAGACTTAGCAGCGGAACAGGGTAACTTGAGCACAGAATAATTTTGCTGCCACAGATACAGTTCAAGGTTTATAAACCTGAGCACCCTCTATATAGATATGGTAAACATTCTATATTACATATGCCATTTAATATGAAAAAATATAGGCAGAGAGTATCTGTAGCCTCCTCCTTGTGGAAGATGGGACAAGAACGTTTACTTTTTTTTTTTTTTTTTTTTTCCAATNAAAGGTGGGACAAAGAAAGTTTACTTTTTTTTTTTTTTCCAATGTACTACTAAGTTAAAGTTGGCAAAGTTGACAGAAATGCAAAACAGGTCGTCCTTGAAGTTTCCATTACCCACCACTGAGTTGATAATTTCTAGAAGTCTGATTTATTTCTTTTCTTTATTTTTTCAGAACTTTACTGAAAGAGTTTGAAACAAAGCTGGCAAGTGTATTCTGATTGTCTAAGTAATACTCTTATTTTTCTCTTTATGCATATATCATCCCTTCTCTCTAGACTTTTTTTTTTTTGCTAATTCAAGTGATTGGCTACATGCCTGTTTGATTGCTTGGGTATGTTTTATCTTCTCTTGTTCATACTCCTTGGGTTTATTTGAAACAGGCTGAAAAATAAGTTCTTTCAGTTGATTCTCCTGAGATTTCTAACTGCATCTTTACAGTGAAATTTAAGAATATTTTCGAAAATGGGATCATCGTTGTAATTACCTCAGAGAAATCATGAAATACAATGTACTTGGTTTTGTTTATGCCATCTTCAGTCGGGTACTTAACTCAGGGTTCTCTGGGAAAGCAGAGCTGGAGTTGCTCATTGTATTTGTAAAGTGTTTGGAATATAGGGAAAAGTTCGGATCCCGCAAGAAGAGGCACAGCTCCATTTCAGTGACCTTGCCGCCGTTTATGCTCCTTCTGACTTGGATCCTGGAAGTGCCATAAAACACATGCCGTTGTTCACACTGAATGATACCCTACTCCTCTGTTTGGGCTGTGAGGAACCAAACAAGACGAGTAAGAATAGCATGTGCCCTTATATAAATGCCAACTGTTGCCACTTTTGATTACATTATCTTTATAGTCAGTGCCCCCGAGCCCTGTTCTTCTCTCCGGCCAGTTTCCTTCAGGCACAACCTGACTGCTTGCAGTATGTGGTACCGTGGGGTCAACTCTGCAGTGTTGCTATTAGCATTTATGGGTTGGCTGGGACAAGCCACAGCTTTTTTAACTACATCCCAGGGGAACTGCTCCCCTGGCTGGCATCCCGGGACGCAGCCCTCATGGCATCTCGCTCAGGGCTGTGAAATAAAGCATGGCCGAAGTTTCCTGGCCTGTTGTCAGCCACAGTTTAGCCTGCCCTCTCCTGACTGCGCTCAGGAGGAGGGCGCAGGGTGAGGAGAGGCTGCTGTTGACGTGTAAGCAAAGATATGGAAATCCTGAGCAGGACAAAGGAAGATGCAAAAATACATGGGAAATCATGGTCAGACATCAGTATAAAAAAGCAGGGTGCAATTCTGATAACATGATTCAAACCCCTGCAAGTCTGTGAGTATGGCTAATGCACAGAGTGGGGCTGTTTGCAGCACACTCTCAGATTTGCTGCATCCCTGCTGCGTATGTGTTAATTCATGCTGGGATTTGCTCAAGAACAAACCAATGATGTCCCCTGTTGTGGAAACCTGGATGCCAACTGGATTATTTCTGTTGGGGAGTGATCAGTGTGGCCCGTCTTTTCACCTCTGCTTTCTGAAGAGAGCTAGGCAATGCCACTCTTCCTGAAAAGTGCTATCGTGAATTAATGTAGTGGGCATTGGGTAGTAACCTACAAACGGGCAGTAAAAAAGTGAAACCACAGCTTATTTCTATGCCAGTAAGCTTTGGCATCAGTAGAGTTGGATTAATTTGCACTTGCTTTTTGCTGTTTTCTTGCTCTGGATGTGAGATTGCACTGGTTAGTGGCAGCATGGAGAACTGGGAAACAGGATACATTCAGAGAGCAGCTAAATCTGTAAAATTGGTAGATACACAGAAAACTCTTATATCAGAGACATCCTGCTAACTAATATAACAAAAGGAGCAAAATATTCATTCTGCTCATTCAATCATTTAGTTTTCATCTGACTGCATATTATGCTTTTTTCTTATATGGACATTTTTGTTATTTAAATAACAGCTTGTTGATATTAAATAACAGCTTCAATATAACTAATTTTTAAGAGCTTTTTCTTCTATAAAGATTGAACTGAAATTTATTTTAGACGATGAAGGATATTCAGTGTGTTTTCTTTTCCTTCTTCCATAGTGAATTTAAAAAATTCTTCATCTCCCTATTTAATTTAGTGACAAAACTGTAGAGCAGACTTTTTCCAGTTTGTGCTAATGCTTTCTTTCTTCGATTACTGTGCTTGTGCTGTGTCTTCACTAAGATGTTTCTTAGCTTCAATGCAGCTTGATAATAGTAAAGAGGGAGGAAAAAGTATATGTTGTAGACTTTTCCTAGAAATATTATATGAAAAAGTAGAAATGAAAAAAAATGAGCTCATGGAAAATAATAACCTTCCAGAGGAACGGGGGAAGCTCAAGCAGGATGTGATGGGCAGTTTGACAAGATTGATTGTGGAGGATAGAAGAAGGAAGCCAAGAAGATGCCTGTGTGCGCTGAGCACTGGCTGTGAAATGCAGCGTGTGTCGTTCTTGCAACCACCTTTCTTGACCCAGCGATTGGCAGGGTGGGAGAGATGTCCACCTAATTTGGTTGGGAATTGTGTAGCAGATTTCCAATAGATTCTTCTTCTAAAAGTAACTTTCAGATTTCTGTGTATTTCTTTACTAAGTTAAGTAGACAAACCACAGCCTCCCATTTATGTGTTTAATAATCTGATTGTTTTAAACAGCAAAGCTGCCTGTCTAGAGGTTGTATATCAGAGCTGACAGAAAAATACAAGGAATCTAGCTCTTCTTGGCAGGAAGATATAATTTTCTTTACTAATTTTTTTTATGTCTTACAAAAATGTGGCACTTCCGAATCTCAATTTTCACAGCAGGGTGTGCTGATTTATTAAAAAATATCCAGTCTGAAAGCAGAAAAGCAATGATCTGCCCTGCAGTCTTCCTACTGCCCTGATTTAGCCATGTTCTTGAACTTATGCTAAATATAACAAGTCTGTTCATCTGTGTAACCTGGCAAATGCAGGCGAGGATGCAGTATGAAGTAAGTGGAGCTCCTGGAAGAGACACTTGAGTTTTTTTTTCTTGTTCTTTCTGCTGCTTTTAAAGCAAGGAGAGGTTTAAGGTTTTTTTTGGTTTGTTTGTTTGTTTGTTTGCACCTTCAAATGTGGTATGTTGAGGGTTTTCAAGCTTCCAATAGTTTGAAGGCATGATGGGTGCATCCTCCAAAAGTACATTCTATGCCAAGTCACTTTTGTAGAGAAATATGAACTTTGGCTTCATTTTGTTAGCTTAGCTTCAAAGACGTGTGTGTTGCTCTGCCTCCCAGATCTTCCTGTTTTCTGTAGACCTCGTGGGAGTACTTTCCTGCGTGCCTTTCCCTTGTCCTCTCCAGCAGCACTCCAAGGAGGAAAAGGGTTTTGAGCCCCTCGGGGTGAGATGGGCCTGACATGAGATGCAAGTCTCATGATAGGACATGGAATGAGTCTCTTCTTAAAAACAATCTGGAAGCTATTAGAAAAACTGAAGAGGGAGTAAATAGGAATATATCCTGCCTTTTCACCTCCCCTCTCCTGTTTTGGGCTGGTTGCCATCTCACGGACGAGGAGATTCATCACAAGACAGAGCAGCTCTGCTGGGGAAATGGACCTGGTCTTGCCAACACCGCTAGTAGGGCTCCAGTCAGTGGTTGTTCCCACTGTCTCTTCTCAAGAGGATCAGGTTTGGAGCACCTGCTGCATTAACCTCAATCCTTGGAATATCTTTTGAAGTGGCTTTGGAGCTTGTTGGCACCTGCCCTCCCCCTCAGCTCCTAAGGCATTTCTGTCTTCAGATCCCTTGGGCTCCTTCTTTCATGGAAGAAGTGAGGCTGAGGAAGCAACCGTCCATTTTTGCCTTGCAGTACTTTGAAATAGAGATACACCATGCTTGGGTCATGCAGCTACACTGCCCTTTACCAAGGAGAGTGAAGGAAGGCATGAAAATCATGTCCCTATAATATGTATTCAGGTTTAGGGAATCTGTTTGTGTGAGATAGTAGTGGAGGTTGTTCTTCTCTTTAGTGGGTGCAATGAAATTCCCTATAAATAAATAGTGATATGAAGGAACAGTGTGCAAGGGAAGAAAAACAAGGTAACTGCTCACTAAAACCAGCTAACAGTTTGTTAAAAGTCAGCTGTTTTCTCTTGGCCAGGTTTTGATTAATGTTGACTATTTAGACAACAAATGTAAGGAGATATTTTTGTTTTTAGCACTGAATTTTTCATGCTTTTGTAGGGAACTGCTTTTTGATTAATGTCATTTTATGTGCTGTGGAAATAACAACACGAATGTCATTGATGAACAACATTTATGTATCTTTTCATTTCTTAAATGTAATTGTGCCATGAACTCTGCTGCAGGTATCTCAGAATAGTCCAGCTCTTTAACCTGTATGATACTGTACAAAAAGTTTGCTCAGTGAATTGAAATCCTTCTGTCTTCTGTGGCCAAAAGCATGTCTGGGAGAGGGTTTTTCTTCAGGAGTAAAGAAAAGAGGTGTGATTACCACTTGCCTTTCAGTACTGGGACTCAATACATCTGGTACTTCAAGTGCTGTCCTTAGAAATGCAGCACTGGATTTGGCAGGTGCCCCTAGCAGAAAGTTTGTAAGTCTCCTGTGGGCTAGAATAGCATGAATGGCACGTGAATGACATGAGCGAATTCCCTAGCACCCTGTTCTCTAATCTGTAAACACTAGATATACATCCAGAATATAGCTTTGTTCTTTACCTGTTTTCTTTACATCAGTACATGCTGTGTCTGAAATAATCATTAAAAAAAAAAACTCTTACCACTTTTTCAGACTACCCTGGCACATATCATAGCCAACAGCAGCAGAAAGAACGGCACGAGGTTTGTGACACTCTCAGCCACCAGTGCCAAGACAAATGATGTTCGAGATGTCATCAGCCAAGCCCAAAATGAAAAAAGACTGTTCAAGAGAAAAACCATCCTCTTTATTGATGAGATCCATCGTTTCAATAAATCTCAGCAGGTACTATAGTACATCACTTTTTGGAAAAATTGTTTGTCAGCATTTCCTGTACAACTCACCTCTTCTCCTTGTAAACAACATCATAGTTTGCTTTGGACTTCTGATTTTAACATTATTGTTTCTGGTAACTGAGATCAGGAGAAATTCCATAACTAACTTCCTGGCATCAGTGTGTAATTATTCAAGTATCTAAGGAAAAGGCTGAGGTATACTTAAGAAGACTTACATGCAGGGCTTTATATGACGTTTTGCTGAAATCTGATTTCTCCGAAGTTGCCTTAGCAATGTTTCCCCTAGCTGTCTTCATTTCGGCCTCTAACCTGTGGTTAGCTTTCTGCATTCCCCTTAATCAAAAGTCTGGAATGTAAAAGGGCTTAGAGATTTTGTCTATTTGTTTGTTTTGGTGTTACCTCCATGTCTCGGCTGGCAAAGGGAAAAAGAAGGCATGGCATGGTACTTTGGGATAATATGTGGCTGCAGCCATCAAGTGGATGTTTTCTCTTTTTCTAGGTATTATTTGCTTCAGTCACGGCTTGAAAAGTTTCAGTTCTGTAGTACAGGTGACAATTTTATTGAATTCTATGCAACTGTATTCCAATCTTCCCTTAATTTCCTGGAGCATCCTATAGAACTACAATGAGAATTGTAGCCCTAAATCTTGGTTCAAAGAGAAGTTGAAAAATAGCTTCAGCGTTTGTAGACTGGTAAGATTGATAAAATGTTTTTCATGGTATATCTTGCTTGGCAAACAAAATCACATGAATAAGCTAAAATTTACCAGTTTCTTTACAACAGGTAAGATTATTCCTGGTGTAAGCCTGGGTTATTAAGGTGAACAGCCGTAATGTGCTGCATGCATGAAATTAAATCATTTAGCTGAGCAGATGAGCTGCCTTGTCAGTGAGGTTATTTTTCATATCAACAGGAAACCCAAAGACTCTGAACACATGAAAAATATACTAGGAAAATGCCAGATAGCCTACTCACATGGGGTGTTTCAGGTTATCATCGATTGAGATCAGCTTCTTCTGCTTCCCTCCCATATTCAGGACACTTTCCTTCCTCACGTCGAATGTGGAACAGTGACGCTGATTGGAGCAACCACAGAAAACCCTTCCTTCCAAGTGAACTCTGCTCTGCTGAGCCGATGCCGGGTTATCGTTCTGGAGAAGCTCTCGGTCGAGGCGATGGAAGTGATTCTGATGAGGGCGGTCAGGTCCTTAGGGATCCAGGTTTTGGGCCAAGGCGAACAGCACAGCAGCTCCGCGGCTGGCAGCCCCAGCCAGGGCTCGGAGTGAGTACTTTATGGGCTGCAGCGTGTCAATGCTCACAGCCCGCGGGATTGACTGCCTGCCAGGGAGAGAATGAAGCTGGGGGTGGGAAGAGAAACCCTAGCCACTTCTGATAGTAAAGAAAAGAAGTAGCAGCATGTGGTGGGGAGAGGGTGCGGGGAGGGAGAGCGTCCAAAGCCCTGGCTCCGCATCCAAAAAATAATCTTACCGGCTGGATTAGTAGCAAGTTTTATACTTGGATCTGCAGCTCGTGACTCACCCCCAGGATATTTAAATCCATTCTGCTGCTGAGGACTTACTGTGGAAGCCTGTAATGGGGTCCTTGTCATGTCCTAATGTGCATTAGTTTTTCTTACTGGTTGTAAAGAGCTCATGTTACAATTAAGTGGTGGATAGGACATCCCCTATAAATTATTTTGGAAGTGCCTGACAAAAGGTTATTGTTGGTTATTGTTTACTGAATACTTTTTTCTTTAAAAAAGAGCAGAAGGATACTTCTTGTCCTTAGCTTAAGAGGTGGAATGGTGTCTTTTATGGTATGCCTCAGATGGGGTGAAGTTTTTTTTTTTTTTTTTACTATAAGTTAGTGGTTTAGTTGAAGGTGGATTTTGTTTTTCTCTATTTCTTCTTGTCCAAACCAAATAGACAGTTTTTGAAGAAAAATGAAGTCCTGATTTGTCCTTAAAGAAAGATATCTCATTTGCAAAATGGCTAGATTACTAATAAAGATAATACATAATGTTGTGCTGCTCTCATGCAAGTTATAGTTCCAATTCCTTCATTTTGGGGCTTGTGCACACCACTTATAGTTTGGTTCATTGTCATGATGATAATTAGACTGGCACTGCTTATGAAATAAATAAAAGGTAGCCCTAGGCAGCACACTTCACCCTTTATCACAGCTTCATGAGTACTCAAGACACCCTAACCAGGATATGGAGGTCAGGGCAAGGAATGGAAGCTATTGCCTCCCTCCATTTTTCAGAGGGGTATCATGCCTCATATTGCTGTACCACATGTAGCTTTTACTTGCTGCAGTGATGGGAACCACAGAGGAGAGGGCAGTCCTGCATGTCAGCATTAATGTAGTGGCACAGCTGTGGTGGCGGCTGCGCCCTGCCCGGGATTTCTGAGACTTTCCTTTATGTGGGGATTAAAGCACGAGGCATAGCTTCAGCTGCAGTTGTTTGGGTTTGGGTTTCGGCAGACCCTCGGTGTCTGTGACCTTCCGTTCGCTGGGGATGATTTAAGCAGCACGATGCAGCGCTTCATCAAACTGAAGGAAGCCTGGCAGGCAGGCCGTCCCCTCAGCCCAGCACGGGTTCAGAAATCGCTCCGGGGAGAGGGAGTGCCCCACGTCAGTGCCTAACGCACGAGCCAAACGTTTTAAAACAAAAACAGAATTAAGAATTTAAGACTGCCTGCTGCAACTGTGTGTTTAGCCTTTCTTATGCTTCCTGTCACTCCCTGGTTCTGGTCTATAGTTGATTCATACTGCGGCTCTTGGTGCTGGGTTTCCATTTTTTACTATCCTGCCCTTTACCAGTGTTTTAGTTTTTGGTCTCTTTGTTGATTGCTTTTTCCTGTTTGATTGGTCATGCCATTCCTGATCATGTTTCTTCTATGCCTATGCTCTGCAGGAGCAACTATGTTTCATTTTTTCCCCCCCTTACCTTCTTGCCTTTGTCAAAAAGAGGCAGTATTCACTGGTCACCTTCATTGGTCACTTTCATTCATTGGTCATCTTCATTACAGAGTTGGAAACAAAGCTCTAAGTGTGTTCATGGATGTGGGACATGACCATGTTGGAAGTGATGTGGAGAGCTAGCCAGAAGGCACAAGAGATGTGCATATTGAATTAAGATTTCTTTTACTCAAAGAATGAGTCTTCCTTTTCAAACCTTAAAGTTCTGCATGTGCTGCCTGGCCTCGGACGAGCTCAGTATCACATCACTTGTCTGACAAGATATCCGAAAATGAGAGTGTTTCTTGGTGGGCTCTTCCCTTAACCTGAGGAGTAAGCCTGCTGGCAGGGCAAATCCCCTTTGCTTTCTACAGGAGTATTCTGTGCTGAGCAAGTATTGCTGATATTTTGTCATTTCTACTCTGCACACAAATGCAGCAGTAAACAAAAGAACAGTGGACACTACCTGAAGTTTACTTGGTGTCACTTTCTGGTTCTGCTTCCACCAATTTTACACCATGTGGCGGCTCCTCATCCCACTGTGGCTGCTCTAGAACCTTTTCCTACTATAAAACTGTGATAGAGCTGGCAGAAATCAGTACTTAATTCAGTATCTTCTTTGTCATATTATCACTTTCATAAGGTCCTTTATCAGTTTGTATTATAATTACTGCATTCCTTTAGGCTAAGGTAGGCTGAAAGTAAAATATTCTAAAAGGGAATGGAATATGAAAGAAATGTATGCTCATGAAGAGGAGGAGAGATAAGGAGAAGTAAATAGTGAATACATTTTATATTGCTAAAATTTTTCCTGCTACTCTCTTCTGTTTAGACAAATGCTACCTCACTAACATCAGATTGTGCCTGCCATACACCCATGTGCTACACTTGTACTATGCCATTGATAGTGGAAACCATATTCTCTTTTTTTATTCTTGGCTTTTGCTTTTTTTATGCTAGTGCTGACCTCAGAATAGTATCTCTACTTGAAGTCAGACACTAGGCTGGATGTTGGATTAATGTATTTGGAGTTAGATAGCAGCTGAGTGAAATGAAAGATTCCCAGTTTCAGGGCAGAAGGACTATACATCCTGCAAGTCAACTTGTTACTGTCTGTGTGACAAATACTACAGGATTTTGAACTCACTAGTTTGGAAATCAGTGTGTTTAACATTGGCCTTTTGATCTTGAGTGTTCGGTTCCATTTTAGAAAATGTTTCCCTTCCTGCTGCAACATCCATCCAATTTCCTTATTACGTTTAGGGTTGCTGGGATGAGGGGACATACTCGGTAGCAGTGCTGTAAGGCAGTAGACTCTCCTGCATCTCATCCTACAGTATTTCAAATGAAAACTTACAGTTGCCTGTAAGCCGTTGCACTCCCTCAAGTATGGAATATAGTGAGAAAAAATGCACTGATAATCTAAGAAAGTATGAATTTATATGCGAAAGAAGCAGATGACTGTGTTATCTTGTGTTCTGCCCAACTATTTTTGAACTTTTCATCATAAAGGTTCTGCTTGCTTGGACTTTATTGTATCTGCTGTGTGGTGCTGCTTACACTTTCTTGTCCTTGGATCAAACACAGTGTTGATGTACAGCTTTTATGGTAGTTCATGCTATATTTCACATTGCTTTTTGGCACAAACTCTCTTGAGGACAGAGAGGTAAGGAGGAGTGGGGAGGAGGATTTATTATCCTGTAGTGGTTGTTTTCCACTACTTTAGTTAGGATATTATCTTCAGCTCAGTAAATGATAGATTACGAGGCATCCCTACATGCTTGTTTATATTTTTGTCTCATAAGTCTCAGCAGTTAAAAGGTACCAGCATTAAGTCTTGGCATCCAGTGGGTGTTGTGTGTTAAATTTGGAGAGTGGAAAAAATATGAGATTGCCCATCTGCAAGATGATCAGGAGCTTGTAAGTAGGTCAGAAAGTATGGGAGCCATTCTGTCCTGCAGATGCACAGTGTGTGGAAGTCAGGATAAAGTGAAGGAATGAGACTGAGATTGAGCTAGATACGTAAAATAGAGTGTCTTTTGGAGGTTTTTTCATTTTTTTGACTCTCCTCAATATATAGGGCAAGTGATTTGCTTCTATGCAGCAATTATCTCAGTTATTCTTGTCCTGCATGTGGTGCTAGATGTGGGCTAGATCATCCTAGTGCAAAATACATTATTTGGAATGGGATTTCCATTATCAATATGTTGCAACTTGGATTTCATCATGGAATATTTTTAGTACTTCCATATGGGTTTTTGTTTTAATTTATTCAGTACAAATTGCTTATGTTTGTTCAATGAAGCACTTGCAGAGTCTCTGAAGAGACAGAAATATAATTTAGTTTTCTTGTACTGCTTTTTATGAAGTAGATTAGGTGTACCTCATTGTAGAGGTTTCTTTCTGTTTAGACTTGCACAGTGAGCATTTATTAAGACAGGAATAGCAAGAGAAGTTACCAGCAGCTAAATCTGCCATTCAGACTGGTATGGAGTAAGAAGGGGAGTTTAGAGCTTCATGTGTACCTGTAGTTGCAGAGCTGCTTGCAGCTGTTGTGCACTTAACAAAGACATTTTTCATAACCTCATAAAGAGGCAGGCCAGATATCAAAGATTAGTGGATTTATGCGTCTGGGAACCTTGGCATGGTTTCTGTGTGTACCACTGGTAACAGCAGTAATAAATCTTTCCAGTGAATTAAGTGCAGCAGTGTGGGTGAATTCCCAATTATTTGGTGTTCTATAAGAAACTACTTCCCTCTCCAAGCTCTGTGCATTAATCCCCAGCTGATATATGTCAGTATTGATTTTATATCCCATTACTGGAAATGGTGTAGTTAGGGCCATTACTTTTTATGACACTTCAGCTCCACTAGCTTCTGTTTTTAAAACAAATCAGTTGTATCCTTTGATGGCAAGCACCGTCTTACCCATTACCTTGTCCATATATTTAAAGTCTGAGAGTCAAATCCTCAACAGTGTGCGTATGGGTTGTGTGGAGCAGAATCAGTTTGCTGGTGCAAAGAAACCTGCAGCCCAGGAATTGAAAACCTGGAGAAAGAGCTGGAGAACTTGAATGATTTACCCAGCTTTGCTGTAAACCTGCTATGGAATCTCCACAAATCTCTCTCAACTCAGACCATCTTGTTCATTTATCGTGTGGGTTCACAGAAGTTTGCCCTTTATGTTATGATGAGTTTGTATAGTATTGGCACGCTAGATGAAAGAATAGTGACTCCCATGCACTGGGATACCCTTTATTTGTACTCTAGTGTTATTTTTTGTATTAAGTAACTAAGTCTAACAGCTGTTACCATTTCAAAAAAGTACAATACAATGTAAACAATACCTTAAACTGTTTTGTGAAGGCTGTCTCTGGCAGTGGCAGTTAAAGATCTAATGTTAATTGCTTTGTACCTCCCTGTATTCTCTCATGCATTTGGATAGCTTCCTGCCTTTTTCGTTGTCCTTTAGCCAAGGAATTTTAAATGCTAGCTATGAAATGCTGGCAAAGTAAAAGCTTTTAATATTCAACTAACTGTGCCAGGGTTGGGCTTTACGTAAAAGCCTATCCTGGCTTCCACTGAACTTACTGAGACTGGGCAATCTCAAGGAAAAACAAGGAAGTAGGTAAATGGATGAGAGCTCTCGCTCCACTTCTTATGCATGCCATGGTATTTAACATACGTTGGGAGGAGAAGGGAGGGTCAAATCACACAGTGTTCTCCAAGTCTCTTCAGTACTGAAAAATGAGAGAATGCGTTAAGCACAAAGCTTAAATCAAGCTGCGTCTTGCCAGGCTGCACAAAGAAATGTAACCTCCAGCACAGTGTGCCCCAGTGAAAGGAGTGTGATGTGGAATAAATCTGAGGGGTTGTTCTCTTGCAGATTCCCTGTGTACATAGAGGAGAAAGCTCTAAGCACCCTGGCCTACCTCTGTGATGGTGATGCAAGGACTGGGTTGAATGGACTTCAGCTGGCAGTTCAAGCTAGGTTAGCAGCAGGGGTTGCCAAAGGTTGTTCTACAGACGGAGCTCTGATAACAGAAGAGCACGTAAAGGAAGGACTACAGCGATCTCATATACTCTATGACCGAGCAGGTGAGTCCCTGACAACAGATACCATGCCACAGAATAGGAACTGGGGGAATAATGCTGCACAGGTGCTTTTTTTCCCTTTCCAGTTGGTGTTTAAATAATGATCTTTAAAAATGGTTTTTTTTTTTTTTTAACTGGTAAGAAGGCTTTGGATTTTATGTCATTGTATCAGTTCATGTATATGCACAAAAGTCCATGTGGAATTTCCTGTGTATCTAATCAAATATGATCTGTTGCCTTTCTTCCTCAGTGTCAAGCAAATTTGTCTTGAACTTGGGATCAAGATGGGTTCCCTCAGTTTAACCTTTCTTTCATGTACAGTGTTATCAGACTTCAGCTTCGCTTCCTGACATGCAGCATCTTGAGTACTTAAAATTTGTATTTCTTTTCTCTTTTTCATAGCAGTTGTGTTGAAGCAGCAGTTGTATTAATATATTGGCCTAAAAATGACTTTCCTTTTACAGTACAGCAGTGGTTCTCAAACTCAAAACGTTCTCAAAAGCTACAGAGTTTGTAGCTCTGTACTAAGGTTGTTACCCCTCACTCTGTATGTCTGGTAGCTTCCAGGCTGTTGGTTCCATGGCAGGACAGACACGGTAGGTACCAAGGGGTCTACCCAAAACTTCCTTTTAAGCAGGGTTACTGCTCACCACTTAGGAAGTGCAGATTCATCAGCAGAAGGTTGCATAGTGAACCTGTTCTTTAAGGTCATTAGAGTATTAAGACCTGAGGGATTGCATGGGAAGGAAGAAGAGGTATTTTGGAGAGGAGGAGGTTTATTTTTGGAGGGTTGGAAATCTTCCATTGCACTGCTGTTGCTCTGAAAGTCATGGAAGTTCTCACATTCGCACTTTTTATTTGAAACTTATCTTATTTATATCACACTTATTTGAAAACCTGAGCAGTTTGCTTTATTTTTAGATATGCTTTTTAAGGCGAAGAATTTTGTAGCTTGCTTAGGGTAGGTCACATCTAAATGCATTTAAGGATTCCTGATGTGATACCAGCTCTTATTAAATTTGTGACTTGGCAATTTAGCCATTACAGAAGTTGGCCATTAGAGCTTTCTAAGTAATAGAGTTAACGTTAGGAATTAGGAGAGTCCCTTTGAACACGTATGCTAGTTTTTCAGCAATACTTACATCACTGTGCATATTAGTATCCAATGATTAGGCCAAACAGTGTTTGGAGGACTGATTCATGTCTTATTTTTCAGTGTGTGTGATATGCTTGATTAATTGCCACTGCTCAAAACCTGAGACATTTCTAGGGTTATTCATAACATAAATGTATGCTTCTTTTCCTACTACAGAGAGAAAACGATGGCTCGTGGTTTGGAAACAGTCAGGTACTTGCTGATGTGGTGGCTGATATGAGAAGCAGAGGATAGGCCATGGGGAAGGAGGAGAAAAAAAAACCTATGGGCTCTGTGACAGGAAGGTGTCACGATAATGGATGCGGGAGGGGAAAACGTGACCAGTTTGCTGAGTGCAACTTGCTTGTGCCTTGCAGGCAGCTTGTGGTGCCTTTGTGGGGAGCTGACAATGCACAAATCTGCTCCCTTGTGGTTTTGCTGTCGCCTTGTGGTGGCTGACATGTAGGACTGTTTTTTGTGGCCGTTGCTCCCAGGTCCCCTCTGCCTGTTGCCTCAGTTAGAGGTGTCGCATGCAGAGCACAGAGTGCCTCTTCCTGAGGCTTGTGTCTGCACTAGGTAGCACTCCTGCCCCTTCTTCGTGGCAGAAATCCTTTGAGCTTTGGATAGGTTTTTTATTTATTTGTCAGACTTTTTCAGAGGTGGATGCTAGAGAGAAGAGCTCTGTTTTTCTATGAATACCAAAGAGCCTGTGGTAAATATTTTCATAGCAGTAGGCTGCTTGCATACCTCACTTTATAAAATGTGTTGCTTCTGCAGAGTAGCCTGCATCCTAATTGACCACTTCTGTCCACATTAGAGAGAGACAGTGGTGCTTCAGGTATTAAGTGCTTCTGGATGGAGGCTACTGTGTAAATAAAAATATTTTGTAGCATATTTTATCCAAGTCTTTCAGAGCAATCTAGACTCTTCCAATAAAGTGATTCACCCTCAAAAATGAAGGGATATGATGCTGTCAAATTATGATAGCACTTTTGAATGTAGTGTGTTCACCCAGGAGCACCAGATAAGCAGTGTTCAGTCAGAGCTGTGTAAATACAAAATTCTGATTTCACTTCATTGTTTATTTTCTTTTTGTCAAAGGTTATGTAGTTGCGCATTCTTTTGTGAACTTTTACCAGGTTACCTAGGAGGAGTTGTTTGTATATCAGTAATCCACGCATCAGGCTGTTGTGCTGATTTGTGTGCACATAAATAAAGACAAGGTCTTTGCACAGATAATCTGTGTTTTATCAGGTAGGACAGAGAAACAGCTCTAGTGAGACTTCACTGCCAACAGCAACCTGCAACATTCACAGTATCAGTGAAAATTAGTTCTTTAGTTGCATTTTAACTTTCAGTTGCATTTCTATTTTTGTTGTGATTTTCAGAGAAAAGGATGCAGTGACTGAATTCAGTTAATGTTAACAGATGGACAAAAGATTGGCCAATCCTTTAGACATGAAACAGAGGGACAATGGATTTCTAAGACTGAGTTGTATTGTCTCTTTCACTTCTTTCACTTCTTATATATCATGGTTTAGCATTTATGCTGTTTTAGTAGCAAATAGCAAAAATAAATATCAGAATAATTGCGGAGTTTTATCTCATTATTTGTGTGGTAGTGTAGCTTTGGCTGTGATGAAGACTGAATATATTAAACTGAATAGAGAATTAGTACTTCCTGTAAGCTGGAAGTTGTTCCATCCTCTTTCTTACAGTGATAAGGAAAGGAAGCATATCTCATTTCATGGTGTTTATATGTCAGCCTCAGTGTTTTCTGCTAAGGCATTTTTTACATGTGCTGTTGTTGCTCTTCCAAGACTTTCCTCTGGATTTTACCTAAGAGCAATTGGTGTTTACCTTTGGCCAAGATAGACAGGAAGTAATGGGAGAGAGGGACTGTTGTTTTATTTTTGCCTATTGCTTAAGAATACCAGATGTTAATTACAGTCAGTGAATGAAACCTTTTCCTTGTCTGTTACAAATAAAGCTTTAGATAAATACCATCTTCTTAGATAAATCATTAGGGAAACTCTTCATTAAGAGATTTAGGGACACAAAACTGAGATTAATGTGTTATCCATTAGACACCATCGAATTTCTTAGACTCTATGTTATTTCTCTTAGAAAAGATATTTGCTTATGTGTGAACCTCATAGAACAAATGCGTTTTGATTCCAGATACTCTTCAAAGTTTTGGTTTCAGGAGGCATCCAGGATGCAGAACAGCAGTGACAGGTCTGTTTGCATGTGCCTGTCTCTAAATTCTTAAAGTCAAAGTCTATACTTTTGTTATCCAGCCTGAGAGTTAATAAACAAAGGTCTAGAAGAAGAATTGCCCATTTTGTCTGACTGAGAAAATATCAAAATCACATATGTGTATAAAGGCCATTTCTCAGATGCATATAGTTGTCTTTTTTTTTCCTTTAATTCAAACTACATTTTAAGTATGATTTCACAGTTTCATTGAACACCAGGTCTGGTGTATAAGTACTGTTATTGTAGAGATGATTCAGTCATCCACACTAACTTTTGTGAGGAGGGAAATGAGGGGAAAAAATTATTCTCTTGCTAAGCCTCTAAATACTCTAAAGATTCTCTTGGTAAAATACTCTAAAGATATAATATCTCTAGACCTACCCTACATGCTAGCTTCCTTCAGCCTCTCCAGTTGATTCCAAGTGTGACATGCTCCAGGAGCCCAAAGAGTGCATAAAAGCACTTCAGCAAGCAAAAGAGAGGGGCTATTAGAACCTGTCAAGATATTTGAAGGTCGCCGCCTTCACTTTCGGGAGACCAAGAGACTCCTCTTCCGAGAGGATGATGCGAGTTCAGCTGCTGGGGTTCGTTGCTGTGAACCCAGGCGTCATGATGGAAGACAGACAAGTAGTTTATGTTGGCGTGAAAATGCCTGCATGCCACAGAGCTCTTTGTGTGTGAGGTCCAATTAAAAATAGCTGTCTGCAGCCTGCATATTCCAGAAGACCACACTCGGAATTCCCCACTGGATCCTACTGCAGTGTTAACCATAACACAGGAAGATGGGGCTAGTTTCCGAAGTGGAGAGTATGAGTCTCACTGACTTTCAGAGGAGCAGTCGCAGCAGTTTGGGGGCTTTGGTTTTCAAACTCACACGCATTTTTATTTTGTAGAGCCTACAAATGACAGTAGTGTGTTCTGATTTAGCCCTGGGGCTATAAATCCTTTTGACTGTAGGAGGAGGGGAAATATAACAGATGGTTGTGAATGCAGCCAGTTGCCTTTATAATACATAGTTTGCAATGAGCCAAGGAATGCCAAGCACTTTATAAAAATAAAAAAACACTATGTAAAAAGCTGGAAAAAATATGCCAGCAAAGTACTCTTACAAGTTTGATGAAGAGAAACACAGCCACCAGCATGGAGAAAATTTGCAAGTAGTGAGGGTCTCATTCAGTGTTCTTCATTTTGCCGGTCTCTTTTTTAGCTTCAGACCTAAAGGATCTGTGTAGTGACTTTGTGTTTCCTCAGAGATTTTATTTAATCTTATATTAAAATTCAGTGTTAAAGTCCTTGTAAATTGGTTGTTTCCCTGATCCCTATGTTTATCAGTCTTACATGTCAGGTGCTTGGGAGGAATGCTGGTTTCTTGGGTTTTTTTTGTTTGTTTGTTTTGAGCTTATAACAATTTTAAGTGCCCTTTCAGCAGTGTTAGTGGCCACAGCAGAACTCACCATTTCATGGAGGTTACAGTGATTGTACAATGTGATTCTGTTTCCTCCAGAATGAATAATATGCCATTGTTTTAAATCTATAGCAAAGTTATTTGTCTTTTCCCCCATACAATACAGCAAACTTGTGTTGGATATTCTTCATACTTTATTTGCAGGTTTTAATTTATGCAAAATCTTTCTCTAAAATATTACTAGTTTATAGCTGGATTTTTCTGATCCTTCCATTGTCTTTTCACTGTTGGGTTTGTGAGTGTGAAAGCAACAGTCATCAGTGTGGTAGATCTGTTCATAATTCCTTTTGCAGCAGTGCTTCCTGAGTAGTTTATATGTATTCATAACTTACTGTTTGTCAATTAAAGATATTTATATAAGGTCTCCTTTCTAACTGCTTAAAATGTCTTTTTTTTTTTTTTTTAAGAAAGGTCACTAGGGTATCAAAAAATCACTTTTTTGCTGTGTAGCGTTTAAGAAAAACACTCCTTTTCATCTGCTGGTGGTCTGTTATGCTTATATGAATGATCCATATGGAAAAATATGAAGGTATTAAAGTTATTCATGAACACGGTGATCATTGTGCATGAAAGGAACTTGAAATACTTTGTTATGTTTATTTACTATGATCCGGCAAAATACATTTTCTGCATTTAAATGTATTTACTATGTATCCCCATTCCCACCCTTTCCTAAACAGGAGAGGAACATTACAACTGCATCTCTGCACTGCACAAGTCTATGAGAGGCTCAGATGAAAACGCTTCCCTTTACTGGCTTGCTCGAATGCTTGAAGGTGGTGAGGATCCGCTCTATGTGGCAAGGAGGCTGGTGAGATTTGCAAGTGAAGATATTGGTACGTATATGCGATCATTCATGCTGGAATATTACAGTGAATTAAGATCTGTCTCAAGTTTATGCTTTACAGGGCCTGATGTTTAAAAAGTCTCCTCTGGGTGTGAGAACTGAAGTGCAGCACCTACCTGGCCTTGCAATTTTCAGACTCAGTAGTTACCTAATTGTAAGGCATCTCAGTTGATTTATCTGAACAAATAAATACAAGATTTTTAGTGAGGATATAGCATCTGAAGGGTTGTTAGATCTGGGGAAGCTAGGTTACATAGTAGTATTTTCCCCTTCCAGAAAAATAAATGAGTATCAAACCACATGGTATTATTCAGGCGGTCACTATGTGACAACACGTTCAGCCTGTGGATCATACCTGCCTTTCAATCTTTTCTTCTGGTGGGGGGACAGAAGGGCGAAGGCTGCAGATGGAGGGAATGCATCTTATGCACTGCAGAGTATCATACCTGAAATTTCAGCTTCTGAAAAAGGTACTTTAAAATATGCATGGGTAACTTTAAGTCTATGGGGAAATAAATAAATAAATAAATAAATGAGGCCTAAGGCAAGCTGATTTTAATCTGCTTTTATGTAATCCCTTTATGCAGGTCTGGCGGATCCTTTGGCTTTAACTCAAGCAGTTGCTGCTTATCAAGGTTGTCACTTTATTGGAATGCCAGAATGTGAGGTAAAGGCTTCATTCATTCACTGGTTTGAGAGCAGTTCTGTTCTGTTAACTACAAAATATAACTGTGATTATAACAAGGAACAGATTGCGAAGAAAGCAAATTTAATTATTTATCCATTCAGTGCACCATTTCTCTGAGTACTAAGCAGAACACCATAACTCTTTGAAATGTTGTGATTTCAAACATAACTCACTGCATATTTGCTGCTAATTTGACATTCTAATCAACTTCGTGTTGTTCTCCTAGTCTCGTTTTCATTGTGTTATAATTAAAATCATGTATTCAAGAGTTCTAAAATAGCCATTCTTCCCTAAGAGCCAAAATAATAAACTATGTTAATGTTTAATCATGATACTCGTGCTTCAGTATCAGGTAGAAGTCAATTAAAAACATTATCCCAGTCACGCTGTCCTTTACAAACAATTTGGACAGCAGCCCTTCTCCCAAAGAACTTGAAAGACACCATTTAACACTTTTGAAAAGATCCTCCCCCCACTGGGGCTTTTCTTATTTCCAGGTCATTCTTGCACAATGTGTGGTCTATTTTGCCAGAGCACCGAAGTCCATTGAGGTGTACAGGGCATACAGCAATGTCAAAGAGTGTCTGCGAATGCATACGGGGCCCCTGCCGCCTGTTCCGCTGCACCTGAGAAATGCCCCCACGAGGCTCATGAAGAACCTGGGCTATGCGAAGGGCTATAAATACAACCCTATGTACAAGGAACCTGTAGAGCAGGACTATCTGCCCGAGGAGCTGAAAGGAGTGGACTTCTTCAAGGAACAAAAAACATGATAGCCTTGCTCTGAGCGTTTCTTCATTTTTGAAATGTTTGTGCTGGGTTGAAAATTCACCTTCTGTATCAGCCGTGGATCTCTGGGGTTGAAAGTATTAAACCACTGAGCCTTTGAGACCCTGTGTTATCCTTCTGGTTGTACTACTGCTGCTGTTAACTGTTTTGTAAATAATTACAGCTATGCAATATAGAAATGCAGAAGTAGGCTTTATCAGCATAGTAGTGTCACCCACCCTCTAGTTCAATTAAACTGGAGAAAGTATATACATGGCTTGTACTTCTGACTCTTCCTATGAGACAAGGAGTATCATCTTCTTCCCTTTTTAAATTGGTATCTGTTTCAGATTTTGAGAATATTTATTTTCAAAAAAAAAAAAAAAGATCCTCCCCCCAGTAAAATATGGTAAACAACATGTAATTACAATGCAATACCTGTTTATATGATGTTCCACAGACTAATTTTGTACAACAACATTTATTAAACCAATTAAGTTGTTGAAAGCAGTGTCTACGAATTTGCTTAAAAGTTCTTAAAACAGCAATATGGTTATGGAAGTTTGAGGTTCCTTTATCATCTTTATTTTCCAGAACAAGTTTAAATGATTTTGGAAGTAGAAGAGTCATGAAAATAGGTGAATTATGTTGGCCTTTGAATTTCTGCCACTTAAAATTTTATCATATGATGACAGTTTAGGAAGTGCTTTTGATAAGGAGACTGTCATTAGAAAAATACCCTCCAAATATTTCGAGTTGTGCAACTGCAATTCCATTAGCTTTGAACTGGAAAGCTGAGAGACATGAACTGACTTCCTGCTCTTGTAAGAGAGAATTTGGCTTCCTCTCCCTATTGAAAACATATCTGCATCCAAGATTGCTGTTATTTAAACATTTCAGTTGGTGAAACATGTGGCCATAGCAGTGGCTCTAATGTCAACAACATTCCTTCATTTAAATGCTAATTCCTCCCCCCCAGATACCCTTTAATCCTTCCTGAGTGTGCAATGTTTCAGTGTGTTCAAAAGGTAGTGACTGCTAAAGCAGCCTGTGGCTGTGCTGTCCAGTAGGTGGGTAGCAGAAGGCCGTATTCATTTAGATCTACAGCGGATCATTAGCTAAGAAAAAAATGTCATTTCTGAAATGCTGAGTAGCCACAGGAACAACTGCCGGCATTTGTCAAAGTGCAATGGAATAATTTGATTAGGGTATGTGTCTTGTCTTGGCCAAGAATTGCCACCTGCACAGTAGTACCGCACAGTTACAGCCAGATTCGCTCAGTAGTTACTCAGGAGTTACCCCCTGTACTAGCTACCTGGCAGATGTCAAGGTTTCCTATCCTTATCTCCCTTATTTATGAAATGTGAGGATATCAAATGTTCACATGCTTTATGGACCTTACAACTTCTGATCCTCTTCTACTATTCAATTGACAACTCCATGTCTACACAAAAAAGAGTGGAGGGGGCCTGCCAAGTTCCATAAATGCATGAGAAGGTCAACAGTCAGGTTGCTGAACTTCTTCCATAAGGACCACTTGCCACACATTTTGCTTATAATATTGAGGTATCTCACTTTTTTAATGTATTACATCTTACTTCATGTTTATAGTATTCCATTCACATTTCATTCATTAAAAAAAAAAGTAGTGCTCTACCTAATTCATTTGGTAAATAAGGGCTTCCTATTTTTTGGCAAAGAGAGAAAACTTGTTTTAGAGAGGTATTTTCACCTTTTAATGCTGTAGTTTTGATGCTGTAGGTGTGATATAATGCAGCCACCTGGTATACTGCTCAGCCTACCTGGCATACACAAATTGCCAAAAGGTATTTCTTGATGATTGAGGTGTTTGGTGCTGTGTGGAGCTTAGATCAGAAAGGCTGTACAAGTCCCTTTCTGAAGTACAGTCAGTGTAACTGTTACAGACTGAAAGAGCTACAAGGGTAATGGTTCCAGGTCAGGAAGCTAATTGTAACTCTCTGGAAGCAGTTTGACTTTTCTCGTGTTTCGACATTTTACTTGACTTTCACCTAGATCAAAGGATTTCAAGGTATAATCTAAATCTTTGTTGCCAATCCATGAAAAGTCTTTTTGATTATTGTCTTCTCTTGTCCAAACAGTATCTATGTTGCAAATTATTTTGGTTGTGTTTGTGTGTCTTCCCAGCATGATAGGCTTAGTAAGTTTCTTTACGTGAAAAAAATATCTTGGACCTCATTGTAAAGCAAAGGATCCCCGTGTAACTTTTAAATGTTTCTGGAATTAAACTGTTTTCTCTTAAGAAAGAAAAAACATCACTTTTTTTCTTGAATTTGCTAGTACTTAGTAAACCTCAAACTGAATTCATGTTGAGGTTTTACCCTACTGAAAAGCAAAACTGAAATTTCTTACCTCTGCGCGACAGAAATCTTCTATTTAAAGGTCTTCATTCAGTTGTTAAAAATTGATTGAACTCTCCTTGCGATGACATTGCAGATGTTGCAGCAACAGTTGTGAAATGAGGTGGACGCGTAATTATTTCCTCTCTTGTGATTTAGTTTACTGTGTATGCTAGATAGGATGACATTATTCAGTTTCCTTCCTTTACACCTCCTTTTCCTTGGAAATTTCTTGCAGCCCCTGTCAGGGTCAGATCCAGTCCCTTCTCCAGAGCAGCCTTTAGAGGGCAGCCCAGTTTGCCCACAAGTAAGTGCGATGCTGCTGCCAGCGCCTCTGCATCAGCGCTGCAAGGAAGGAGGCCTGCGCTGCAACACCAGCAAGTCAAAATATCAAAGCCGCTATGCTGAGGGGCCTCCTTGCAAGCAAACTGTTATTTATCTTATCTTTTCCCTTCCTCCCTGTGGTAATTCGCGAGTTGCTACACTGTAAACTTCTCTCGCTGTATACTCCTCATATTGCCCCTGGAGAGGGTCATCTGTGCAGCCGGGAGCAGGCATGTCATTTCAAAGAAGTCACGTTGTCATTTCACTTTGCACCGTTTCCGGTTTTTCTGTAGCAGACCGCAGGCGAAACAAAAAGTCTCTTTCCTCTTAGGATGATGCATAAAGTGTCTGCTCAGCTTTGGTAATGCTACTTTCAAAATCAAAAGCTAAGTATCTGGTGAGATTGCACAAAAACCACAAGAGAAACCAAAGAAAAATTTAAAATAATGACATATATTTCTTTTCTTTTCCATTTAAGTGCCTGGAGTTTATCTTTTGAAGCTCACTTAATGACTGGAATGGACTATATTATTATTATACTATATTATGATATATGGCAGCTCATACATAAATACATAGAAACATATAATAGTGAAAACATTCTAATATTAAAGGTGCTGTGAGTCAACTGACTCACATATATTTCCTCTAGAATGACTAAGTAACTGCCTTCCCTACCCAGGATGTGATGTTTGCTTTGCAGAAAGGGCAACTTAAATGATATGATCCAGATGATAGCATACAAATGGCAGAGAGGGGTTCTTCCTTTTTTTTTTTCCTAAAATAATTAATAACATTAAAGCACTGAAGTTAATGACATGAAGGGTATGAAAATAAGTCTGCTTAAGAGAGGCCAAGACTGAAACTGAATTCCTCCTTCAATAATCGTCTCTTCCAGTGGAAGAAATTCATGTTGTACCCTTCCCATCTAGGAGCTCTCTGCAGTCCAGCTTGACATAGGGAAGTTCGTTTTCATGTAGCTACCAGTTCCCTACTAGGAAAATCAACTGCAGGTCGTCTGACTACTTTTCTCTTTAATGTTACAATATTCTAGATTAATACAAATATTTTATCTAGGGAAAATGTTCTTGTATATTGTGTATGTATTTGAGTGACTTGTACTTAACCAGGTGTAAAGTTAGGTTTCTGATTTTATATTTAAATTTCTGAGGTGACATCCTCTCATCTTGCATGTTGTATCTTTAGCTCATAAAGTTATAATTTCATCCTTTGTTCTCAAATAAAATGTCTCATCCTGAAAATTACCAAGCTTTGTGCTTTGTGAGACATATGGTCATTCAGTAGTTCTGAAAATAACATCCTTTGTAAAAGCATTTAATATATTTCAATTATTTACAGAATATTTTTAACAACTGTCAAAATTACTAATATCTAAAGCATTTAATATAAGCTGTTATTCTCTCTCTTTCCCTTTAACAGTTAGCAGATGAGTTGTTAGATTTACAGGGGAGGCTGATAGCTCACAGTAGAAATCTGTTCAGATCCCATAATCTGTTCCTCTATGACCAGGCTGGTTTTTGCCTCTATTCCCACCTATTCTGAACCTCATGCAGTTGATACAACACTTACTGAGCCACGGGATTTCTCTGGAGCTGTAAGCAGTTATTTTTGTACTCTGAAATACTAAATTGTGTGCAGACATAAGAAAAAGTCTATTTATAGCTCGAAGACAAAATTATTATACAGTTCACACTTCAAGAAAAAAAAAAAGTGCCAAAGTGAGAACTGAGGTTGTACAGGTAAGTACTAGGAACCAAAGTTCAGACATACGTGACACAGCAAACAGCGACCAGACTTAGACAAAGTTGTCACATAGTTTCAGCAAATAAAATGCTAGTAGACTCCAAATTTTAAAACTCTCTTTAAAGACCTCCCCAAAAGATATAATTCATGTTTTATCTTTCTCACACAAAAGCAATGTTAAATGTTTTCTGGCTCATGACTGGAAGGGGTCACATTGCTGAAATAGCTTAATCCTTTCTCTGATTGATAGTAGATGTCTCTAAACAAATGCTATCTGCTCTTCCCCTCCAAGAGAGAACTAGGCAAACTCAGCTGTTCAGTAGCATGCCTTTTCGTGCCAAGAAGCATTTTATTAAAGTATCTTCCGGAACAGAGCTTTAGGGAAGGAATAGCTTTGCAAGCACATCCTAGCACGCAGTCTGCAGTGACTGACCAGGACTGCCAGCAAACACGCAGAAACATGGGCAAGGAGACATACAGGGTGATACTGTGTCTTACGTGCCCAGAAGTATTTCCATTGCTAGTCCAATTTCAAAAGAAACAATTAAACATTTCCATTGGTGAAACATGTGGCCATAGCCATGTTTGCCCACAGTTAAAATTTTCCTAGGGNTAGTCCAATTTCAAAAGAAACAATTAAACATTTCCATTGGTGAAACATGTGGCCATAGCCATGTTTGCCCACAGTTAAAATTTTCCTAGGGATTAAAAATGCTTTATAGGATGGGGAACTGCAGAAAGGAGTCTCAGTGCAAACTACAAAGAATTCAGGGACAGGGGCATTAAATTTATACATCAAAACCCCACTTGTCTGGGACCAAAGCTTTCACTGATTAAAGCAGGAAATGGGAAGCGGATATTAAGTTCTCTTTTATGGAGAAGTATATCTGCCAAGGAAGAGTATGCTTTGTGTCGGGTTGTGGCGGATGAAGAAAATGAAAGGATGATCAGCATTGAAATCTTTTTCCATCACTGTCGCCCCAGCATACACTACAAAGCCAACAGTGGCAGCTGCAGCTTCTGTGCCTTCCTCATTCACTTCTACAAAAGCCTTGTGAATGATTTTAGTCAGAAAGAGGTCACGTGCCCCTGACATTCCTGACAAGTCAGCCTTGGTGCTGTCAAATACATCCAACAAGCCCATAGCAGACAAATGCAGTTCAAGATCGTAGCTTTCTTCTAGCTGAAATTTCGGCAAACGCACATTGACATCAGTGGAGTACAGATGCTGTGGATGGGTCCATTCCTGAAGTTTCTCAAAGGTGAGCTGCTTCTCCAGCTAGAATTACAAGCAGAGAGATCATCATATATCTCTAGTGGAGAAATATCTCAATTCCTGTAACATTTACAGTGCTTTACAGAACACTGTTCAACTACAAAGTCTCTACAGAAAAATTACTGTACTCATGTAATTGCTAGGACCACGCAGATCAAATGAACGCTTTTAAAATTAGGGAAGTCAGTGCAGTGTTCATCTAACATGGAGGTTTATTTCTAGCTGCACTTCGGGGAAGAGAGTAACATGTACTGAGAGCAATTAAAAAGTTATCCCAGCTGTTTCATCTAATGAAATGTAACTATATAATTAACGGACAATAACTAAAGTAATCATTAGAGATCTCCAAAAAGCTGATGGGTCTTTTAATGGTAAAC